>CAUYUJ010016177.1:140000-170270 GCA_963575745.1 Prorocentrum cordatum | reverse complement strand
CGACAGCACAGACACCGGCTCCCACGCTTGAGCCCATGCTTTCCCCGACGCCAACGCCTACACCAGCTCCGGCGCCAGCACTGACACCAGCACCCACGCCGACGCCTGACCCGACACCAATGCCGCCTACATCTGCAGTCGACCCGCGGTCGAATAAACCCTGCTCCCAGCGTCTTATCCCACCCCATGGGATAACGAGTCCGCCACTCACCACTTCTATCCCCAGCTCCGACTCCCCAGCGCCGACGTGCAGCTCCGACGCCAGCCCCACCGCGGGCGCATACGTCAGCGCAGACGCCAGCACCGACACCAGCAACCACGTTTGTGCCTATGCCTTCACCGACGCCCACGCCTACACCAGCACCGACGCCAGCACCGACGCCAGCACCAACGCCATTGTCAACTTGTCTCCAAATCTATCCAACTGCTCCTGCACGTCAGTGTCCCCGGCAAGGCGTGTCAATATCTGTCGTGTTACTGACAAGCTGAATGGGAAATGGCGTGGGGAACTGTGCACTGCTGTCCCGGCCGCGTGGCCGATACAAGATGGACTGTCAAGTTTTTCTGCTACCTCGCGGGGGGGGGGAAATTCGTTACGTTTCCCCCTCCCCGGCAGACTCGGCCCGTCCGTTACTCCGCAGAGCCGATGCAACACAGTGGCAGCGAATACCAATACAGAAATGTCCCAAACACTCCTGCACCGGCTCCGCATGAGCTTCGAGACGCAACGAATATGTCACGAATTTCAGTGCCAGGAGCCCACGACGGCGTACGCGTACGCCTACGACGGCACCAGCGCCAGCGCCTACACAAGCACCGACGCCAGCACCGCCAGCACCAAGTGCGCTGTCTCAAGAACCAGCGCCTTCACCAGCACCGACCCCAGCACCGACGCCAGCACCAGCATCATACGCCAGCGCCGACGACAGCACCTACGCCAGCATCAACTCCTGCACATACGCCGGCACCAACGCCAGCGCCTACACCAGCGCCGACGCCAGCACCGACGCCAGCACCAACGCCGGCGCCTACGCCGGCATCAATGCCGGCACCTTCACCAGTACCGACGCCAACACCGACGCCAGCACAAACGCTGGCGCCTACGCCAACATCGACGCCATCACCGACGCCAGATTCAACGATTGCGCCTACGCCGGCTCCAACGCCTGTGCCTGCACCAGCACCGACGCCAACACTGACGCAAGCACAAACGCTTGCGCCTGTGCCAGCTCCAACGCCAGCACCTACACCAGCACCGAGGCTAGCAATGACGCCCGCACCTACGCCGGCGCCTACGCCAGCGCCGACGCCAGCACAGACGCCAGCATGAACGACGGAGCCTACGCCGGCGCCGACGTCGGCACCAATGCCAGCACCAACGCCGGCGTCTACGCCGGCACCAACGCCAGCGCCTACACCAGCGCCGACGCCAGCACCCTCGCCAGCATTATCGCCGGCGCCTACGTTGGTACCAACGCCAGCGCCTACTCCAGCACCGATGCCAGCACCGACTCCACCACCATAGCGGGCGCCTGCGCCGGCACCGACGCCATCGCCGACGCCAGCATCAACGCCTGCGCCTCTGCCGGCACCAACGCCGTCGCCTACGCCAGCGCCGACGTCGGCACCAATGCCAGCACCAACGCCGGCGTCTACGCCGGCACCAACGCCAGCGCCTACACCAGCACCGACGCCACTACCGACGCCTGCATGAACACCGGCGCCTACGCTAGCGCCGACGCCAGCACCGACGCCAGCACCGACGCCAGCACCTACGCCGGCACCAACGCCAGCGCCTACACCTGCGCCGACGCCAGCACCGACGCCAGCACCAACGTGGCGCCTACGCCGGCTCCCACTCATGTTCCGACTCCACCCCCGACGCCGGCTCCGATTCCAGCTCCGACACTGCCGTCACTCACAACCACGGCGGCTCCGACTCCAGCTGAAGTTCCCGTTTCGCCCGCTTTGCCAACACCTGCTCCGACACCAATTCCGACGCCAGCACCGCTTCTGTCACCAGCTCCGACCCCACTGCCGCCGCCCATTACATCTCCAACCCCATATCCGACGTCTGTTCCGGTTACCAATTCCGCTCCTACCCCAATCACGACTCGGGTTTCTGATTCGGATATCAAGCCCACGTCTAGGGAGGCGACCGTTTAGATTGCCACGACGATCCTGCCGGCATCGACTCCAGCTCCAACCCCGGCGTACTCGCCACACGACCGGAACAACGACAGGCGAGCTTTTCCACCTCCCAGGTCGTGATCTGGAACACCACCGCAAAAGGCACTGCGTCTACATCTCCATCTGAACAGCCTTATGCATGCCGCGAGGGCCTGGCGAGGAGTTTCATGGGCGGCCAGCGCTCTTCGCCTTCCCCTTGTTTCTTCTCTGCTCCCAGCTTTGCCCTCCTCCCGTAGTTTTTTTTCAGGCCGCCCAACACACAGGTGTTCGCGCCCTGTTTGTCCCGCCCCTGCTCGGCAGGATTCGGGCCGGCATTGCCACGCACACCCTGCAGCAACCAACGCAAGTTCCTGGACTGTGTCTTCCCTGCTCGCCTTGTCCTGCTCCTCCCCGTCCTCCCCTCCTTCCTCCCCCTTTGTTTCGCTCGTGCTCGCGAGGGTAATTGTGCGGGTGCCGTCTACCTGGGTCGGCCTACGCACGCGCGAGTTTTTGTCAGGGCGTGTTCTCCCTCCTCCTCGTCCTCCTCCTCCGCCCCCTCCTCTTCACCCTCCTTACTGCATTGTGTTAGATTTATTCGCATGGCCGTTTGGGCCACCGTATATGGGGTACAACGCAATGTCCGTGCGGCCGGGGGACCGATACGTCTCCACGGGAATTCGTATCATTGGCTTCCTCTTCTCCTGCACGTTCGTCCTCCGCTTCCTCCTGTCATTCGTACTTATGTGGCTTTTAAGTTTACGTGGTCGTTCATGGAGCTTGAACCAGTGTGACCGACCAAACCGTAAATATGTCCCCGGGACGCCAGAAATTCGCCCAGTGCTTCTGAGCGCCGGAGTCGAAACTGTGTACAGTATTCGCTGCGTTGAATGAAGAAAAAAGTCTTCTTTCTAGAAAGGAGAACTCAGGGCACGCAGCGCCCACGAGGTGCCCACGAGGCGGCACGGGCGGCAACGTCGAGCAACCTCGGCATACCCCTAGAGCGCTGGGCGCCCACGAGGCGCCCACGAGGGGAGCACGGGCGGCAGCTCTGCGAGAGCCTGGCCCCCCAGGCGCGGGGTGCCCACGAGTCGCCCACGACGGAGCACGGGCGGCAATGTGGCGAGAGCCGGACACGCCCCCAGGTGCACGAGGCGGCACGGGCGGCAGCGTGGCGAGAACCCGACGTGCAACCGAAGCGGGGGGCGCCCACGAGGCGGCACGGGCGGCAACGTGGCAACATCCGACATGCCCAATCACTTGTCAAAGAGGTACCAGCAAGAGCCCCCTTGGTACAGGTTCTGCCTGGGGAATAAGAGCCACCTCGAGCGTGCGACCCGATAGTTCGGATGCAACTCCTGGGAGGTCAAATTCTGGTTTCGCCCTGGTCCGAAGTCCGGCTAAATCCACTTACTCTGGTTTAATTCCGTTTAATCCTGCTTAATCTTGCTGAGTCCGAGGCCCAATCCTGCTTAATCTTGCTGAGTCCGAGGCCCACTCCAGCGTAACAGCTCCCAAATGGGGCTTAATCCTCCTTAATCATTCCGACGAAAACCTCCCAGTAGTTGCTTCCTAACGATGGGGACCTCGTCTACGGGCAACTCCTTAGCATAGGCGTGGTCTTCCACTACCAAAGATGGTGTGGTCCAGCCGGCGGTGTCGGCGGCGAGACAGAGTCTCGCTGGCCTCGCCGATTTTCCGACCTCGCTTCGTTCCCCCCTTCCTTTCGTGCTTCTCTCCGTCCTCATCTTCTCTTCTTCTCGTACCGCCGCTGCTGCTGCTCCTCCTGGCCTATTCCCCTCCTGCGCCGGCTCCTGCTCCTCGTCCTCTTCCTCTGCCTCCACCTCCTCCGTAGTCGTGTTAGTCCTCCGTGACAAGCTGGGGTTCCCCGCTGCCGCTTTGGTTCAAGACCTTTTTGCTTTGACGGACATAGTCCGCTGATCCGCGGCAGTCAAGGCCACGTGCGCTTCAAACCACCCTGTGGCTAGCTCTGGAAGAAGACAGGGGCTCTCCTTGCTGGCCACCATGACGCACTGCTCCTCCAGAGGATGCTGCTCCGCGGGTCGCTCATGCAATGGCAGCGGCGCTGCGGTGTGATGCTTTAGATTTATCGATATTCGATCTCGTCGTCGTGTAGCTGCGGACTGCCCGAGCTCTGCCAGCGCCTCGTCAATCTGGCGAGCGGGGGGACGCGTATCCCGATAGGCCGAGCGTGCTTCAAAACACTGCTTCCAAACGTGCACTGGTCGACGTGGTGACGCTAGCGCCGTTGAGGCCTGCCAGCCTGCCAGCCACGCGAACTCCAGGAGCCTCCAGGAAGACGGGCCCCCTCCTTCCATGAAGTAATCGCAACCCCCAGATAGTAAAGCCTCCCCCTTTCCTTTTGTATCTCTTTATCCACGGGATTGAATGTGGTTCAATTGAAACAGCAGGCGGGGAGGCCGAACTTTTAGTATCCCCTCCGAAGTTCATTTCGTAGCTCTGCTTGTGAGGATGTTTCAGGCGAAACGCGATCCAGGCATCCTGACATCGATGCTTCTGGGAACAAGTTTACTCTCCCGCCCGGACCCCGAATTTTACCATCCCCACTGGACTCTTCTCATCAGCGTGCGGCTATTCGGGTGCTCCATCACAGCACCCATCTCGGTGATGGCAGCGGCGAGCAGAAACTGGCAGTCCTTCCGAGCAGCTCGTCTCCGACCGCAACTTGGCCCGCGCTCCTGCGCACTGAGCCCCTGGAGGCCCAACGGGCGGGCCGGAGACCTCCACGGGACCGGGGCCCGCCCACCCGACGGGCCCGCTCCTCCAGGGGAGCCGACTGAGCTGCAGACCATGTCTCCCAGGGGGGGCCCGCCATAACTGCAACGACGACCCCTTGGGCCATGAGGCCCATCCAATGCCCGATTGACCCCTCCTTAGACCACCCTTTCACCCTGTCGTTCGCAACGTCAAGGCAGTTTACCTTGCACCGTCTGGTCCCACTCGGTGCAGTGTCTGGCGTGCTCGAGCAAAGAAGTTCGTGCAGTTCACCTTTCATCGTCAGGTCCCACTCAGTGCAGTGAGGAAGGTTGCTAGGAAGTGGCAACCATGAGGGACCAACCGTAGAGGGGTTCAGAACGGCTGGTGGTGGTGCTCAGCTCGCCGGGCCAGAGTCGCAGGTCCCTCGGACAGCGCTGGCTTGAACATGGGTCAGAAAAAATGCGAGATTGAACCGGCCACGCTGGATGGCAACAGGGGGCTTTGGCTCACCTGGGCCGAGCTCAGTATTCCGATCACGCTCAGGAGCATGAGTGGCGACAGCAGGGACAAGGGCGGGGGCAGGGGCAAAGATGGGTCCAAGAAGCTGACAAGCGGGCAGCAAAGCTCATGGTGCCCAGCATCTTTGAGTAATTTGCTAGCCTTGGCGCCTGTCTCTGTATCCGCAATGACCTGCTCAGCCGACCGCGCGTGCAACAAACTGGCCATGCTCGATAGTCGCTTCAAGCTGCGGTGGCCGAGGTGCTTGATAAGACGCAAGTGTGTGTGTGTGTTTGTGTGTTTGTGTTCGTGTTTGTGTGTATGTGCGTGTGTGTGTGTGTGGGCGCGTGGAACTTGGTCCCGCACGCCACATACTGGGTCCCACAGGCAAAGAGTTGGTGCCTGAAATGCGACGGGTGCTTCTTACTCATGCGAGTCTTCCATGCCGCGGCTCTCCTAAAAACGCCTGTTGACACTCGTAGCACATGAACGCCTGGTTGGCGACCGGGGGGGCAGGACAGAAGGGGGGACAGGGAACTCCGCCTTCGACGGCCAGTCTACCAGGCTCCCTCCTCCACGCGACAAGGTGACACTGGCCCCTATGCGAGAACCGCATGTACTTCCAAGCGCCCTTGATCAACGACGTGGAACCAGCGGGTTCCTCGCGGGCCCAGCGAGCCCTATCCATCATAGCCTCAATGATCTGCTCCATCAGCCCAAGTGGGCCAAAGGCTTGTAAAAGAGCGGGGTCCTTCTGAATCCGCTCAGCCCACGACCCGCAGGCCCGCGCTTGCAAGTCCAGAAGCCAGAGGAGCTGACAAGGAGCAGCCTTGAACAAACAGCCAATGTACAGAAGCCTCCTGAACCACATCAGTGTCTCCAACGGGGTCAGATTGGCACGTGGAAGAGACCGCTCGACGGACAGAACTACCACTCATTTTTCCGTCCCCAGCGCAGCGCTCCGCGCAACAGCCCGACGCGGGCAGCCGCGAGCGTGCCCCGCGGCATAGCGCGGGCAGCAGTCCAAACCTCGAGGTTGCAGCAGAGGCGCGCGCGGACCGGGGCCTGCGCAGACATCGAGCTGGGGGCCCGCGCGCATCGCGGGAGCGGAAGGCCCCCTTCGAGGGGCGCAGGAGGGGCGGGCGTGGACCAGGCCCAGCACAGACAACCATCTTGGGATCCCGCGCACGTCGCGGGAGCGGAAGGCCCCCGTGCTTTCGAGGGGCGCAGGGCCCCTTGGGCCGATTGCCAACGACCCGCGGCCTCGGGCCCCAACTCCCCAGACGCTTCAACGACGGCCTCCAAGCTGCGCTGTTGAGAATCGGTACACATCCCGGAAGGCCTTTTCCAACTGTTTCCCAACGCGTGCGCCGTCAAGCTTTCCAGAAGCTCCTTCCCAGCGCTTCCAGAGCTCCCCCCGGGTCCATCATTTGCCGGAAGGTTTCCTCGAGAACGCGCGCTGGGCGCTGCGGCGTTGTGCGCCCGTCCCCGCAGTTGGGACAGCCTTCGCTGCGGTGGCGTTCGTTCGTTCGTTCGTTCTTTCGTTCGTTCTTTCCCCGGGGACTTGCCCTGGCGCGCAGCCGCGATGGCGGGCCCTGCCATGGTGGCTTGCGAAGAGTTTCCGCTGGGCCCGCCACCCTTACCCCCGAGGGCCACCAGGACCTTGGCATTTCAGAGGCGACGATAGGGGCGAATAGCCTAGGGGAGGGCAATACATGTATCCAGGGGCGCCGATGATCGATGTCTTCGAACAGGCTCCCTGGCGAATGCGGCAATGCCTGCCCCTGGGCTATTCGCCCCTATCATCGCCTCCAAGCCGTCCCCCCCTGCCAGGACTGTAGCTGCAGCCGCATGTGTGACCGCGGCCCCAACGATGATCGCCACGGCGGATTTGAGACGACGGCTCGCTTCATTTGTGTCTTTACGCATACACATGCAACGTAACATCATCAACATAAATGGAGTCGGTAACATGCATGGCTCCCTCTTGCATGTCCAAGAAAACCCCATTGGTTGCAATTCATGCATCAATCTCAACAGGTGCCCTGCCGCGCATAGCCCTGCCGCAGTCTCCTGCGACACTCGTGCGACGATTATTCCATCGAACGCGTCGGCCAGGGCGTTCCCTGGCCCCCAACCTCTGCGCGCGAGGGCAACCTCGGGGACTTCAGCCACAGCTGACCATGTTGACCGCTGGGTTTCAGACAGGAGGCGGAATGGGCAGGGCGGGGCCTTTCCGTCCAAGATGGGATGCTCGTGAAGTGCCACCTCCAAGGCAGGGGCCGCCCATGACGGGCCGGGCGTGCCCCTGGCCACTTCGGCCATCTCCTCGGGCGCCGTGGGAAGCTGCGTTGCAATTTCCCGAATCCTTGTGAGTAAAAAGGCGTTCACAGAATCCGAAGCTGGAACGCGTGCCGTCTTCCCTTGTTGACCGGCAAGCAGCCAGAACATCGAAAGCATGTGTGCGTCGCGGAAGCTGTGATTTGGCCCCTGCCCCCTCCGCGCCGAGTGCCCCTGAGAAGCGAATCGCGAAAGGTGCCCGCCGCCTTCCTATAGCAGGCGTGTTTCATCATGGGCGCTGCGTTGTCGAGAGATGTCGACCTGTGGGGGGCGCGCGGTGTCCGCGAGCACCTGCCCTTGAACGTCCCCGCCGCCCGGGAGCTTTTGAACTTGGGGGGCTCAACTCCACGGAGAGCCACCTTGACAAGCAAGGGGCGGATCATCTTCGCCGCAGCTCCAGGGCCCCCCTGTAGGAGCTCGGGGGGGGGGAGAATAAGACCGATCACAGCCACTTCGGACTGTTCAGGATCTATTCCGGTCAGATTACAAACAGTGGAAACGGACTGATCGCAACCTGAACGGTTCCTATAGAAACTTTTGTAGGGACGAAGGATTGCAACCAAACCAAAAGCTTGTGCAGAGCTTCTGTAGCGCTTCTGCAGAGCTTATGCAGAGCTCCTGCAAAGCTTATGCAGAGCTTCTGAAGAGCTTCAGCAGATCTTCTGCGTAGCTTCTGCAGAGTTTACGCAAAGCTTCTGCAGAGCTTCTGCAGAGCTTCTGCATAGCTTCTGCATAGCTATTGAAGAGCCTATGAAGAGCTTCTGCAGAGCTTACGCAGAATTCCGGAAGAGCTTCTGCTGAGTTTGTGCAGAGCTTATGCAGAGCTTCTGAAAAAAAAAGTTTCTGCTGAGCGCCAGCAGAGCTTCTGCAGAGCTTCTGCCGAGTTTCTGCAGAGCATATGCAAGGCTTATGCAGGGCTTCTGAAGAGCTTCTGAAGAGCTTCTGAAGAGCTTATGATGAACTTCTGACGAGCTTCTGCAAAGCTTTTGCTGAGCTTCTGCAAGGCGTCCGAAGAGCTTCTGGAGAGCTTCTGCCGAACATTTGAAAAGCTTCTGAAGAGCTTATGCAGAGCTTCTGCGAGGCTACTTCAGAGCTTATGATGAGCTTCAGCAGAGCTTCCGAAGTGCTTCTGAAGAGATTCCGCAGAGCGTCTGTTGAGTTCCCGCAGAACTCCCAGCGAGGCCTCTGAAAGGCCTCGGCGAGGCTTTTCTGATGCCTTTTGGGAATAGGTAGGATCCGTCGGAATTCTTAGGATTCCCGAAGAGACCCTGCGAATTCTTCAGACGAGTCACTCTGGAGTCGTATGCGAATCGCATTGGAATTGTATACGAATCACGTTGGAATCGTATACGAATCACATCGGGGTCGTATACGAATCATATAGAAATCGTATACGGATCATGGCCATGTTTGGGGGCTCGAGTACATGTGTTCAGCTGAGATCAGGATCGGCCGTCGGTGATCGGACCGATCGCAGCCGCTTTTCAGATACCCATTTGGGTGGCTGAAGGGAGTTCAGTGCACCCAGAAGCGCTCTTATGATCTCTCCCTTAATCGAAGCCTTGTTGAAACGACCCAAACACACCGCAACCACTTCGCACCCATCGCAACTGGTTGTGATCAGTCCGAAGTGGTCGACGATCGGCCCGAAGTGGTTGCGATCGGTCTCCATCGCGGGGGGGGGGGGCGGGGCCCATCGAGCCCGGGGGCCTGGGACCCAGCCGGCCGCGCGATCCTGGCGCGGGCCCGCGTCGAGGGCGGGACCCCTCTGCAACCGTGGAGCACGGCCCCGCGGGGCCGCGGCGAGATCGCGGTTGACATCCTCGCGCAGCTCGGCCGCGCTAGATACTCGCGCGCTCGCTCGCTGCAGACATCGAAACGCAGGCGCTGCCATGCGGCCGCCGGGCCGACCGGCGGCTCCTCGTCCGTCGCCCTCGTCGGCGTGCATTTTGACGTTCGGAACTGCTCAGGTACCCACCCCGCACATCAAAGCGCGCGCTTCATCCCGCCCCGCGGATGGGTGGAGCCCCCTTCGCGGCTCGCCTCGACCACCACCACCACCATGAGAGAGAGAGGGAGAGAAAGAGAGAGAGAGAGAGAGAAGCGAGAGTGAGAGAGAGGGGGGGAGAGAGAGAGAGAGAGAAAGCAAAACATAAAATCAAAGAAAACAACGCGAGGGCACGTTTTGCTAAACGTCCGACGGCCCAGGCAGGCATCCTCGCCGTGCTCGCCCTAGCAAGCTGTAGTATTACCTAACCTGGAGAGATTGTGCCCCTTGGCCGCGCGCAAGGAACCCTGGGGTTGATGGCGCCCCCCCGATCGGCCGCATACTGTTGAGGGATATGTGCGACTTGCGCGACGTCAGTTTGTCGCAGCTAGACGCCTTGCCCGCCTCGTTTTCCGACGCCGCGGCAGCGTGCCCCCCGGCGTCTTCGTCCCGCGAGGCAGGGCAGGCGTCGACAGGGTCCAGCCTGAAGGCCTCCCTGCAGTGAGGCGCGGTTCGCTTCGCTCTCTCCGCGCGGGGGCGGGGCCGGCGGGGGGGTGGTCGCCCAGCCATCGCGGTGCATTGGAAGTGCGCGACGACTTGCAGATGCGACGCGCTGGGCCCCTCGATCGTGGTCAAAAAGGGTACTGATGGCGAAGCGTTTCGCCTCCTGCCATGCTAGGTGAAAAAGCAGATCCGTTCTTATCGTCCGCCTCGGGCCCTCCCAGAGAGCCACCCCGCTCGGACCTTCCGGTCCCGACGCGACCGCTAGCATCTATGAAGACGAGTGAGGGTTCCCAGGCCCCCTGCTTTTCCTTCAGGGTTTCCCACCGGTAGTCCTTCTCTTCGGATGCAACTCCTGGGATGTCAAATTCTGATTCCGTCCTGGTCCGAAATCCGGTTGAATCCGGCTTAATCCCGCTTAATCGGGCTCAATCCCGTTGAATTCCGCTCAATCCGGCCTGATCCCGCTGCATCCGAGGCCCACTCCGGCGTAACAGCCCCCCAAGTGGGGCTCAATCCTCCTTCGTCCTTCCGACGAAGACCTCCCAGTAGTTGCTTCCTGACTTCTCCGACTTCGGTCGGCGGTGGTGGGGCGCGCGAGCCGCCGCGAGGGCTTGCGAAACGGACGGGGCCGTGGCGCGCGGGCGGTGAGCAGACGGGGCGAGGCGCGCAGCGCCGCCGCATCCTCTGCCTTGAAGGGCTGGGGCCTGTCTCCAAACGGCGCCAAGGGCACCGTGAGGTCAAGCGTCAGGGCGCGTCCTGAGTTGCCCCTCTCATTAGGGGAACGAAGAATGGCATCAACCTACAAACTCGGACGGCCTCGCGGAGTCTTCGGATCCGCGCTGGACTCCCTTGGCGGCGCCTCCGGCGCCGCCCCTGGCGCGATCCGCGCGCCAGGGAGGGGGGTCCGTCGCCGATCCGAGAAATCCGCGCGGACCTCCGAGTTTTCATGTTTACGCCATTCTTCGGTCCCCTACTCATCTCCCCCTGATTCGCACGGCCCAAGGCACCACTACCTGGTCGACACTCGAACGTCAATACGCACACCCCACGTAACGACACTACGCCGACATCCACATCCAGGACTTCCCTCCTCCCCTCCTCCGTCGCAGATTTGTTTTATTGTCTCGCTGTCCACATGCATGATCGCGTGTAGTCCATACGTACAGGTTTGAAGAGGCTACGGCCTCCTCCACCAGGTCTCGAGCAGGCCCGGACAGCTGTCCGCAGTGGTGGTTCGTTTGTTCGAACTCATCTCCCCCTGACGCACTGAGGGCGTCATCCACGAGCCGCTTCCCTGGGGGAATCTCGCCTCCTGAGTCCCCGCAAGCGTGCGTGCCTGTTGCCTTGAGCTGTCCGCGCAGGTGGGCACCCCGATGGATGTCGGTCTTACGTTTTCGGCACTTTATAAGAGCCCTGGCTGGGCTTCGAGCGCCGTGAAGGCGCTAGAACATGCGCAGCGGATGTCGACCGCAGCAGGCTGCCTGCGGTCGTCAGACGGAGCCTCGGTGCCAGAGACCTCCTTAGACTTCTCCCACTTCCCTCCGACTTCGACTCCGCAGAGTCCGTCGTCCGCCAGTACATAGAGGCCATGCTGCCCGCACCTCGGGCGGCGCGTCCG
The DNA here is from genome assembly GCA_963575745.1 of Prorocentrum cordatum. Classification (NCBI taxonomy): domain Eukaryota; class Dinophyceae; order Prorocentrales; family Prorocentraceae; genus Prorocentrum; species Prorocentrum cordatum. The sequence continues at coordinate 158,418 of CAUYUJ010016177.1, read as the reverse complement.
CCGGCCAACGTCGTTCCCACGAGATAGATATCGCAGTCAAGCTGGTCGACTACAACCAGCTGCACGGAACTGAAATCAGACTTGAAGGCCTCAGATCCGCGAGTCCGTTCCATGGGGGCCTTCGTGGGCCTGCGTCCATTTCAACCCCAGGCCGCGGGTAGCCTTGGTGCCCTCGAAGAGCAAGTTGACAACGCGGACCAACCTGGGATGGCTTCTCGCCTCCCCATCGCAAGCCCCCTGTCAGTATGGCATGCTAATGTTCCGGGGGGACTTGGCAGTTGGAAGGAGCGTTTAGAGCAACCCGGCTAGCTCAGCAGAAATACTGGAACCTAACCCTTCTCTGAGCACAGGTGGTAAGTGGTTGGCCGTCCTTCCCATGGCGCAGCCCGAGAAACCTTGCCACTCCCCGACATTGTCCTACCCAGCCGTTGCCAGGGCCCAGGGACACAGCGCCTCCGTGCCTTGCGGAGCCGAACCGTCCGTGAATATCTCATCATGCTGAGGTCTCATGCTGCGCGCTGGAGCGAGTAGTCATGCTGCCTCGGTGCTCTCGTTTAGCTTGACCCCTGACATGCCAGTTGTGGGTGCTACATCCCTGGCCCGCAACACACAGGCCTCAGACAACTGTCCCGGGAGCTCAAGGGGGCAACTCCAGGAGGGCCCCACAGCGGCCGTCCTATTGCCCACGCCCTCCCTTCCTATCGCAGAGGCCGGCAGTCAGAATGGTGCCATCCATATTCAAAACAACGGGTATCTGTGCTTGATTCGGTGCAGCACACTGCAGAAGATGCGCTGGAGGGGCCGCGCACCTGAGCGACGGTGGCAGTGCGCAAGGCTGGCTGAGCACGAGCCCCCCCCCCCGTCCCGCCCGACCTGCCCTCGACGGACGCTTCCCTGGTCAGCGCACCTGCGGTTGCCGCAGTGGTCTCCCCCGCTCGTCGCGACGCCCGTGGGTTCAGTGAGCTGGGCGCGGGGCGCCGAGCCAGTGCAGCACCACTGCCGCCGCCAAGCCCTTTGCGCGTGACAGCTGGCGCATCGGAGCTATCCGCAGCTCCGCGCTCTCCGGCAGCCGACCCCTCCACGTCGTGACTTCTCGCAGCGTTGGGGGTGGCCGCAGCAGGGTGGCGCAAGAGGGCGTCGCGCTGCGGCGCCACGCGGCCGCGGCTGCGCACCTTCGCGCCGAGAGGCCCTTCGGCACCTCTCCCCGGGGCTCGGTGGGGAGGGGGGGGGTCAGGCTGAGAGGGCCCTGGCCCTTGTGCGGTCTCAGGGTAGGCGATTAAGCTCTGCCCCAGTTGTCTGGATCGGGGTCGCGGCGCCGCGGGCCGCCGCAGCCGCCGCCGGCGCTGGCTCCCTCGCTACTGCTGCCGCGTGCTGCCGTGCCCCGCGCTGCTGCTCCTCCTTCCCGCGTTCCGAGGAGATGACGTAGCCAGGGGCCGCTGGCGGGGGGGGCGCGGAAAGAGCCAGAGAGAGAGAGAGTGCCCTTCCGTGTCCCGCCCGCGGGCGGTGCTGTCCGCGCCCGTGGATGCTACCACTCCAGGCAAGTTGCGCGGCGGGCGCGCTTGTGCCCATCGGCCCATCGGGCCAGCGCTGCGGGCCGCGGCGGAGCAGACGCACGATCGACCACGGATTTCAGCACCTCGTCGGTCGGCTGGGGCGTCAGCATGACTAGAGGAACGAAAAATGACACAAACATAAAAACTCTGAGGTCCGCGCGGATTTCTTGGATCCGCGCTGGACCCCCCTCCCTGGCGCGCAAAGCGCGCCAGAGGCGCCGCCAGGGGGCCCCAGCTCCGATCCGAGAAATCCGCGCGGACCTGCAAGTTATTATGTTTATGGCATTGTTAGTTCCCCTAATGATAGACAGCACGAAGTGACACACACCTCCCATAGTTCTTCATATCGTGGCCCATGTTCGGCGCGCGCTCCGGCGGGTAGGTGCTCGCCCGCGTGGCCGCCGCAGGTGGCAGCTGCCCAGGCTGCCGCTGCCGCAGGCGCCGCCAGGCCCCGCCCCGCTAGCCCGCCGAGGTTTTGGTCCATCGGCTTTGGCATGTCCTCTGCGTCCAGCTGGTCCTTCAGCTCCGCGATGAGGTCCTGGGGGGTACAAGTAGCCATAGATAAGCAGGCAGGGGAAGAATAAGAGGTACATGCTTAACCATGTTCAGCACGGGTGCTGGTAGCGTCGAACACTACGTGGAGGATGTGAAAGCTGCATCGGCCTTCACCCGAGGGTGAAAGCCTCGCCTGGTCGCGCCCTCCAGCCTCTCGCGATGAGGCCCTGGATCTGCTCGAGCTCTGCCAAAGTTTCCTGCTCCTGCCCGCGCGACACAGCAATGCGCGCCCCGGTGTTGCGGAGCCTTTTGATGCGCGGCTCCTTCTTGCCGCGCACCTCCGTGAGCCGAGTCGCCGTCGGGGGCTCCGAGCCGAGGGCCGCCTTGATGGTGCTAGTCTTACTTTCGAGCCTCGCAACCTCCTGCGGCTTGCACGCTGACCTCGCCGATGTGGCTGGCCGCGCGAGCTCGTGCATCCCTGCCGCACTGCTCCTGGCACTCCTTGAGCGCCTCCTCGCCCGTCCGCGTCTCCATGGCCCCGTCGTGGTCCGCTGCCTCCGTCCGCCCCCCTGGGGCGGCATGAGCTAGGAGCGCCGTCGACCCCTTCTCGTTCCTGGCCTCCTGCGAGCGCGCCCTGCTCCTGCTCGGCGCCCGGCTCTGCTCCCTCTGACCGCCGCGCCTGTCGACCTGCAGGCGGTTCCCGCAGATCGGCGCCGTGTCGGGATTCGCTCTCGGCCCAGGCTGAAGGCGGGTGTCGCAGCCGCGACCGCACAGGCAGTTCGGATGCCTACGAGCGCACAGGCCCGCCACGGGCCAGCCGCTCGGCCGCGACGTGCTCCCTCATCGCCGTCAGCCCGCTGGCCGCCATGGCCACAGAAGGGCTTCGGTGTGCTGAATGGTGCGATGCCGAATTGGACCTCGCCCTGCTGAGGACGAGGAGCACGCGGGCTGCGTGCTGCGCAGCACGCTGCCTGCGGTGCCAGACAGGCTCCCTCGCGTGCCGCGGAATGATGTGCAGAGAACGCAGTCGTGGTCGGGGGGGTGCGAGACCCCATCACACTGAGGTTTGGCCCAGATGCGGTGCCATACTATGTGCCCCTCTCACATGGCGCTCAAACCTTCCCGGTCCCAGACCTTCCTCCTCCTCCTCCTCATCCTCCTCCTCCGCGTCCTCCTCCTCCTCCTCCTCCTCCTCCTCCTCCTCCTCCTCCTCCTCCTCCTCCTCCCGTAGCCATTTTGGCTCAAGATGCAGGTTTCCCCAGGGAACCAAGCGGATACCGCTAGTCCGCGGTTGGCAAGACTTCTTGAAGTCTGGCATCATCTCTGGTCCTCCTCGCCAGCGCTTGGGTCGGTGGGTAAACGGAGGCCTTTCCCGTTCCTGTCGGCCCGATCGCTCCCAGATTCGAAGCCATGGGCCCTGCGCGGGATGGCGCGCATATGGGCGATGGCTCTGCTGCTGGCGCTGCTGGCCGTGCACCCTCCTCGGGCGGCTCCTCCTCGTCTTCCCGCGAGAAGTCCAGGAGCGGGGAGCGGCGCCGCCGCAGGCGCAGCGGGCGCTTGTCCCGCGACCGTGCTCGAGATGTGGAGGCTGAACGTGAGGAGGCCAAGAGGGCGGCACTCGCTGCGCTCAAGGCCGAGGAGGCGGCCTTCCTGGAGGCGGAGGCTGCCTGCCCCACGCTCCCCTCGCAGCCTGCTGCGGCCCCGCACGACCCGTGGGCGGCTGCTGCTGCTGGCCTCGGTGCTGCCCCTGCGGGACCTGGAGCACAGCGGGCGGCCCCCAGCACACCTGTGGGAGGCATGGCTACACCCGTCCTGGGGGAGGACCCTGCTGGGCTGGACGGCGCGCCGCCCGAGACTGCGGCTGCCATCGCCCACCTGCGGGAGTCACTCTTCGCCGAGGTGCGCTCTAGCCAGGAGCGCCTCTTGCAGAACATGGACAAGAGCCTGGGCGGCATCCAGCGGGCGCTGGAGCGACGCACGGCGCCCCTTGAGAGCAGGCAGGGGAAGGTCGAGCGCATTCAGCAGCAGCAGGAGGAGGACATCAAGAGGCTCGAGGACGAGATGCGGAGGCGCCAGAAGGAGACGGACAAAATCATGGCGAAGCACTCTGCTGACCTGGCGCAGCTGCAGCGGGAGCTCGGCGTGGTCGCTGCTGGTGTGCCCCCTCCGCCTGAGACGGGGCCTGCCTGGAGCCGTGCGATCGACCGCGCGGTCATGGTCGTCACCTCCAAGGCCCCGCTCATGCGTGCGGCGGTGGAGCGTGCCATGGCGCCCGTGCTGGGGGATGCGCAGCTCACGGAGGTCTCGAAGGTTGAGGGCGATGACTTGGGCCAGCGCTTCGTGGTCAGGATGGAGGGTGACGTGGGCCTGGCAGAGCGCAGGGTGCGCAAGTTGGTGGCCACGCTACGCGGCGGAGGCCCTGGCGGCACCTGGCGTCAAGTTGCGGCCACGACACCGACTGGCCACACTTCGCCGCTGTCCCTCAGCAAGGACAAGAACTCGCGCCAGGTGTCCTACGAGATTACGCTCAAGAAGATGCGGCGTGCGCTCGAGGAGGGTCTCTCGAAGCGCATCTTCGTCGATCCTGTTGGTCCTGACCAGATGGAAGGCACCCTCTCCATGGCTTGGCAGCCCCTGGTCAAGATCGCGATCGAGGGCCCAGGTTCCCCACCGGTTGTTCAGTGGAACGCTGCCGTCCTTCGCCGACACCAACTTCCTCGTGAGCAGCTGGAGCAGATGGTGGCGCCCGTCCTGGCCCCGTCGACGGCGGAGTGGTGCCTTTGACAAGGCTGCGGCCCGCTGGGGTCGGCGGCGACGGGATGAGGGCGCCGCTGAGCTTGGGGGAGGGCCTAGTCGAGTCGATGAAGGTGGTGCTGCGGGAGCTGGTCTTGGGCACGGGCATGATGATCCTGTCGGTCCGCGTGCTGCTGCGGCTGACTTCGTGCTCACCTCTGCCACGTGGAACGCTAGGGCGCTGTGTCACTTCGAGCCTGCTACGGCGAAGGCGAGGGCGAAGTTCCTTGCCAAGTTTTGGAAGCGCAACTCGGTCATCTTGGGTCTTCAGGAGGTGCACGGCTCGCACATCCGCTTGACTGAGCTGCTCAAACATGTGGGTATTCGAGCCCGTGTATTTACATCGTTCTGTGAGGGAGAACGTGAAGATACTGGCGGGCTGGCCACTCTTTTCCCTATGCGTAGGGTTGATGATGATGAGAGCGTGGTGTGGGAATCGTCAATGATGGTGCCTGGCAGGGTTATGCGTATCCGTGCCAAGTTCAGTGATGACGCGGGGAGGCCCTGCACGCTTACACACTGGAACATTCACAACCGCGGCTTGGACTGCGGAACGCAAAGACGTGTCCAGGCAAAGATCTCGGCTGACCTCCTCGAGGCCAAGAGGGACCCCGTCCAGGCAGCTGTACTTGTTGTGGGCGACTTCAATTTCGGCGACAGCCTGGAGCACTGCCATTTTGGCGACGACGCTCCTCCTCGTTCTGTTGCTGCAGCTCGACACCCGCCAGAGCAGCGTTGGCAGCGCTGCTTGAGTGATGCTGTGGAGATGGTTGCCCCGTGCGCGACCCACTGGCATGCTGGCCGCCAGATTGAGACCGGGATCGATCGGGTCTTCCTCGGGTTTCCGTCCTGGCTGGCGACCCAGCGCTTCCAGCAATGCGAGGTGCTGGGTGAGCCTGAGGAGCTGCACAGGAGGGACATCAGCGACCACGCGCCTGTCCTGATCTCCTGGATGTGGCGCCCGCTGCGCCCACGAGATCCGCTCAGGCCTGCCCCGATCCCCCAGGACATTGTGAACTCCCCCATGTTCAAGGAGAAGCTGGCCCAGTACGTGGAGGTGCTGGACCTGTCGTCGCGTGCCCCGCCCGACATGTACCAGGTGTACGTGCGAGCCATGCAGGCGGCTGCGGCAGAGACGCGTGATGCGCAGCTGCAGGGCATGGCATGGTCGAAGCGGCGCACGGCGCTGATCTTCAGACAAGTGGCAAGGGTGGTGGCGCGCCAACACGTCTCGCTGGCGGAGAGGCTCCTCGTTCGCCACACCTGGCTGGATGAGCTGGTGGCTGTTGATGTGATGATGGGAGTGGTGGTGCTGAAGGGCCACGCGGAGTTCCTCAGACGCTTTGTCCTGGCGCAACGGCGCGTGGCCAGGGCCAGGCGTGCCGAGCTTCAGGCGGAGCTCGAAGCAGATGAGGAACAGCTTCGAGTTTCTGATCGCCGTCGGCTCCTTGGACAGCGCCGAGCCCTGGAACGTTGTGCTGCTCTCTGGCCGGTTCTCCCGCGGCGGCACCTTGCGGCAGTGGAAGCCCCTGACGGCAGGCTGCTCACCTCGCTTGCCGAGATCCACGAGGCGCTGGCGAACCACCGGGGCGAGGTCTTCTGCCCCCCCGCACGTGCAGCGTGCCCGGCAGCGGAGGTCGACACCTCGGAGCGCGGCCGACGCGAGCGTGACTCCAAGGCCTTCATCGCGAAGTACGGCATGAAGGAGTTGACTGGAGTTCTCTGGCGCCTCCCTCGGCCATGAACATCGAGGAGGCTCTGAGGCGCGCTCGGCCTGCTGCACCTGGGGTCGATGGCCTGCCCGCGCGGGCGTGGCTGTCGCACTCGGCGGGCTGCGAGGTGCTCCTGGCGGCTCAGAGATGGATGGCTTTGGGCCGTCCCATGCGCAGGGAGTTCAACATGAGCATCGCCATCTTCCCGCCGAAGAAGGTGCTGGACGGCGACGGCATGGAGGTCATCAGGAAGCCGAATGAGACTCGACCACTCATGCTGCGCTCCACGGGCCCCGAGGCCATCGCCTCTGCGGTGAACTTCAAGCTGAAGAGCATGATAGACCGTGGCGCCTCGAAGGCGCAGCGAGGCTTCATCACGGGGCGGAACTTCCTGGAGAACCTGGTGGAGCTCGACGCCATGGCTCGCGTCGCCTCCATGTGCGCGTTGGAGCAAGCTCGAGGCTGGGAGGGGCCGGCCCTCCTGAGCTTCGACTTCGCTCACGCCTTCCCGTCGCTCCTCCATGACTGGATGTGGTGGGTGTTGGAGGCGTGGACGGCGCCGCTCGGCCTGGAGCACCTGCTGAAGGAGTCCTACGCCAACGTCGAGGTCGTGGAGGCGGGCCCCTGCCACTGGGTCCCCTTCGTCATCTTGTGCGGGATCTTGCAGGGTGACCCGCTCTCGGGGACGATGTTCGTGATCGGTGCGCAGCCCTTCGTGGAGGCGCACATGCAGCAGCTGGAGGCCAAGGCCCTTTGGCTTGACTCGCTGGTGTGCTGCTGACATCCAGGCCCTGATCTTCTGCAGGAGGGGGCTCCGCACGCTGGCGAGGATCTTCCGCCTCGCGGAGCGCCTCGCTGGCCTCCAGCTCCAGCCCAAGAAGTGCGCGGCCGTCCCGCTTTGGGCTCCGTTCTCGACGGCGGTGGAGGACGCGATGAGGAAGTGCCTGGACGAGGCCTGCGGGTAGGGCTCCTTCACCGTGGCCTCGTCGGTGGAGCTGCCGGGATGCTTGGTGGGCCCTGGTGCATCGCTGGCGGCCCAGTGGGCTGCGCCACTCGCGCGCCTTCGTGAACGGGTCCTGGCACTGGCGGCATCTCCGCTGGACATGACGGCCGCCTTCTTCGAGGACGGACGTCGATGCCAGCCCGTCCTGGCCTGCAACGCGCAGCTCTGGCCGATGCCGACGGAGCTGATTGACGATGAGAGCTTCCTGCTGTGTCGGCTTGTGAGGTGCTCGGGAAGCTTGTTCAAGAAGAACACGTTCTACGACTTGGAGACGCTGGGGGGTCCAAGATGCGTGCCCACGTCGGACCTCCTGGCGGCGTCGCTCACGCGCTCGGCCCTCTCGACGCTGGAGACATGGCGTCGGGCCGCTGCGCACCTGAGTGAGGTGGCCTCTCGCAGGCTGCCGATGGTGCGATGCACGTCATGCCAGCCCTGGCCTTCCTGGTGGGAGGCGCCCGCCCCCGCAGTCACGCTGGCGCGTGCAGAGGCGGCGGGGCGCGAGCTGCTCGAAAAGAGTGGCGCTCCCCCTCTCCTTCCCTCTAGCCAAGGTGGGGCGGGTCGGTGGGAGGACGGGCGGAGGAGACGGCTGCAGCGTGAGCTTTTGGTGGGCCTGCGGGCCTCTAGGGATGGGAATCTGCGGGGCCTTGTCTCGGAGAGGCTCCGCAAATGGTTCGGAGTGCCCCCCCTGGAGGCTGCGGCTGTAGTGTGGCATGACGTGGAGCAGGTCCTGATGCGTGCGCCCCCGGGCTGGAGGTGCGCATGCATCAAGACCTGGCTCGGGGGCTGGGTCACAGACACCCGTCTCCAGAATCGAGACCGTAGATGCTGCCTGGGTTGTGATGCTCCAGATAGCCTGAAGCACTATTTCTGGTGTCTGCACTTTCGTGAGCTGGTGCGGGTGGCCCTTGGCCGCCCGTTGCCCAGTCATCCTCTTTCTGCCCTTGCCCTCGTCGTCCCCGTGCTGGATTTGGCTCGAGGAGTTGCGTTGATGTTCCATTTGCACCGCCTTCTCCACCTTGAGAAGCGCGAAGCCACCAGTGGGACGGTCCCAGCCTCGGTCGCCCGCTCGATCGCCAGGGCTGCGCGTCAAGCTGTGGACCTCCCTGCTGGAGGCAATTCGGCCCGACGGGCCCGTAGAGTGGCTAGGTAAGGAGTTCAGACTTTCCTGAGGACGCTCCGCCTCCTCCTCCTCCTCCTTCAAGTGTCGCGCCTCCAGGCGTGTCGGCGGGGCGTTTCGCTTGAGATTTCCTCACCGCTTATGCTCCTGAAAGCTGAAATCTGCTGCGCTTCCAAGGATGGAGGGGGTCCGGTTTTCAGCATGGAAGCGCCGCGCACATCTTTTTGGAAAGTCTGCAGCAGTTTCATGGATTGTGGGCGGTTCCTTTTCAAAGTGGGCTTTTCGCTTGATGTTTCTCTGGGGTGAAAAGGCCAGCAGTTTGAACGGTTGCAAGAGCTGTGCGGACGAAGTGCGGTTCCTCTTCAAGCTTGGGCGTGCGCGTGAGAAGTTTGTGGCTTCGAGGACCAGAAGCTTGAGCAGACGCAGTGGCTGCACAGATGGAGGGTGACTCCTTTTTCATCATGTGTTTTTTACTCGAGACTTCCTCGACAATCATGGCCATACCATAGTTACGGTTTTTACTCGAGACTTCCTCGACGATCATGGCCAGACCAGGGTTGCACACATGGGGCGATACTTTTTCAAAACAGCGGGTCTCGCTGGACACACCTTTGAGCTTTATGGCCATGCCATTGCGCGTGCCATCTTGCTCGCTGGAAGGATGCATACAGTTCGTTCATGTGCGAAACGGGGCTTTCACCTCGATGGCAGGCCCTATGGGATGCTGGTCTTCCATAGGGACGCTTCTTAAAGTGGAAAGGAATGGTTGTAGGGACTGCTGATTAGGGGTCTTGGGATGGGAGGCTGTATTGGAGCATCATTTACGCATTTTGGGCTTACTCTGGTCCTCCACCTCCTCCTCCTCCTCTTCCTCCTGCTGTCCGGGTCTTCCTCCTTCTGGTTCTCCTGCTGCTGCTCCTCCACATCTCCCCCTCCCCCGCAGCACGGGGCGTTTAGGCTCTAGGGCCCACGCGGTAGGTCGGTCTTTTCCCAGAGCCAAAAGGAGTCTTCGCCGTGATCTTTCTCTCATCCCTCTTCGGCCTCTCCGTGGCCCGCCCTGGGCTCCCCCCGGGGCCGCAGAACGAGGACTCGGGGTTGAAGGCCAGGAGGAGGAGGAGGAGGAGGAGGAGGAGGAGGAGGAGGAGGAGGAGGAGGAGGAGAAGGAGGAGGAGGAGGAGGAGTAGGAGGAGGGGAGGGGAGGAGAGGAGGAGGAGGAGGGGGGGGGGGGGAGGAGGGGAGGGGAGGAGGAGGGAGGAGGAGGGAGGAGGAGGAGGAGGAGGGGAGGGGAGGAGGAGGAGGGAGGAGGCGGAGGAGGAGGAGGAGGCGACTGAGCCCAGTCGGCGGCGCGACCGAGCGGGCCGCCGAGCGGGCCTCAGCTCCAGGCTGGTGGGCGGGCATCTCTGGCCCCGCTCGGGCGCCCGAGCGGGCCTGCTCCCGAGCCGACCCGGCGGCCGAGCGGGCCTCCTCCCTCCCTCCCTCCTCCCTCTTCCCGCCTCCCTCCCTCCCCTCCCTCCTTCAGGTGCCGAACGGGCTCGGAGGGGAACCCCTGGTCGGCGTCACCCCAAAATTCTTACACTGTGTGTGCGTCGCCCCCCCAGGGGCGACGCGCGCGCCCCGAGAAGTCTTACAGTATGAGCTCCGTGGCTGGCGCTCGGGAAGTGACGCGCTACAAGATGGGTGTACAACTTGTTCGGGTCGGGCGCACGCCTCCGCGGAGGACGCATATAGTACAAGTATTTCCTTGTGCGTCCCACCTGGGGGCAGGCATCGATGATCCTCAGGACGTGTGTCAGCACAGTGTGTGTGTGTGTGTGTGTGTGTGAGTGTGTGTGTGTGTGTGCGTTTCCTGTGCGTTTCCTCCTCTCGTGCATCTCGGCTTAATTCGCAACTGTTCGTCCAACATCTGCCATTCCGCCAGCGCAGTTACTCTGCGTAGCCGCCGACGCAAATTTGTGTGTGTATGTATGCCACCCCCCTTCAGCTCCACCGATCGCGCGCAGCCTGTGCCAGCCCTCGCCCTACCGCCCGCGCCGTGCCGAGGGGCTTCGGTCGACAAGCGCACGCGCTGGCGCCAAGGCACGTTCTGAGGACCATCGATAAAAGTAGGACACGTCTCCCCCAGGACTCCCTCCCGTAGCTGGACCCAAAAGTGGGACCGTGGACACCGCGGCCCCCCCTCCCCCCAATCTCAAGGTTGGCCCCAAGCATTCGGCAGCACAGGCGTGAAGAGGACGAGACAGCGGAATCCCCAGGGCCTTCGGGAGGCCGAAGCCAACTTTTATAATTGGGGGAGGGGGGGGCGCACGCGGGGTCGAAGACGAAGGATATCAAATTTTGTGTCCCCTTCCAGTTAAGTCGGGCCTGTTCCTCTGCAGGAGGAACATTCAAAAATAGTCAAAGAATAGTCTGGGGACGATTCAATCGCTTCGCTCACTCCGCCGGCCCGTATTGCATGATCGCTACTGCTTCGGCGCGGGCTCGGGGCCATTTCGGCGCCGCCAGAAGGAGGAAGATGAGGATGGGGAGGGGGAGGGGGGGAGGGGAAGAGGATGAGAAGGAACGGAGGAGGATGAAGATAAATATGAGGAGGAGGAGGAGGAGGAGGAAAAGAAAAGGGCGGAGGAGGAAGCCTCTCGATGGCATCTTGCGGCGCTCTTGGGGCCAAACAGGGCCGTCGTCCAGATGCTTTTTTGGGAGGCCCTGGGGTCTGTTGAGAGGCCGTTTGGGGGCGCCTGGGAGACATTTTTGAAGTCTTGTAGGGCCTCTTTTGAGCCTCCTTGGAGCCTCTTGGGGTCTCTTGGGGGCCTCTTGGCGGCATCTTGGGCCATCTTGGGGGCCTCTCGGGGCCTCCTGGGGCCCTCTTGGGGCGGAAGGCTGAAGGTTTCGGTTCGTGGTCCCCATCTTGGGCCCCTCTTGGGGCCGTCTTGGGGCTCTCTTAGGCCGTCTTGGGCGTCTCTTGGGCCGTCTCGGAACCCGTTTGGGCTCTCTGGGGGTTTCTTGAGGGCCTCTTGAGCCGTCTTCGTGCGCTCTTGGGGGCTTCTTGGGCTGTCTTGAAGCATCGGAAAGCCGAAAATGCGACAAGGCCAAAATCCTTCCAAAACCATCGTAAAATTTATGATTTTGGCCTCTCGGGGCGCTCTTGTGAGGCCTCTTGGAGGCCATTTGGAGCGTCTTGGCGGCTTCTTGGGCCGTCTTGGGATCATCTTCGGCGTCTTGGAGCGTCCTTTGGGCGTCTCGGGGGCCTCTTGGGCAGTCTTGGGGGCCTCGGGGGCCTCTTGGGCAGTCTTGGGGGCCTCTTGGGGCCCTCTTGGCGCGCTCTGGGGGGCCTGAGAGGCCGCACCCAGGAGGAAAACCATCTCTGAGTAGACCTTCCCGGGACCTTCCCGGGACCTTCCTGGGACCTTCCCGGGACCTTCCCGGGACCTTCCCGGGACCTTCCCGGGCTGCGGTCGGGGTACTTTTCGCCGGGGGACCCCCAGGGGCCGCCCCGCGCGCCCGAACTAGAAGAATTGTGAACCATTTACCGGAGATCTTAGCACGCCTCTGGCCCGTTGGGCCGGCGAATTTTTTTAATAGTATTTTTGGATCATTTGGGGGTATTGTCTGAGTATTCATTTTTCGCCCCAAATCCGCCTCTAGGGGGACGTGCCCGACCTAACTTTACCGTCCCTCTCCCTCCTGGCAGATCAGCAGCGTGTACCGAGCGCGCTGCGGCCCCGGCAGCGTCGGGGCCCGAGCGGCGCTCGAGCGGCAGGAGATCCGCGAGAATGCGAAGGAGCTCACCTCCACGCTGGGCGACACCGTCGCCCAGGACCTGGACCGGGCCAACGAGCTGCGGAGGAAGGCGGCGCGGTTGCCGCCCTCCGCGCCGTCCTTTTCTCCCCCCCTGCTTCCCTCGACGGACGATCGCGGATCAGCAGCGGAATCGGACTCCCGAAGTCGCTGAGTTGCACCAGAGGAACACCCCAAGCAGTGGACGGTTTGAGAATGAGTGGCAAGGATAGTGAGATCGATGGTGAGATCGATGGTGAGCCGTGGGATCCCGAAATCGGCCCAGAACCAGTAACCAGCAACCGGGAACCCGGGAACCCGGAACCGGGAACCAGGAAACCCAGCCGGCTACCGAAATCGGCCCGGGACTTTCGCCAAATCTTTCAATATCCGTTAGGACTCACTCAGTGGCGGCACTGATTGGGGAAATTTATGGTAGCCAGCGTGGATGGATCCCGAACAGTAAGTTTTTGCATTGTGAATGTGCAAACGATGTGGTGCAAACTATGTGGAGCACGCTATGTGGTGCAATCTCGACGGATCTCCCAAGCCCGGTGGGCGTCAACTTGGCTGCAACGAGGCGGCAACGGTCGGCGACGCGGCGAAACCTCGACGGACCGCCCCGTGTGGGCTGTAACGATGCGGCAACAGGCGGCGACACGGTTGCCTCCATCTTCCCCCCCCATTCTTTCTTAGACCGACGGTTGCTGATCAGCAGCGGAGTCGGAGTTCAAAGGTCTTTACGATAACGCATGAGCAAAGAACAGATGGAGGTCCGCGCGGATTCGTTGGGTCGTCGCAGGACCCCTTGGTGGCGCCTCCGGCGCCGACTCAAGAAATTAGTGCGGATCTCCTTCCGCTCCCAACAGTCAGATCACCTAGGATAGAAACAGATGCGCCCAAGAAGCTTCCACGTCTGAAAAGGGTCCGGGCGATTATTTGTTCGTTTTGGCTGGTGCTCGACCATTTGTGTATTCCCCCTTCTCCTCCTTACTCGCACCCCAGACGAGCTTTTACGACCAGAGTGCGTGCGTACGTATGTGGTGTGTGTGCGCGAGTGTGAGTGGTTGCGCAAGTGAGTGGTTAGTTCTCGCCTGTAGCCCGCCCCCTACCCGAGAGTACACGTCTTCTGCTTGAGCGCGGTCGCCACACGTGCGTTCACTTCTCACCGATTGAGGGCGCAGCATCGCCCAGGCACAAATTGCGCGCGCGTGTGTATTTGCGTGTGATGTGTGTTTGTGCTTGTGTAGTTTTAAGTGCAATTGATATGTCTGCGTCCGTGCATGTTCAGCCGCGACTGTGGTGTCACATCGCCGTGGCCTCTGGCGACTGTGTGTGTTGATTGTGTGCGGTTGCGCTGCTGTCCGGTGTGCCCCACCGATGTCCGACCGCCGCTGGGTGCCTCTCTGGCCGCCGACGAAAATAACACCAACACCAACAACACCAACAACAACAGCAGCGACACCACCACCACCACCACCACCAACAACAACAACAACAACACCAACAACAGCAACAACAACAACGACATCGACAACAACAAAAACAACAACGAGGGGGCGGTTGCGCCAGATGGTTCCCTTGTCCTTCTGGTCCTCCCCTTGTGTAGTCCCTCTCATCCGCCTTCCGCTTTCGACGGCTCGGCTTGACCTTCTCGGTGGCAGCTGGCTTCCCTCCTCCCGCTGTCTCTGGTTCTTTTCCTTCCCTTTGTGCGCCTGGCTTTTTTCTGCCCTGCGCTCGGCGAGGCCCCTCTCTCGTGGGGATCTTCAGATTCTGCCACGCTTCCACGAAGGTGGATCATGGTCTTGCTACTGCCCGTGGTTAATGTTACCACTCGCTGCGTCTCGCTGGCGCGTCGCAGGAACGGTGTGTGCGGCTGCGCGTAGTGCCCCTTTTGCAGCGACTGTTCCTGCATGGGTAGCGCTTGCATCACGCAGCCCCGTGTCCTACGTGGACTGGCAGCATTTCGACCAGCGTCCGCCGCGCTGCCTAGTGCTCTTCCTGCTCCCCCGTGGTTCTCCTGCCTCCACTTCTGGAAGACCGCCTGCGCCATTTTATGTCAGTGGACCTTATTCACGCTTACATCCACACTCACGGTGTCCGACAGTGCTCGTCGGAGAGGTGACGTTCCATGGCAGGTTGGTGCAGACAGGTTCGGGTGCGGGGCATTTTCTGGGTCGACCTGCTGTAATGTGTCGTGATGCGCGCGTTGTTTGGCCGCCTGGCGCGTCGAAGGACTTCGAAGCGTTTGCTTCGCATCTCTTCCGTTTCGCGCCTGCTTGCTCCAAGCGCGGATTGGGGTGAGTTTTGAAGCTCGTTTTTTAGTGAATCTCCATGCGCACGCATTTTCTGATTTGCTTGCACGTGTCACAAATATAGTGCTTATATTTCGTTTTGCATTCAGGTCAAGCATTGGCTCAAGCATTGGCTCAAGCATTGACTCAAGTATCAGCCCAAGTCAGCCCAAGTTTGAGCAGTTTAAGGAGGAATGCATACGGCGCTGCTTTGTGACGCTTCATAGCGACCCTGTACGAAAATGTCGAAATCGAGACGGTGACTATTGAGAGATCGTGGTGTTGCAGTTCGTCAGACAGTGGTGCGCGCTAGTCATCTCAAATCATCTTTAATCATCTTTGTCTCTCTGTGCGCTTACAGAAGGCGGGCAACTACGTGCAGACGCTGACGAATATGTGCCCCTGCATTTGGGTGGGGGACATGGGCATAGTCTACGTGGCACGCGAATGAAAATGTCATGAGCACATCGAGGGCATTGCTTTCGAATGTTCTGACTGATCGAGCCGATGTGTGCAGCCAGCGTACGGTGCGAGAGCATTCAATGCCAGATTCCATGCCAGAATGCCCACGAACACCTGCATACACGAACAAGATGCTCATGACAGTGATTTTGATTCCAGTCTGCGGGACGGATTCTCCAGCCGACGACCTCCAGACGCACGCGCCAGAATCAGAAGAGGCAACAGACGAGCGTCTACACCTTCGCGACCGCACTGAATATCTATTGCGGCGGTTTGCATCCGAGGTTTCTACTTATGTTTGCGTGGAATTATCCCCTCCAGCGAGGGTGCTTTGCACACTAGCCCTGAAGATTCCGACGATGAAGTGATGGTGGCTATGGCGGCAGATATGGATACGGACGCCCCTCTCGTCGAGATTCGGAACGAGCCTGGGCGTCAGCATCTGTTCTGGCAACCAAGGTGCATCCTTTCAGAAGGATGCTCACATATTACCTAACAGCTTTTGCTGATAGGTTTCTAGTGGTCTCAAAAGAGAGCAGCAGATGACTCCACAGGGGGGTCGGGGCGGGACCCGGAACGGCTGCCGCCGAAGCCCAAATCGCTTGGGACATCCTCGCAAAATCGCTCTTGGCGCTCCCAGAACTCCATTCCCGGGCCACATTTTGGATGCCCGGAGCCAACTGTAGGCCACTTCGTGCTCTTCGACTTCCCAGAACTCCATTCCCGGGCCACATTTTGGATGCCCGGAGCCAACTGTAGGCCACTTCGTGCTCTTCGAGTTCCCAGAACTCCATTCCCGGGCCACATTTTGGATGCCCGGAGCCAACTGTAGGCCACTTCGTGCTCTTCAAGTTCCCAGAACTCCATTCCTGGGCATGATTTTGAATGCCCGGAGCCAACTGTAGGCCACTTCGTGTTCTTCTAGTTCCCAGAATTCCATTCCTGGGCCACATTTTGAATGCTGAGGCAGGCTGATGCTGCGGCCGAGGCAGGCTGAGGCTGAGGCAGGCTGAGGCTGAGGCCGAGGCTGAAGGCAGACTGAGGCTGAGGCTGAAGCAGACTGAGGCTGAGGCTGAGGCAGGCTGAGGCTGAGGCTGAAGCAGGCTGATGCTGAGGCAGGCTGAGGCTGAGGCTGAGGCTGATGCAGGCTGAGGCTGAGGCAGGCTGAGGCTGAGGCCGAGGCTGAAGGCAGACTGAGGCTGAGGCTGAAGCAGGCTGAGGCTGAGGCTGAGGCAGGCTGAGGCTGAGGCAGGCTGAGGCTGAGGCTGAGGCAGGCTGAGGCTGAGGCTGTGACTGCGACTGCCGTTGCCGCTGCGACTGTCATCGCGAATGCGACTACGACTGCGAGAACAGCAGAATTCTACAACTGGATTTTCATCTGAATCTTAAGGGGAATGCTTTCAGATATGCTTCTACACATCGCTGTTAGGTTGCTTTGCCGGGATAATTTTGTTGACATATTCGAAACGGGGGACTGTGATGATATAGCGTACTTTTCTACATCGGCCCATCGATGCGTCATGCCACAAAGGATCTGACAGCGGAAGACCATGAGATCAGTGACGGCGTTTTGATTTGGTGTGCGCAGTACAGCCGCTTCGAGGCTACTGCAGAGTTCAGCCAAGAAGACAGGAATATTGTCACTGAGCTGGCTCCAGAATGTCTTCGTCATCATATGATGGGCTACGGCCCCACCGCCGACGCCTTCAAGGCGTGCGGCCGCGCGTCAGAACGGTTGCGGATATCGGCGATAACTTCGCCTTGCCTCTGCACTCGGCGCGGCGAACTGTGACCTTAGACATCATGCACCCTGCGTGACGATTCGCGTGCTCTCATTGGAAACAGTGTGCGTGGTTGCCTGTGTGTGTGCGTGTGTGCGTGTGTGCGATGCGTGGTTCCCCATGTTGCATTACGACTTGTTAGTCTTGTTTCAGGCCTCTGCGGGATCGGCCAGTCGGTGCGAACGCATTGCATTTCAATTTACCGCTCCCCTTTCAAGCGCGAACCAGCACTGTCTGATCGGGTGTCGCTCTGCCGACGCAAGAAGTTTCTCTGCCTGCGCCATACCTTCGCATCTGGCCTTGTCGCCGCGTGCCATCCACATGGCGCGGCGTCCAGCAACCGATGGTTCCTCCCTTCGCCCCTGGCGCAGGCGGCGTTGCGCCTGCGTCGCCGCCACTCAGGCTCTCCTTCCCTGCGCCCCCCTGGACGCCCGCAGAACACGGTTGCGGGCCATTCTGCCGCTCCGCCCACCAGCGCACGCTGCCGTCCTGCGCTCGGGGACGTGGCCGGCCTGACCCCACCTGCGCCCCGGGGTCTGCCACGCTGCGGTGCGCGCGCGTGCAGCCGTCAGCTAAGCCGCGCGGCGCCGCCGCCGCCGCTGCGCAGCTGCGCCGCTGCCGCCTGCGGTCTGCCCGCCGCTGCCCGCTCGCCCATGGCTCGGCTCGAGCTGGCTCGTTGGCGCGTGGCTTCGGCTGCCGATGCCCTCTGCTGCCTGTTGCCTGTTGCCCTGGGCCCGGCGGCGCCCGAGAGCGGCGCACGGCGATCGCAGCGAAGCGGATGAGCTGGGAGGTCTTTTGTCCCTGGAGGCCAAGAGGGAGGCCGGCGGGGCGCGCTGGCGACGCAGGTTCCGCTCCTCCCGCCTGTCGCTGTCGCTGATGGCATTCGAGTCGAGGGTCGACGCTGTCTCTCCTCCTCCTTCTCCTCCTCCCCTCCTCCTCCTCTCCCTCTCCTCCCCATCGCCCTTCCTTGTCACGGCTGGCCCGCGCCCTCGCTTTACTCCGACCTCCTCCGCCCCTTTCGCCCCTTCTCTCGGCCTTTGCACGCCGAGTTGTGCTCGATCAGTGCGAGCTTGATTGAGACCGCCCGTGTTGCTGCGCGCTCGGCTACCATCTGCCAGCTTCCTGCCGCCTGCACGCGGGCCCTCTTGAGCGGGTGGCTCTTCCACACTCTGGGCTCTAAGCCTATGGCAGGTCGGCTCGCTTAGCGATCCTAGTTTGCCTGGCGATCTTATGCTTCACGTTACTGTGCCAGCCGTGCATCTCCTCTCCTTTCGGAAAACATAAAAACACCTTGGGCTCTGAGCACTCCTCCTGCACACCAGCGGGCTGGGCTCACCGCTTTGCCCTTCCTCCGTAGTGCCGGTGGGTGCAGTCCCTTCCCCCTCCGTCCCCCCCCTCCCCGTCCCCTTTCCCCCCGTCCCCCCTCCCCTCCTCCCC
>CAUYUJ010016177.1:115000-127500 GCA_963575745.1 Prorocentrum cordatum | reverse complement strand
TTGGACCCTGACCCTGCCGATCTTCGTGTGGGGTGCCGCTGGATTTCAGAAATGTGGCAAATCCCTTGTGTTTTTGCACCCTGACCCCGCCGATCTGTGTGAGGGGTGCCAGCGAATTTCAGAAATGTGGCAAATCCCATGTGTTTTGGACCCTGACCCCGTCGATCTGCGTGAGGGGTGCCACCGAATTCAGAAATGTGGCAAATCCCTTATGTTTTTGCACCCTGACCCCGCCGATCTGCGTGAGGGGTGTCACCGAATTTCAGAAATGTGGCAAATCCCTTGTGTTTTTGGACCCTGACCCCGCCGATCTGCGTGAGGGGTGTAAGTTTTTCCCACCCCAGCAATTCAGAGCACACGCTTAGGGCGTGGTAAAAATGCCCGTTTTGGGCCTCCCCCACTCGCGCGGTCCATCCAACAAGTAACAGTAAGCAACAAGAAGCAGAGTTGTAACGAGGAGCAGTAAGCAGCAAGAAGCAGAACTGTAACAGTGGAAACTGGAAGCTGCAACTGGTACAGGAAACTGCGAACCTTCGCCCTACAGCCTGGTGGCCCCACAAGGGGGCCGGCGGATATCCCTACCAAGTGGGATGACCTCCACTCCATTCTCCTCAAGCTCGCTTTCAACCAGACGGCCACCGACCCCTGGCACATCTTGGGGTCCGGCCCACTCGACGGTCCCGAGCCTGCGGATCATTGCATAGTCTCGCGCACCAGAACGGCGACCACCCTCTGCTCATTAGGCCAGAGCGCCGATTGGGACAATTCGGACAAGGCGCTCGCAGAGGCCGCGACTACGACATTCCAGACGGCTGGAGAACGCTGCGAGGAGCATTTGCACGGGCATCCTGGCGTGCAACGGAGCATTTGCACGGGCAACGGCCACCCAGTGGTCCCATTTGCTGGCCGACGCTGGCACTGACCACAGTACCATCGTCAAGCAGCACCGCGACCTGGCCGCCCTCCTCGAGAAGGGCGACAGCCGCGCATTATCTGCCATGGGGGGCCGACGTATTGTGGCATGGGCCCCGACAGACACCAGCGCACTGATGAGGCTGCTAGCCGACCTACTTCGGCAACCTGATGCTGCTCTTCGCCCCCGCAGCCTCACGTTTCTGGCGCCCCTCCCGCACTTCCCTGGAGTCGATACCCCAGCAACGCTCTTCGATCTGTGGTGGCACCCTCTCCTCGGTGGAGCCGCCTCGGCGGTCGCTTTGGTGAAGCATGTTGATTTGATTATCCAGCCAGTGGAGTACATCTTGCCCGGCCATGCGGCTCCACGCCACGTGCGTCAAGGCCTTGCATGTTTCACCATCTGCACAGAGGCTCAGCGTGGCAACCCGACGGTGCACACGCCGCTCACCCCGTTGCTCGCCTTCCCCGCGGTGAATTCCCTCTGGATCGACCTTCCGACGGACTCTCTCGCCGCCCTCACGCGCGACTCCCACGGCAACGAGATCCAGAATTACACCGTGACATTCCGCCCGCGAGGGGTTTCGCGTAGCCCAGGGAGCTCCCCGGCAGTTCGCCGCAGCAGGGTCGAGGTGCTCCTGCCGAGCTCCACGTCGGATGCTAATGTCGTTCTTGCCATCCGGTTTTTGCGGCGCCAGGTGATGACGGCGAACATGTGCATAGGTCACCGGGACTTGTACACGACACCTGACGCGTTGATCATGGAGTGCAATGGCCCTCTGGCGCTGTACAAGGCGTGGCCGTTGTGCTCGCAGGCAATATTCTTGTCCACTGACCGCATGATCATCTTCTCTGCCGCCTCGGAGGGGAAGCCCGTGCTCAACAAGTCACTCGCGGAGGACATCGAGCACGCGATCACCAAGATCAAGTGGAAGCCCAGTCGTTTCGGAGGCCGCCATTGGCTTCCCCTTCCGCCGCTCCCGCCGCTCTTGCGGCCTCCCGGCGTCGTCGTGTGCGCCCTCAGCGGCCAGGAGTCATGACGGATCACATCGCGGAGGTCACCATCGTTGGCGAAACGGGCGACAACGAAAGCACGGTGTTGAGATCTTTGATGAAACAAACGTCACCTTGGCCACAGGGTAGGCCATCAGCCCGGCGCCTGCTGGGCAGGCCCCCGTACCTGGCCAGTGGATCGACGTGGCGGCCAGCGACGCTGCTGCCCCCCGTGAGCGCGCGCGGCTTTTCTTGCAGTCCGCGGAGGAGGTGCAGAAGGTCCACCGCGCACTCCATGGGCAGGTTTTCCAAGTCGGCACCGACCACCTGTCCATCACGGTGTCGAACAACGTGGCCGCATCCCGTGGCATTGCCGGGAACGGGTTGCGGGGGGGGGGCCAGGGGCCGCCTCCCCCGCCCACTGCTAGCCCACTCTACCGCGGCTCTGGCCGTTTTGGGAATTCAATGGTTTACCAGTGCGGGTACCTCCTGCTGGATCGTGGACGTCGCCTTGTCGCTCCTCCCGCCCGCCGGCGGGACGGGCGTTTCGTGCCGTGCTCCCCTCGGCATTGATGGACGTACACTGGGCTCGAATTCATTATCTGCGTCTTCTTCTTCTTCTGTTTCTTCTTCTTCATCTCTTCGGACTTTGCCGGCGATGGGATCGATTGCGTCTGCACCTCCGCTGGCCTCCCCACCCTGCTTGTCACTGACTACCAGAACACCTACGCGACCGACCAGCTTTTCACCATACGGGGAACGCTCTTCCAGCTGCCTCGCATTGAGACTTCCTGCAATGGCGCTCCACCATGTTCTACCTGGCGCTGGCGCAGCTGGCAACGACGACGGCCTCTCTACCGATGTACCTTTCTCCTTGAGGTGGCAGCTCATTCTTCGGGCTGCAGTGGGTGCTGGACCTTGCCCGGGGGCGCCGCCGCCACCACCGCCGCCGCAGCCACCGCTGCCGACACCTGCGGCCGGGCCCAGTCGACAACGCAGCGTCTCATCTGGCCCTTTCTTGGGTGCGGTGTCGGTGGTCACGCGGAACTGCCAGGCCCTCTTTGCCGCTGACCCCTGCGCCATCGCAGAAAGGCTCAGCACGTCAACGAGCTCATGCGCACGCACGACGTGGGCCTGTGGACAGAGACGCATGGCGCAATCCACCCGGCTGCACCTCGTGGTTGGCTCCGGGGCACGTGGTGGGCAGCGCTGGAGTGGACATCGCGGTCAAGAACTCCTTCCTGCAGCAGTTCATTGACCCCCCACGGCGGAAGATTATTCTTCGTGGTCGTGCGGGGATCTTGCAACTTCGTGGACCAGGAGGTGCACTGGACCTGGTGGTGAGGTACTTCCACACTGGCGCCGCTATGGCACAGCACGACATTGATGCCGCTGGCCTAGCTCATCTCCCTCGCGCGCCTACGGCGGGTGACCTTCGAGAGGCACTCCGATGTCGACTTGCCCAGCAGATCGCCCCCCAAGACTCGGCGCTCACCATCCTCGGTGGCGACTTTAACTACGTGGCGGAGGCGGCGGACCGCCGCTGCACGACGACAGCGGGCGCCACAGGTGGGCGTGATCGAGGCGAAGAGGCTAGCTGGCAACGGCAGCTGGCGAAACCTCGCGGCCTCCATGAACTCCATCAGCCAGCCATGTCGCATGCTTCTCCTACGTCTCGCTCCCGCCTGGACTGGCTCTATTGCAACCAATCTGCCGCGGCGGGCCTCGACAGGGCGATGACATGTGTGGCGCTCGACTGGCGCCCGAAACTTTCGCGGCGCCGGGCCATCAGCTTCCGACGGGAGGTCCCGCATCGCACAGGAGGCGAGCGCGCCCCGCTCCCAGACCAAGTGATTGAGCACCCTGAGTGGACAAGATTAGTGTACCTGGCATGGCAGGATCTGCTGAAAGACGACCCGGACGCCTCGCCGCTGAAGCAGCTCACGCCACTGAAGGCTGCCATGCGACGCGCGGCCCGCAGCCTCAATTGCACTCTCGGCGTCTCGGCGGACACGCTGACCCACGAGGACAAGCTGGGTGTGACCATGACATTCCTCCGATCGTCGGAGCGCGGCTCCGCGACAGGGATCAGCGCATCCTTCGCTACCCTGTCCTCGAGGACTTGGTGGACAACCCCTGCGACTTTACTTGCAGTCGTGGCCGCCGTTTGCGACTGGTGCGGCAGCGCGTTGTGGATCTGGCCCGATCCCACGCCATCGACGAACTCAGCCAGCTCCACAACGACCTCCACGACCTCACCCCCGATCAGGTTGCGCGTCGACGTCAACGCAACCACCGCCTACTCAGCCGCCGCGCCCCTGGCCGATGGTGCTCCCATTACGCCGTCTGCGACCGCGCGGGCCACGTGAGCACGGGCCCCTCGCGCGTCGCCAAGGCCCTCCGGGACCATGGGGCACCAGTTTTCAGCCGCAGGGATACCGACCTGGGGTTACGACAGGAATGGCTCGCGGACGAGGCTGCGCACATCTCCCCTGCCGACCGGCGACGCGCCCCTGGCGAGGTAGTTCCATTCGAGTGTTTCCAGCAAGCCATTCGTCACACCAAGAACAGGTCTCCTGGCCCGGATGGCATGCCATTTCGGGCGTGGCGGAAGCTGGGAACATCTGCTGCACGAGCCCTGCACGACGCGTTCATAGCCATGGTGACCCCCCGTGGTTTGGACAGCATGTGGAGGGATTGGGACGATTTCAGCGAAAGTTCCATGGTGCTTCTGCCAAAAAACCAGCCAGCGACACCTCGGACGGCATGGGCTTCTACGCGCCCTCCAGCACGCGTCCACTCAACATCACCAACGCGGACAACAGGATCATCGCTGTTGCTGTGCGCTTGTGGATCGAGCGCCAGCGGTCGCCCCGGGAATCTCGGACTCCCATGGCGGGTTCTTGCAGGGCCGCTCTATGTTGGCGAACCTAGTGGACATCGACGAGGTTATGCTGCGCTACTCCCTGAAGTACGACGACGCGGCGGCGATCTTCTTCGATTTCGAGGCCGCGCTCCCGAGCGTGAGCCAGGAGTTTCTTGTGGACGTGGTGGTTGCCCGTGGACGGCCAGATTGGTGCCTCAACCTGGTCAAGGCGTTGTGCCGCAATAGCCGATGCCAGATCGTCACCCAGGGCGCCAAGTTCGACGGTTTCGAGCTGACCGCAGGGGTCCGTCAGGGCTGCCCTCTTTCACCTTTGCTTTTTGTTGTGATCTCGGACATCTTGCTACGTCGTCTTCCTCCACTGGTCCCAGAGTCCCTCCAGCGGGCTTGCGCAGACGACCTCGCCATGGCCCTCGCCCACGGCGCCAGGGGCGCTCCTATCCTCGAGCGCGCCTTCGACGAGTGCGAGCGGCTAGCGGGGCTTCGGCTGCGCCGGGGAAGTCTGTCTGGGCCCCTCTCTCATTGGTTCCCGCGGCGGTGGCCCGGGCGAACCTGCAGGCTGCAGCGCCGACTTGGGGAGAGTTCGCCGCGAGCCGGCACGCCACTTACCTCGGCTTCGAGGTGGGGCCCGAGCGCGGGGATTTGTTTTGGAACGAACAGTTGGAGAAGTGCATCGCGCGAGCGCGCACGTGGAGGGCAATAGGGGGTGGCGTGTGCATCGCCGTGCTTCCGCACCGCGTATCCATATTTCCCGTTTTTTGCTTCCTCATGCAATTGGGCCGCTTGCCTTCGTCATGGGGCGACTGCGAGCAGAAGGCGTGCGTGTTGCTCTTTCCGGGGCCGCGCAACTGGACGTCGCCTGCCGCCCTGAGGGGCCTTCGATCCCTGGGGTTCTCAGCGCAGCTCCCCGACGCCACCGCAGTAGCCCTGGCGGCCGCATGCCGGGTGCACCGTTGGGAGGCCGACGCCAGCGGCGGCTTGCGGATCCCGCGCCGGCGTCGCACGCTGCAAGACACGATCGGTGCGTCGAGCAAGGTCGCGCACTTGGGTACGTGGTCCTACTGGTACGAGAACAACTTCATCCTGAACCTCCATGCGGCCCGGGCCAGCCTCGAGTCTGCGCGGCGGCGGCAGGCCTCTCAGTCGCCCGGTTGGTCCAGGGATCATCCAGTGAGCCTGCGCCTCGGGGGCAATGGCAACAGCGGTGCCGTCAAGTGCTGACGCGGCCCAGCCAGCTGAGTTCCACCCGTGAGCTTTCTCGCCCCCCCCCCGCCCCCCCATCCACCTCTTCCCCAACCGCCGCACGCCGCAGGCGCTGCAGGTGCTTCGCGGCCTCGCGCCGCATGTGGCTCCCAGGGTGTGTGCTTCTCTCTACAGGGCGCTGTGCGACAGCTGGACGACAGCTCGCCGTTATGGACGGTGGGCTCCGCGCCCGTTCGGTTGCGCGCGCGGGGAAGACAGCCTTGTACGCATTTGCGGCTATCCCGCCCCGCATTCGAGGAACGGTTGTCGTGCTTCGTAGCTCTGGAGCTGGCGTTCTGCGTTGTCGAGCCCTGGCAGCACATTGTACATGCGCTGCTTCCTGCGCCGCCCCGCATAGCGCTACCGCGGACGCGGCCTGAGCTTGGTGGCAGCATGGTCGAGGCGCTTGTGCGGCTCACCCGCCATTGGCTGCAATAGTTTCTGGAATACGGCGGGAATAGCGTGGTCGTGGTATGTCAGGGTCCCTCCCCCTCCCTCCCTCCGTGCCCCTCCCCCTCTCCGTTGCTCCCTCCTTCTGTTCTCGTGCATGTTGCATGTCGCGTTATTTCATTCAGCCAATACTCGCTACTCCCGCAGTCTTGTGCGTTTTGACGTTTCTGTTTGCCCTCCGGACTTCGCCGCCCCCCGGCTCCGCTGATACGATTTGGGGTGAATTCGAATCGGCCTGCGTCTTGGTTTCCGTTGTGCGCATTATACAATTGACCGGCCTGGTCATACGGGGTGCCCGCGCAACGTTTTTGTCCAGACTCCTCTCCCGCGCGTTCTTTCCCTTCCTTTCCGCCTCCACCCCCGAATCGTCGTGAAAACTGCGCGTTTCACCACAGCAGGGCTGCGTCGCAGCGCGTGCCCGAAGGTGCTAGTTGTTTTTCTTAGCCGCTACTCAGAATGTTGTCCGTCATGGGACCCAGCTGAGATTGTGAGAACACTTTCGAGGCATTACGTTGCCAGATAAGGTACGGCGCCGCCTGAGCCTGTGAGGGCACTTTCTGGAAGCATTACGTTGCCAGATAAGGCGCGGCGCCTGAGCCTGTGAGGACACTTTTTGGAGGCATTGCGTTGCCAGATAACGCGCAGCGCCTGAGCTTGTGAAGACAGTTTTTGGAGGCATTACGTTGCCAGGGAAACATCAAACAATTAGCTTGGCGAAGGACCCAACCATATGCAGTTGTGGGTACTGCAATGATGAATATCTTCTTCAGTGCTCCCTATGGGGCCACGAAGCGCTGTGCTGGGTGGATGAAACACAGGGAGCAAGGGCTGTGCTGGGTGGTGGGGGGCGCATGCGGGTGGTGCCACTGGGACCTTCGGTGGAGCTCCTTATGGGGCCACGAAGCGCTGTATTGGGTGGGCGAAACGCAGGGAGCAAGAGCTGTGCTGGGTGGTGGCTGACGCATTCGGGCGGTGCCACTGAGACCTTCGGTGGAGCTCCCTATGGGGCCACGGAGCACTGCACTGGGTGGGTGAAATGCAGGGAGCAAGGGCTGTGCTGGGTGGTGGCTGACGCATGCGGGCGGTGTCACTGGGACCTTCGTTGGAGCTCCCCATGGGGCCACGAAGCGCTGTCCTGGGTGGGGGAAACGCAAGGAGCAAGGGCTGAGCTGGGCGGTGGCCGGCGCATGCGGGCGGTGCCAGTGGGACCTCCGGTGGAGCTCCCTATGGGGCCAAGGAACACTGCACTGGGTGGGTGAAACGCAAGGAGGAGGGGGAGGGTACTGGGTGGGGGGGACGCATGCGGACGGTAGACCTGGAACCTTCGGTGGAGCTCCCTATGGGGCCACGAAACGCTGTACTGGGTGGGTGGAACGCACGGAGGAAGGGGAGAGGGCCACGAAACGCTGTACTGGGTGGGGGGGACGCATGCGGACGGTAAACCTGGAACCTTCGGTGGAGCTCCCTATGGGGCCACGAAACGCTGTACTGGGTGGGTGAAACGCAAGGAGGAGGGGGAGGAGGGCCACGAAACGCTGTACTGGGTGGGGGGGACGCATGCGGACGGTAAACCTGGAACCTTCGGTGGAGTTCCCTATGGGGCCACGAAGCGCTGTATTGGGTGGGTGGAACGCAGGGAGGAGGGGGAGGAGGGCCACGAAACGCTGTACTGGGTGAGGGGGACGCATGCGGACGGTAGACCTGGAACCTTCGGTGGAGTTCCCTATGGGGCCACGAAGCGCTGTATTGGGTGGGTGGAACGCAAGGAGGAGGGGGAGGAGGGCCACGAAACGCTGTCCTGTGGGTGGCGTGGGGGGGGTGGACGGTAGACCTGGAACCTTCGGTGGAGCTCCCTATGGGGCCACGAAGCGCTGTCCTGGGCGTGGGGGACGCATGCGGGCACCCCCAGTGGGGCCTTCGGTGGAGCTCCGTATGGGGCCACGAAGCGTTGTGCTGGGCGTGGAGGACGCATGCGCTCCCCCGCACTGGGGCCTTCGGTGGAGCTCCCTATGGGGCCACAAAACGCTGTGCTGGGCGTGGGGGGCGTATGCGCCCCCCCCCCACTGGGGCCTTCGGTGGAGCTCCGTATGGGGCCACGAAACGCTGCCCTGAGCGTGGGGGACCCATGCGGCCCCCCCCCCACTGGGGCCGGCCTTCGGTGGAGCTCCCTATGGGGCCACAAAACGCTGTGCTGGGCGTGGGAGCCGCATGCGGCCCCTCCCCACTGGGGCCTTCGGTGGAGCTCCCTGTGGGGCCACGAAGCGCTGCCCTGAGCGTGGGGGACGCATCCGGCCCCCCCCCCCACTGGGGCCTTACGATGATGGTGATGATGATGATGCTGCTGATGATGATGGTGATGATGATGCTGCTGATGATGATGATGACGATGATGATGATGCTGATGATGATGACGATGATGATGATGATGATGATGATGATGATGATGATGATGATGACGATGATCATGATGATGATGATGATGATGATGATGATGATGATGATGATGATGATGATGATGATGATGATGATGATGATGATGATGATGATGATGATGATGATGATAATGATGATGATGATGATGATGGTGATGATGGTGAGGGTGGTGTTGGTGGTGGTGGTGGTGGTGGTGGTTGGTGTGGTGGTAATGATCATGATCGTGGTGGTGATGATGTTACGATCCTGATGCTGCTGATGATGATTTTGATGATGATGCGATGATGATGATGATGATGATGATGATGATGATGATGATGATGATGATGATGATGATGATGATGATGATGATGATGATGATGATGATGATGATGATGATGATGCTGATGATGATGGGAGGAGGGGGTGAGCTGAGACATGCGGAGAGCAAAGGCAAGGATGGGGGAGGATGGAGGAGGAGGAGAGGAGGAGGAAGGAGGAAGGAGGTGGGACGCGGGGCGCTGTCTCTTCAAAACGAGGACCCAACACCACAGGATGGTTGGGAAATACTCCCGCGCGCGCGGCGTTGCCTGCTTCGCCTGCCGCGGCAGGACCGCCTGGTTGCCATCGGCGAGGTGGAGCTTCCGGACGGCGACAGCAGGAAGTACAAGGAAGATGCCCCCCCTTGTCCTCCTCCTCTCCCTCCCTCCCTCCGTCCTCCCTGCCCTTCTGCTTGCTCGCCCTCCTCCTCCTCCTTCTCCTCCTCCTCCTCGTCCTCCTCCTCGTCGTCCTCCTCCTCCTCCTCGTCCTCCTCCTCGTCTTCCTCCTCCTCGTCCTCCTCCTCCTCCTCCTCCTCCTCCTCCTCCTCAGGTACCTCCTCTTCCTCGGGTGTCTCAGGCGCGCCCTCGCCGCCGCCCGCGCCCCAGTCGGGGGAGCTTGACCTCCTGCGTACGCTCGTCCCCCTGTCCTCAATCCTCCTCCCCCAATCCTCCCTCCTTGCAGACCGCTCCGCCTCGGCGCACCGCCACGCGTGTCGGCAGGGTGGGCCAAGCATTTCGCCCGATGTTTCTTCGCCGCTCCTGGTCCTGAGGCTTGGCGTGGCATTTTGTTCGTGACGTTTTCACGGTGTGGTGGAGGCGCCGCGCACATTCGCTGCAAGAACGTCCAGCAGCCACCAGGATGCTGTGGCTCGCGCTGCACGGTGTCCCACCTTTTCGCGGCCGAGGACCCGGAGAGGGTGAGAGGGTTGGCACGACAGCGCAGGCCGCTCGCAAGAGCCGCGCCATGTTCCTCTCAGGGCGCTGGCCAGCGGTACGAAGCCACGGAGCAGAGTGGCAAGGACTGGTGGACAGCTCATCGTGTTCGCCAACCCCGGACAGCACGAGCGGTGGATCGACGGTGGCGGGTCCTCGATTGGCCGGAGCACACGCGGCCATGCACAAAGGACTGGCGTTCGGCCCGTGGCGCCATAAGCGGCGTGTAGGTCCGTCGCCCGCTTGAGTTCTACCTCGCACGTCTCTGGGGGCGACGGATAGCCACGAGCGCAATCTCGTCCAGCAGCGACAACCAAGGGAGGAAAGCACACACCGACCCCCATAATTGGTGTTTATCGGCCACGCGCGGGGGGCCGGTTAGTGGGAGGGGGAAAGCTTCTTAGAAACACCCTTCTTCTTAGAAGTCGCGGGCCGTGTCCTCAGATGTAAGGCCGGCGCCTTCTAAGAAGCAGCCTCCTTCTAAGAAGCCTCCCCCCCTCCCCCTACTCCCCTCTGCGCGCCGCCGAATTAAGCTAAACAGCCCTGCCCTGTTCGACTCCTGCCCCAGGTGCGTCTGCGAAACGGCGTCGCGAGTCGGTGTGCTTCTGACGAGGGTGGCTCCTCTGCCCTCCGGCCCTCGTCCGAGCACTCCCCTGCGCACACTCTGCAGCACGCCTCGTGCAGGCTCGTGCAGCAGCTGGGCCGACCCAGGGGCGCCTCCTCTCCAGAGCGTGGCCATCGCCGGACACTCCCTTGGTTTCTTTGATCTCCTCCTCCTGCTGCTCCTCCTCCTCCTCCTCCTCCTCCTCCTCCTCCTCCTCCTCCTCCTCCTCCTCCTCCTCCTCCTCCTCCTCCTCCTCCTCCTCCCCTTCGCGACTGTCAGCGCTGCGCCCCTAGCAGCCACTTGCCGGTTCGTCCGAGGCTGGTCTGCCTGGGGCCGCGCGCGCGCCGTCTTGGCTTCTTTCTAGCTCCGCAGTGCCCCTGGCAGCCGGTTCGTCCGAGGCTGGTCTGCCGAGGGCCGCATGCGCGCAGGCTTGAGGGAGATCTTCCTTGGTTTTTGGGGCTGCCTTTCGTCGGTCGTGTGCTGTGGGAGGGAGTGTGGCAGTATCGTTGACGCATCCGGGGTTTAACTCTGGCCCCCCCCCTTCTCGTCCTCCCTCCTCCTTCCGCGTCCCTCTTCTCCCCCTCCCGCCTTTCCCCCCTCCTGCCTTCTCTTCGCCTCCCGCTCGCCCCTCGCCTCCCCTCCTTCCTCGTCCCTCCTTCCTCGCCCCCCCTTCCCTTCTCCTCCTTCTCCTCCCGCCCCCTCCTCCGCCGCCCGGGCGTGACAGCCGGGTTCGTGCAAGAAGAGCCGCCGCCGCTCTCGCGCCGTCGGCACCCGGGAAAGGAGGGGGGGGGGGATGCGTGGAGGGAGGGACGGAGGGACGGAAGGACGGACAGGCGGACGCGCGTTCCCGCACTGTTCCAGGGTGAAGCAGCAGGCACTGCGATTGCATACGGGCTGTTGGCGAGTGCGCTTCCGTCAGTGTGGACGAGGAGGCGTCAGGCTAGCGGCCCGTCTACTGACGCTACGAGCTCTCGAGCTGGACAGGTTGCCGAAGAAAGACGGACGCGTGGGTGGGTGGAGGGGGGGGAGGAGGGGCAAAC
This sequence comes from Prorocentrum cordatum, assembly GCA_963575745.1. NCBI lineage: Eukaryota > Dinophyceae > Prorocentrales > Prorocentraceae > Prorocentrum > Prorocentrum cordatum. Next base: position 115,710 of record CAUYUJ010016177.1, on the reverse strand, counting down.
AAAAAGGAGGGGGTGGGAGAACGAAAGGGAAGAGGAGGATCATGATCGGGAGGAGGAGGAGGAGGAGGAGGAGCAGGAGGAGGAGGAGGAGGCGGAGAAGGCGGAGGAGGCGGAGGAGGAGGAGGAGGAGGAGGAGGAGGAGGCGGAGGCGGGAGGCCCGGCAGGGCCAGAGGATGATGATGATGATGATGCTGATGATTATGATGCTGCTGCTGCTGATGCTGCTGCTGCTGTCGATGATGATGCTGTTGCTGCTGCTGCTGCTGATGATGATGATGATGCTTCTGCTTCTGCTTCTGCTGATGATGGTGATGGTGATGGTGATGGTGATGGTGATGGTGATGGTGATGGTGATGGTGATGGTGATGGTGATGGTGATGGTGATGGTGATGGTGATGGTGATGGTGATGGTGATGGTGATGGTGATGGTGGTGCTGCTGATGATGCTGATGATGATGATGTGATGGTGCTGCTGCTGCTTGATGATGATGATGCTGCTGATGATTATGGGTGCTGATGATGCTTCTGATGATGATGATGATGCTGATGCTGGAATGATGACGATGATGAGGTGATGATGATGATGATGATGACGATGGACGATGATGATGATGATGAGGATGAGGATGATGATGTGATGATGATGATGATGATGATGCTGATGATGATGATGATGATGATGAGATGATGATATGATGATGATGATGATG
>CAUYUJ010016177.1:22500-110000 GCA_963575745.1 Prorocentrum cordatum | reverse complement strand
GACGTCGGGGCCCGCGGCACGGCCGAGGCGGCAGCAGAGGTTTGGCAGGCTTTTCTGCAGCGCCGGCAGGGCGCCTGCACGCGGCTTCAGCTACTGGTGGACGCCAGGCTGGGCAGGAACCAAGGGATGTGCCTCCTTAGTGCGATCACGCCCTCGGACATCACCTTCCACCTGCGCACGCTCCCCGCCGACAACTCCACCCTGGCGCAGCTGGAGGACGCTCCCGTCCACTGGATCCCACCCGCCTTCGCTGGTCACGCTTACCGTTGCGTGAGGGCGGCATGGGCTCCCAGACGCGATGCGGACGGCGCCGGCTGCACTGCTAGCCAGCACGGTGGCGGCTTTGCCGGCTGTGTCCAGGGCGACGGGGGCCTTTTCAGTCGAGGACCTGGCGACGCGGACGCCCCTGCTGGCGGCGCGGCTGGAGCAGCTCGTGACCACGCTTGCGGGGGCAGGGGTGCAGACGCACGACGACGTGCGGGCGGGGGTGACGCAGCCGCGGCGCCACCTGCAACGGCTCTGGGGGAAGACGCTGGCGGAAACGGCACGGGACGCGCTGCTCGACGAGCTCCCGCAGGACTTGCGCGCGCTGCTCCGCTCGGCCGGTGGACCGGGCGCCGGCGCGTGGCTGCTGCCGGCAGAAGAGGGCGAGGAGTGGATGCCGGACGACGAGTTTTCGGTGGCCTTCCACTTGCGCTTGGCGCTGCCCTTGCATTTGCCGCCGGCGTGCGCGGCCTGCACTCGCGCCGGCGTGCCGGCCGCGCAGGCGCAGCAGGACGCCCTGGGCGTCCACGCGCTGTGCTGCTCGCGGGGCCCCGGACACACGGGCCGGCACGGGCGAGTCAAGCACGCCTGGGCCCGCGTGCTCGAGGACGCGCTGGGCGCCCCGCCGCTGGTGGAGCAGGTGATCCCTGAGTGGGGCGCCGCCGATGGGCGCGAGGCGCGGCTCGACCTGAGCTTCGCTCTCCCAGGAGGCCGGACCCGCCACGCGGACGTCGGCCACCCGAACGGCCGGAGGTCTGTGGCGAGGGCCGCGTCCGCGCGAGATGGCGGCCTCGCGCTGGCGCTGGAGCGCCTGAAGCGGACCCGCTACCCGCACCCAGAGTTGGTCCCGCTCGCCCTGAAGAGCGGCGGCCGGATGGGGCCGGCAGGGCTGGCGCTCATGCGGACGCTCCACGGGCAGCTGCCGCCGGGCGAGAAGGCCGTGGCGATGCGCCAGGCATACAGGCGCGTCACCACGGTTCTGCAGCGGGCGCAGGCCCAAACGGTCCTGCGCGCCTCTCAAGCGGCCGCGCGGGTCTAGCTCACTGGAGGGGCAGGCGCCGCGCCGGGGGCTAAACGGTAGACGCAGCTCCGGGCAGGAGGAGGCAGGGGCGGGCGCGGCGGCGAGCAGCTGCGGCGGAAGCGCGACGCCAGCGGGCGGCGGCAGGGGGGGCTCGCATGCGGCTCCCGACCCGAGCGCGGGTTGGCCGAGTCGGGCGGCGACTCGGCCATTTCCCGCGCGGGCGGCGGCGGCGGCCGCCGGGGCGCCGGCAGCGGCCCACGCGCGCGGCGGCGCGGGGCGCTCCCGCCCGAGCGCGGGTTGGCCGAGTTGGCCGGCGACTCGGCCACGTCCCGCGCGGACGGCAGCGGCGGCCGCCGGGGCGCCGGCAGCGGCCCCCGCAGGCGCGCGGCGCGCGGGCCCGAGCGCGGGTGCGGCGGTGTCGGCGCGGACACGCCGGTCCGAAGGGAGGGAGGGAGGGAGGGAGGGAGGGGGGAGGGAGGGTGGGAGGGGAGGGAGGGAGGGCGGGAGGGAGGGAGGGAGGGAGGGAGGAGTGGGAGGGAGGGGAGGGAGGGAGGGGGAGGAGGAGGAGGAGGGAGGAGGAGGTAGGAGGAGGAGGAGGAGGAGAGGAGGAGGTGGAGGAGGAGGAGGGGAGGAGGAGGAGGGGAAGAGGAGGAGTGGAGGAGGAGGAGGAGGAGGAGGAGGCGGAGGAGGAGGAGGAGGAGGATGGAGGGGGAGGAGGAGGAGGAGGAGGAGGAGGAGGAGGAGGAGGAGGAGGAGGAGGAGGAGGAGGAGGAGGAGGAGGAGGAAGAAGAATAATAAGAATAAGAATAAGAAGAAGAAGAAGAAGAAGAATAATAAGAATAATAATAATAATACTAATAATAATAATAACACTAACAATACTAATAAGAAGAAGAAGAATAATACGAATAATAATAAGAAGAAGAATAATAAGAAGAATAAGACTAATAATAATACTAATAATAATAAGAAGAAGAAGAAGAATAAGAAGAATAATAAGAAGAAGAAGAATAATAAGAATAATAATAATACGAAGAAGAATAAATAATAAGAAGAAGAATAATACGAAGAATGAATAACACTATCAATAAGATGAATAAGAATAATAAGAATAATCATAAGACGAATAATAAGAATAATAACAAGAAGAATAATAATAAGAAGAATACTATGAAGAAGAAGAAGAAGAATACGAAGAATAATAAGAAGAAGAAGACGAATAAGAATAATCAGAAGAAGAAGAAGAATACTAAGAATAAGAATAATAATAAGAAGAAGAATAATAATACGAATAAGAAGAATAAGAAGAAGAGGAGGAGGAGGTGGAGGAGGAGGAGGAGGAGAAGGAGGAGGGGGAAACGAGGGGGGGGGAAGAGGGGGCGGGGGGCTGAAGGGAGGAAGGGATGAGAGGAGGTAGGCGGAGGTGGAGTAGGAGGAGGTTGGAGGAGGGAGAGGAGGAGAAGGAGGAGGTATGGAGGAGGAGAGGAGGAGGAGGAAAAGGGGGGAGGAGGAGGAGGCGGAGGAGGAGGAGGAGGAGGTGGAGGGGAGGAGGAGGGAGGAGGAGGAGGAGGAGGAGGAGGAGGAGGAGGGGGAGGGATGGGAGGGAGGGAGGGAGGGGGAGGGAGGGAGGGCGGGAGGGAGGGAGGGAGGAGGGAGGGTGGGAGGGAGGGAGGGAGGGGGAGGGAGGAGGTGGGAGGGAGGGAGGGGAGGGAGGGAGGGGAGGGAGGGAGGGGAGGAGGGAGGGAGGGAGGGAGGAGGGAGGGAGGAGGAGGAGGAGGGCGGAGGAGAAGGAGGAGGCGGAGGGAGGGGGGGAGGGAGGGAGGGGAGGAGGAGGGAGGGAGGGAGGGGGCGAGGGAGGGGGGGAGGAGGGTACGGCCGACCAGCATCACTTCCCAGCCACCCCCCCCCGCCCCCTTCGGATGCACCCCCAAGCGGCGAGTCCCCAGCTTCTGTTTTCCTGCTGCTTATGCTTCGGCTTTGCGACGCCCCCGAATGACGTTCAACGTATTGGATTGTAGACTCCCAGGATGAACAGAAATAGCAACCATTCTGAGAAGGCGGGGATTTTTTTTTAAAAAATTTGAGGGGGAGGCAGAATTTTTAAAAATTGTGAAAAATTTAAAAATCTTGCTATTTTGCCTGATCCCTGATTTCCCAGATCCTGGGCCCAAGTTGCGATCCGAGGGCCCAGGGCCCAGGCAAAATAGCAAAATTTTTAAAATTTTTAAAAATGTTAAAAATTTTGCTATTTTGCCTGATCCCTGATTTCCCAGATCCTAGGCCCAAGTTGCGATCCGCTGGCCCAGGGCCCAGGCAAAATAGCATTTTTTTTAAAAAAAAAAACATTTAAAAGTTTTAAGAATTTTGCTATTTTGCCTGATCCCTGATTTCCCAAATCCTGGGCCCAAGTTGCGATCCGAGGGCCCAGGGCCCAGGCAAAATAGCAAGATTTTTAGAATTTTTAAAAAATTTCAAAATTTTGTTATTTTGCCATCTGGTTTCGCATGGGTTCCTTGATGTCCATGCGTTGCCAGGCGAGGTGGCCCCAGCGTGGCTCGGACGCGCGCGCGGGGAGTTTCTGCCGCGATGCGACTAGAAAGCTTGCAAGGTGTTGTGCGTGCGAGGTGGGCCCAGCGGGGCTCGGACGCGCGCGCGGGGAGTTTCTGCCGCGATGCGACTAAAAAGCTTGCAAGGTGTTGTGCGTATTTAGAGATTCCCACTGTGCTTCTAGTACAGTATATATCATATCTAGCATATAGTATATGTATATATGTATATATATATGAATATATATATATATAATCATATATACATATATAATTATACATAAATACTGAACGATAATTAACACTATAGATAATACAATTTATATGTGTGAATAAATGAACGCAGACGCGCGTGCGTCGGAGGATGCATATGTGGATAAGGAGAATTTGTTTGCTTAACGAAGAGGAGGATGAGGAGGGGGAGGAGGTGGAGAGCGAATGCCGATGAGTCGAGGATGCCGAGGAGGTTTTGTTTGCTTTTAGCCGAGGGCGCGGCTCGGAACACTGGAACTGCATGCCCGTGCGCCCCAGGCGGGGCTCGCGTAGTCAATCTACTTGCTTCGCGGATCATCGTTCCATGCGTACCAGATCAAAATGATATTGGATCGGTTCCACGCCTCGTACTTCTCACGTGTCCCACGACCGCGCGTCACGCCGTCCTGCGCTGGGCCAGGGATGGTGCCGCTGGCGCTTGCGGCGCTGGCGAAGCATCAGCCCGCGGGCCTTGCAGCGGCGGGGGCGGCCGACGTGGAGCAGGCCCAAGACGCCGACGACGAGGCCACCGACGACGAGGCGCCTCGTGAGAGCGCAGCCAAACGGCCTCGTAAGGGCTCCAAGTTCGACCAGGAGCTGAACGCCATGGCCGTCAAAGCTTCCGTGCCTGCTGCTCAGCACGCGCAGGCTGTGGTCGCTTGTGAAGTCATGTTTCGGGTGCTCGCCATTAGCAGTTTCGTTATTCAGGTGGCCGATGCCCTTCCGAGGCGCCGCGGGCCACCACGGGTCAGCAACAGGACGGCCGCAGGGCCACCGCGGGACACCGGCGGGGCAACCCGGGACAACCACGCGGCAACGATTGGAAATTGCAGGGCGGGACCTCCACGGGGAGGCGCGGCGGAAAGTGGCGAGCCATTTGTGCAAGGTCGACCTCGCCAGTCTCCTGAGCTACGATCTCGTGGAATACGGCATATGCGAACACCGTCGGCTGCTCACTAAGAGGCGCAAGCGCCGGGGAAAGAAGACCCTTCCAGACTCACACTTCTACCGCACCCACGTCGACGGAATCCGCAAGGCGCGGGCCCAGATGGTCAAGGCACTTAAGCAGAAATACAAGTACAGGTGATCGTCGCGCGCAGCTGCTCTGTCCGGTTTCACCCAGAAAAAAGCATTGGGGCGAGGAGGGGCGGAGGAGGGGGGGCGCGGGGAAAAATACAGATCACAGTAAACATATACTCCGACTACATACATACACATATTCACACACACATATATATATTAATACATATATATATATATGTATATATATATATATACATATTCATATCTATAGTGTTGTATATACGTATAGGTGTGTATACGTATATATAAGTATGTTGGGTTTGTACATATTCCTACATGTAAGAATACGCATATATTACCATCGACAGTATCGTATGCCTGCGTGTTATTTGGCAAGGCATGCGTTCAGGTGGTCCTACTTGGCCCAATAAGGAATTGTATTGGCGTGCCGAAGATTTGCCACGTTGCCGCCAGCTTCGCCTCGTTGCCGCGTGCTTACCGATATCAACCAATCAACGATTGCACTTCTGTATTATTACTTGGCTTTCTCTGGAACTGGGTGGGCGTGCCGGGGATTCACCGCGTTGCCGCCCGCGCCGCCCCGCTGCCGCGTCGCACCAGCCTCGCGCGCTGGGCGGGCGGGCCGACTTCGATGAGGACGAGGGGGAGGATGGTGGAGGTGGAGGAGGAGGAGGAGGGGGATGGGGTAGAGGAGGATGGGCAGGAGGAGGAGGACGAGGAGGAGGAGGAGGAGGAGGAGGAGGAAAAGGAGGAGGAGGAGGAGGAGGAGGACGTGGAGGAGGCAGGGGAAGAGGAATATAATAATGAATATGAGTAAACGGAGAGATGTGATTGCTCGGGAGCTGCAGAAGGCTCCTGCGTTTTTTGTTGTGCTTCTTGGGCCGTATGATGGGTGTCTTGGGGGGCATGGGGTGTCTTGGGAGCCTTTCTGTGGAGGGCGTTCCTGACCGTTTGAGGGGTTCCTAGGGCTTCCTGGGACCTCCTGGAGCCTCCTGGGGCATACTGAGGCCTTCTGGGGCCCCCTGGAGCCTCCAGGGACCTCCTTCTCGGGCCTCCTGGGGCCTCCTGGGGCCTCCTGGAGCCTCCTGGGGCGTCCTGGGGCGTCCTGGTGCTTCCTGGAGCCTCCTGGGACCTCCTGGGAATTCACGGGGCCTCCTGGAGCCTCCTGGGACCTCCTGGGAATTCACGGGGCATCCTGGAGCCTCCTGGGGCCTCCTGGGGCCTCCTGGGGGGCCGTCCGAGCGGAGGGTGGGGGTGGGGGCGGGGGGGGCGGCTGGGAAGTGATGCTGGTCGTCGCGACGGGGGGGAGGGGGAGGAGGGAGGAGGATGGGGAGGAGGAGGGAGGAAAAGGGGTGGAGGGAGGAGGGAGCTGGGAGGTGAGAGGAGAAAAAGAGATAGGGCAGGAGGGAGGATGGAGGAGGGAGGAGGGGAGGAGGGGAGAGAGAGAGAGGGGAGAGGGAGGAGGGAGGATGTGGACGGCGGAGGAGGAAGGAGGAGGAGGAGGAGGAGAGGAGGAGGAGGAGGGGCGGAGGAGGAGCGGAGCAGAGGCGGAGGCGGAGGCGGAGGCGGAGGCGGAGGCGGAGGCGGAGGCGGAGGGCGGGGCGGAGGCGGAGGCGGAGGAGGAGGAGGAGGAGGCGGAGGCGGAGGAGGAGGAGGAGGCAGGGAGGAGGCGGAGGGAGGAGAGAGAGGGGGAGTGAGGAGGAGGAGGAGGGTGGGACGGAGGAGGAGGAGGAGGAGGCGGAGGAGGAGGAGGAGGAAGGAGGGGGAGGAGGAGGAGGAGAGGAGGAGGAGGATGGTGAGGTGAGGGCGAGAGGACGAGGAGGAGGAGGAGGAGGAGGAGGAGGAGGAGATGAGGCGGAGGCAGAGGCCGGAGGCGAGGCGGAGGCGGAGGCGAGGCGGAGGCGGAGGCGGAGGGCGGAGCGGAAGGCGGAGGCTGGAGGCGGAGGCGGAGGGCGGCAGGAGGAGGAGGAGGAGGAGGCGGCGAGGAGGAGGAGAGGAGGGAGGAGGGGGGAGGAGAAGAGGGGGAGAGGATGAGGACGAGGAGCGAAGGGAGGGAGAAGGGAGGGGAGGGGAATGGAGGGGAGGGGAGGGGAGGGATGGGAGCGAGGCCCTGCGGCCGAGCTCGCTGGATCGACTGTGCGCCGACGGGGAGCCGTTTGCAGTTCTCGCCGTTCCTCCTTTCCTTCGGTCCCCAGGGGCAGTGCACCTGCCCACACCGTCAAGTTCGGCTCTCTCCGGCCTAGGCCGAGACCCTTGGCCGAGCAAAGTGGGAGGAGGAGGAGGAGGAGGAGGAGGAGGAGGAGGAGGAGGAGAAGGAGGAGAGGGAGGAGACGGAGTCGATCTTGGCCAAACGAGCTGGTGTGAGTTGGGGTCAGGAGCCGCGAGTGGCGAGAGAGGCCGAAGGGCCTGCTTCAGCATTCTGGAGTTATCAATTGGCGGCCACCCAAATGGGGAAGTGAGACGGAGAGTACCCTCTCGGAAGGCGACTGTACTTCTCAAAAACTTTCGCGCGTTCTCAGAAGTGTTCCGTGTCTTCGGGGAGGGCTTAAAAACACTCCTCAGAAGGCCGTTGGACTTCCGAGCCTTCTGAGAAGGCCCGGTCCTTCTCACTTCCCCCCCAGGCTCGCCGCCGCAACCAGTGCTCTAAAATTCAGAGCGCCAAGCGTCTAGATGAATCGCAGGAGGCGGCGGATCGAAGACAAGACGCCCGCGTCGAACCACCGCCGCCCCCTGCCTTGTGAAAACGCCCATGTGGCCCTCAAAAGCGGCCAGAGTTCGGCTAATCCCTCAGCCGTTGTGGAAACCCTTGGGGGACCACGTGGGGAAGATCGGAGCTCCAGAAGTGAGCCAACACCCCAAATCCATCAAACACCAACTTTTGTTTGGCGCGAGCGCCCTCCGGCTCGAGGGGGAAGGGGCGGCGGCGCCAGCGTGTGGCTCCGCCGCCCAACCTGGCAGGCTCCATACCCCACAGGCGCGATGAGCGCCTCCAGCGTCGCAGCCCCGCGGGAGCAGTCGCCGCTGCTGCCGAGGAAGGATGGCGGCGAGGTGGCGAACGCGGCGAAGCTCGTCGTCTGCGTCGGCAGCATCTTCATGTGCGGATGCGTCGGGAGTACCCTCATCGTCTTCACCGGTGACAAGATCGCGAAGGACCCCGCTGGTTTCTCGGAGTCGCAGGTGTCCTACTGCCAGATGCTGTTCTGGGTGGGCTGGGCCACGGCGTCGGCCACGCTGATGCCCTCGGTCGACCGCCTGGGCCGCAAGGTGCCCTGCTACAGTCTCCTCGGCATCGCCGTGCTCGCTGGCATCATCAGCACGCGTACCCAGCAGGTGTGGCTCTACGGCGCCATGCTCTTCGTGGTAGGCTTCACGCTGCCTCCCTCTGGCCAGATCGGCTACCTGCTCATGCAGGAGTCGGTGCCGGAGCACCTGCGGGCCACCACCACGGTCGCGGTCAACGTCGGCTTCAGCCTGGTCCTCATCCAGATGGCGCTCCAGTGCGGCTATGTTACCCGCGCGTGGAGCTGGCGCCTCGAGACCATGGCCTGGTACGCTCCGATGCTGCTGATCTGCTTGGTGGGACCGCTGTTTGTCAGCGAGTCCCCAGTCTTCGCTGCGCCAGGGCCAGGGAGCCCGTCGAGGCGCCCGGCGACGGCCGAGGCCGCGGGGTCGGCCGAGGCGTCGGGGTCGCAGCAGCTGTTCGGCGCTGGGATGCGGGCAACCATGTTTTACACCTGCATCTGCTGGACCTCAGCGTCGGTCAGCTTCTACGGGCTGTCGTACTCGGCGGGAAGCCTTTCCCCTAACGTGTACATGAACGTAATCCTGTTCGCCCTCACGGATATCGTAGGCTACGCCATCCCGGCCCCCATAGTGGGCGCGATGGGCTCCAAGTACGCGCAGATTGCCGGCTTCGCTGGGACCGCGGTGTCGCTGCTCCTGTGCGCCATGCTGCCGCAGGGCTCGTGGATGGCCGTAGCGTGCGCGCTGGTCGGCCGCCTCCACATCGACGTCGCTTTCAGCACGGTCTTCCTCCTCATCGTGGACTGCTTCCCGTCCAGCTGCCGCGCGGCCGCCCTCGGGGTGGCCAACGTGTCCTCGAGGTCGCTCACCTTCGCGGCCCCGCTGTGCGCGAAGGCGCCAGCGTACCTGTCGTGCAGCGTTCTCTCCGCGCTGTGCTTCGCCGCGGTGGGGGCCACGTGGGCGCTGGACGTGCAGCCGGGCGACAGGCCCGAGGTGCCAGCCTCGGCCGCGAAGGCGGCGGCCGAGCCCGCGCAGGCGGGGAGGGCCTCCGGGGCGGCGGCGGCGGCGTCGGTCTGAGCGCCCCCCGTCGAGGGAGGGGTGCAGCGGTCTCTCGCCGCGGCGTGGCGACGACGAGGTGGAGGAGGAGGAGGAGGAACCGTGGGGGGAGGAGGAGGAGGAGGAGGAGGAGCAATACGGCCCTGTCTCCAGCTCGCCCTGCCGAGACTCGCAGTCCGCAGAGGTTCGAGCAAAAGCAAACGAGTCCATCGAACACCAAGATCGAACAGACATGATGTTGGTCCCCTCGGGCCTTCCTGGAGGTCCTCCTGGAGGCCTTCTGGGACGTGTTGGAGGCCTCTTGGGCTATCCTGCGGCCATCTTGGGTTATCTTTCTTGGGGGCATCTCGGCCCATCCTGGAGGCATCAAGGAGCCTTCTTGAGCTTTCTTGGGGGCCACTGTGGCCCTCTTGGAGACCATCTCGTCCGCCGTCTTGGATGCCATCCTGGGGCCGTCGGGAACGGGAAGGCCGCCGATGACCTGGGAAGCTTGCGGGTCTTTACGGGGCGAGGACATCGGCGAGTCACTTCTTGCAGGAGGGAAAAGAACACACAGGCACAATGAATCGTCGATTCCCAGGAAAATATAGGAAACCAGGGGAGGTGGGGGGGAAGACAAACACATAGAAAGTATGGGAAAATATTGGGAATCCTGTTATTTGTGTGTCCCAGGGCCCCTTCACTCTTACGCGCACTTCCGAGTGGCCCGCGCGACGGGTCGAAGGCCAATTGGGAACCTGTTCAAACAGGAGCAACCACTACCCAACGTCTGACGCGCCGTACACCCCTGTGGCCTCGGGACCATTCCGCCAGGCCGCAATTTTTTTCGTATTCGCTGTTTTGCCGATCGGCGCGGGCCCTCGCACCCCACCTCCCCCCCGCCTGGAGTCGATTTTGGTTGTTTGTGGCGCCTGTTTCGAGCAGGTGGAGTCTCCCCCAGACGACGCACTGTTCAAACCGTCGCATTAAGCAGAGGTCCCGAGCCCACCCCCCTAAGGTCAATGTCGAATCACCGAATCAGAAACCGCTGACCAGCGTGTTTAAATCTTGGACCAGAAGCCTCTTGGTGGCTACTTGGGGTTCCTCGTGGGTCCTCTTGGGCGTCTCCTGACGTCGCTCGGGGAGCCCTTCCAGGCTTCGGGGGACCTCCGCGGGGCCCCTTGGGAGCCCGTTTGGGGTCCAGGATTAAGCCGGGCACGTCCCTCTATAGGAGGAATGTTCACACGTAGTCGAACAAATCAATGGTTACAGAGTGGTTTTGATTCCCCAATCAGAGCTTGCCTCTGTAGGGGTCCTAGCGGATTCATATGGTTAGGTTAGGTTTGCCGCCGATTTTCGTTGCACGCCCGGGTGCCCGGGGGTGCCCGGGCGTGCCCGGGCGTTCCCGGGGGTGCACGGGGGTGCCCGGGTGCCCGGGGGTGCCCTATAGCCCAATAACCCTATAGCCCTACAACTCTATAGCCCTATAGCTCTATAGCCCTATAGCTCAATAGCCCTATAGCCATATAGTATAGCCCCCTAGCCCTATAGCCCTGATTGGGGTTTTCTCTGGTATCATTATTTGTAATGTTTGTTCCAAGATGGTCCGTTCGAGTTTCCGTAGCCATTTTGGCTCAAGCACCCCCGCCCTGGCTCGAGAGCGCGCAGCCCGGGCTCCATGCCGCCCCCGCGCGCGAGCGCCGCGGGGGGCCAGGGCCGGCGGCCCGCCCGCGGCCGCGTGCGAGGGCGAGGGCGGCGACGGGGCCCGGCGGCCCTGGCCCGGCCACGAGCCCCTGGAGGGCGCGGGCGCGGAGGGCGCCGCGGACTTCGAGAGCCTCCTGCGGCTGCTGCGGCAGGAGTGCGTCAGGCTATGCCGCGAGAACGCCACGCTGCGGGTGAGGGCCGCGCGTTCCGAACAGGACGTGGACGGCGCCGCGGACGCCGTGGACGGCTCCCCGCGCGGCACGGACGGCTTCGGGGGCCGGGAGCCCCCCCCCCTGAAGCTCGGGGCCGGTTGCCAGGAGGCCAGCGTCGCTGAGGAGGTGCAGTCGGCGAGGGCGTCGGTGACCTCCAGCGCTGTCTCCAGGGAGATTTCCCAGAGGTTCGGCGGCAGCAAGACGCTGAAGGAACACTTCGGCATGGACACGGGGACGTCCGAGTCCAACAGGAAGATCACCGCGGAGCTCATGCAGAAACACCTGGAGAAGCGGTCACCCAAGATGACCTACTTTGGATTCAGGGGCGCGAAACAGTTGAAGGCAAAGTTGAAGTGGGTTCGCAACCACAACTTCGATTACGCCATGGCGTCTGTGATTCTTCTCAACGCGGTCTATATGGGAACCCAGACCTAGATGGTCATGCGCAGCACCCGGGATGACCCGAATAGCGCGGAGAGTGCCAAGAGGAGTTGGTTGATTGGAGATGTGGCGTTCGCACTGATCTTCGTCAGTGAGCTCATAACCCGGGTTTTCGCATACCAGGTGAAATTTTACCGTGGGAGTCAGAGGTGGTGGAATTTGTTCGATTGCGTCACAATTACTGCGACGGTGGTGGCCACCTTTCTTGATGCGATTGGTACCGCGCCGAGCTTTTACATCAACCTCTTCAGGGTTTTGCGACTTGCTCGCCTAGCACGAAGTTTGAAAGTGTCGAAATCACGGTTATTTCACAACCTGAAGGTGCTCAGCTATACCGTGGCTGGAAGTGCTAACGCGTTCATGTCCGCCATCACACTCTTGTTCGTAGTCATGTACGTGTTTGGCTTAATGTTCATGCAGGGCTTGCAGTCGTATATTGTTAGAGACAACGCCGATCCACTGGTAGTTCTTCAACTGGAGGCTTTTTTGGGATCCCCAGCAGACACCTTATTCACTCTGCTGAACGTTATCACTGGTGGAGATTGGGAAGACGTGGCCATTACGTTGAGGGACATCGAATCCTCTTACCAGTGGTTCATCTTAGCGTACATTACGTTCACTGTTCTTTGTATCTTGAACATTCTCAGCGGAGTTTTCGTTACCGTTGCCATCGAATCCGCCCAGACGAACAAGGAGTTGGCTATCCAGAGTACCCAATACAAGACTAGGGCTCTCATAGAACAGATGGTGGAATGGTTCATCGAGGCAGACAAAGACATGTCAAGCAAGGTCTCTTATGAGGAGCTGCACGATCTCATGCGAGACGACAAAGTGCGGGCTTTTCTGCGGGCCAACGGCATTGATGTCGCGAGCACTGCCCAGGTTTTCTTTCTTTTGGACCGGGACGGTACTGGGGAGATCGAGCCTGAAGAATTTGTTGACAATATGATCCTGCTGCAGGGTGGCGCGAAGGCTCTTGATTTAGCATCATTGCGCGTGGTCTGCGATGACTTGACTCAGAAGTTTGATGATCTGGATGACATGATGCGTAGACATATCGTTGGCCTGGGCCCACCTGCTACTCCGTCTCGCCGTCAAGCAAAGATTCCTGGCGGGCTCGGGTGTGGACTTCGGCTTGGATGGGATGGGCCAGAAGGCGACCCAACTTCGTCAAGACCAAACAGTTTTGGGCAGCCGATGTCTGTAAGCAGTATGTTCTATCGCCAGGTGACCAGGTGAAAGTCAGTTGAGCTGCAGCGGCTTGCGCGCCCCGGTTCGGCCTCCCCGAGGCCTCCGAAAGTCGTGCACCAGAGGTCACGCTTGCCCATGGTCGCCATTACGTGTAACCGAAAAATAATTATTTAAATCCTTTGTCGCGGCACAGCCGTTGCCGCCTCCCCCTGGCAGTGGCAAGACCGTGCGCACGTAGCCCGCCCTGCTGCTGCCAGACGCCAGGCTCGAGCGGCTTGGTGCGCCCAGGATTCCTGCAAAGGTAGATCGTTGGTTGGACGATCGTCGAAATTGCGCTCGTTATACTTCGATCTAGAAGATCACAGACGCCTGGCCACTTAGCACTTGGCACTCTCGCGCGTCTCAACGTGCCCGGTGGCGGATACGAGGCCGCTTGGCCCCCAGCACCCCCGCGTTCGGGGCCACAACCCCAGCCGGCGACACTGGCGACTGGGCGCTCGAGCCTGGCGACCTCTCGTCGCTCGCCCCCTTCCCCCGCCCTACCCTACCCCCCCGTCCCGCCCCGTCCGTGCGAATGCTTCTTGTGATCCTGTGCTCTGAGCGCACACCGAATCCGCCGTCTCCATGCCACAACACGGCGCAGCGACGGTGGTTCAGCCGATAACGTAGACACTTTTATTTGGTCTCGCGTTCCAGTTCGGTAGGTAGGGTCCTCTCTGCCGCGGAGGGCGACGCACTGCTGTGCCTGAGTGGCTGAATTCGCATGTGCGTGGGTCAGCCTAGCAGGCTGGACATGTGTTTCGCTTGACTGGAATCCTGCCTAACAGGCTGGATCTGCTTTCGCTTGCACGGCATCCTTCACACAGGGCGGAACATGCCAAGGACAAGAAAAAAAGATGGTCCGTTCGAGTTTCCCCTTCTGCGCCCGCACTGGGGCCATCTTGTAGGTCTCGAGGTCTTTCGGACGCCTCTTGGGCCTCTTGGGGCCTCTTGAAGTAGTTCTGTTCGGAACATCATGGGCTGCCTAAGAAGCTCTTGACACCGACACGGCAGCGACTTCAAGCTTTTGAAGCCTTGAGCCGACCCCCAGGGCCTGCTGAGGCGGCGCAAGAGAACCGCAAGCGGCTCCGAGTTGCGGCGCGAGGTGCGGCGTCACGAGCCCGGTGGAGCGCCTTGGAGCGTGCAGAAGTTGAGGCTTCTGATCCGTCAAGGGGGAAATTGAGGCACGAAGCCTCAATAGACAGGGCCGCAGCACACCGGGGGCACCCAGGGTTGACTGAGTGCCTCCGTCCCCCCTCGAGCCTCCCCGGGGCGTCCCTGCCTCCCCAGATCGCGTATGGCCAGGACCCCAGGTAAGGGGACCCGGTTAATGATAGGGCCCCGGGGCTCTTGAATTGGTCAGAATCACTAAACCAGATCTGCCGTAGCTGCTGTTTTTCGGGTGACGGCAGTTCCGGTTAGTGGAAATGGGACGGGGGGGGCGCCCCCGGTACAGATACACTAAACCAGGTTCCACTAAACCCAGTTCAGCCAACGCCCGACCAGAGCCTTTCCCGAAGCCCCGGGACCCTCGGTAGGAATTCTGGACGTCGCAGATGGCTCCCAGACTTCTACAAGAAGGCCCAAGATGGCCCCCCAGACGGTCCGTAGCCATTTTGGCTCAAGCCATTTGGCTCAAGCCAGCTAGTTGCTTCCGACATACCTGCTGCCGACTAGTCCCCTGCCGCGTCATGATGCCGGGCCGCCCGAGCCCCCGCACCTGCGCCGACGACTGTTCCATGACCGCGAGAGTCACGTGCAAGGACACGACCTGGGGCATGCTGTTCGCTGACCTGCATGGGCTGCGGCGCCCGGCCGCCGCAGAGGACCCGCGGTGCGCCCCACGGGGCGGAGCGGCGCCGCCCCGCACGGCGACCCGCGTCGGGACCGCCACCGGCGACGACGCCGGCGAGCCGCAGGTCGAGGTGTTCCTGCCGGCCCCTGCGCTGTGGCGCGGCCGTTTTCGCGCCGCCGACGCGGCGCCGCCCCGCACGGCGATCCGCGTCGGGACCGCCACCGACGACGCCGGCGAGCCGCAGGCCGAGGTGCTGCCGGCCCCTGCGCTGTGGCGCGGCCGTTTTCGCGCCGCCGGCGCGTGGCCGGAGCGGGCCGCGCCCGGCCGCGGGGCCGGGGCGGCGGCCCCGCGGCGGCCGCCAGGGATGCGCGTCCCCCCGGCGCGCGCCGGGGGCGGCGCCTTCGAGTGATGCCGAGGCACCGCTGCTCGGGGCAGGTCGACCATGCTGGCCTCGGCGACTCTGTGCGTGCTGCCGCAGCACCGATGCCGCGGTACCGTGCCAAGCTCGTGGGGAGTCGGTCGCTGCTCCTCCGCGTCCCTCTTCCCCTTCCAGCATGCCGATCCTCCTCCCTGCTTCCTCCCACTCCCCGCGCGCAACTTTTTTCGTAATTAATTTCGAAGTGCGGAACAACCGGAGCTCTTCGGTAGACCATTCGCGCCAAGGCGTGCTGGGCTGCCTTCACGACCTGGTACAGGTGACGCGTGACACCGTTCCTCTTCCTCCTCCTCCTCCTCCTCCTCCTCCTCCTTCTCCTCCTCCTCCTCCTCCTCTCCCTCCTGCTCCCCGCGACACGAAGAAGCTGGCAGTGGGGACGCGAGGCGTCCATTAACGGAGGTTCGGGGCTATCCTTGCAAAGTCCTATTGTTTCGGCGATGTAAGTGCCCAGCGCTCAACCGTGGACGGCGACTCAGCTCTTGCGCGGAAGTTCGTGGCAAGCGTATCAGCATAGGTGCATGAGTTGCTTTATATGTTTCGATTGTACATATCTGCACGTTTGCTCTCGGTGACCCGCTGGTCTCTTGCGCCGAAGCTCGCGGATTGGCGTCCCAGCAGGCTCCTGCCAGATCTCCCATCTACATCGGTGGTTGACAGACGCCACGTTGCCAAGTCGATCAGCAAGCTCTGGTCGTGAGACCCCTGGTGGTTTCTCGAGAGCGCGAGACAGCTGCCAGGTTTAAGGCTGTGTTTTAATGTGGGTTCTGTCTCCACCCTGCGGACCCTCGGACTTCCTGTACAGGCAGGAGCTCGGCACTGCTCTGCCCCTGTGCAATGGCAGTTGCGCAAGTCGGGCGTCATGCGAGGCGGTTGGCTCCTCGCATTGTCGCTGCTGGTCCCCTTTTCATCCATCTGCGTAGCCTGGCCCACTGGCCCACTCCACCGTGGCCCCTTGGTTCAGACGAAGCAGATCTTGACCTCCCCTGGGCTCGTCCATCGCCCTAGGGCCTGGGGCGGAGACCCCAAGTTTTGAGACTCGGGTGGAGGACTGCCTCGCCTGCGTTTGATTATTGAACGAGTGTGGCATGCTCCGTGTGTGTGTGTGCGAAAAAAAAAAAAGATGGCCCCCCAGACGGTCCAAGAGGCCCCCAAGACGCCTCAAGTCGGCTGCCAGTCGAGTGCCCCAAAGTGGCAAAAATCGTCCCATTCCCATTGGTCGTAGGTTGGGGGGTGAGATCGAAGTGGAACGGAGAACCCCCCTACCGGGAAATCGATTTCGGTTTCGTGTTCGTGCGTGCCGTGCGTGCGGGCAAGGCGAAGCTGCGTGGGCGAGCGAGAGGAAAGACTTCTGTGGCTGAGGCGCGGCCGGACCAACTGTTTGGCGACCTGGCGTTCGGGGCCGCGCGGTGTCCCGCCGGTGTCCCGTCGGTGTCCCGTCGGTGTCCTGCGGTGTCCCGTCGGTGTCCCGTCGTGAGATCGATAGTGAGACCAATCGTGAGATCGATCGTGAGATCGATAAAGAGATCGATAGTGAGATCGATAGTGAGATCGATAGATATCGGTTGTGAGATCGATCGTGAGATCGATAGTGAGATCGATAGTGATATCGACTGTGAGATAGATCGAGTGAGATCGATCGAGTGAGATCGATAGTGAAATCGATAGTCCGTCGGACCGCAGCCCATCGCGGTTCTGCATTCGGAGAGTCCGTTCGAACCTTCGGCTGGTCAGGGCCGTTACGGGCAGGTTCCCGGGGGAAGGGGATGGTACCAAGGCGCCCAACAGCGAAGGGTGACGTAAACAACTCGACACCAAAGCTCCCAAGAGCGAGCGGCAACGCAACAGTCTCCACGGGCATCGTCAGAACAGCAATCACCACTGTTGCCCATTGCTGGGCCCCTCCCCCCCAACCTCCTTATCACCCGCAGGGTGGTCGCATAGGTCAGCGTATATGTTTGGCACATTCGTTTTTGTGGTCCCACCAGCGTCCCAGGCAGCTCCAAAGGCCCCCAAGAGCGCCCGAAGGCCGCCGACGAGGCCCCCACGGGGGCTCCAAGAAAGCCAAGATGGCCCCAAGACGACCCGAGGGGCGCCCAAGGCGGCCCACAAGTGGCTCACGATGGCCCCAAGGGCGCAAACGAGGCCCCCGAAGCGCCCCCCGAGCGGCCTTCCGATCGCCCTCGGCGTCATGGTGGCCCCCGCAGTATCCCGGCGGTCCCCCAAAGACCCCCCCGTAGTCTTCCAAGAAGCCTGGAAGAAGCCCCCCAGGAGGCCCCCCCAAAGACGCCCACGTGTCCTCACGAGTGCCCCGAGCGGCCCCCGTAAAGGCTACAATGTTCTTCTTGTGCGCCTCGTATCGAAAGACACCTCGATTCCAAAAGGTAACACACACACACTCCCCCCCACTCCTCCTCATCTTCTTTCTCCTCCTTCTTCTCCTCCTTTTCCTCCTCCTCCTCCTCCTCCTCCTCATGCCACTCTTCTCCTGACCTCCTCTTCCTCCTCCTTCTCCTCCTCCTCCTCCTCCTCCTCCACCTCCTCCTCATCCTTTTTTTCTTCTCATCATTTGGCCTCCCATCCCTCAACATTATTTAATCGCTTCGCTCATGCCGCCGGCCCTGGAGCCCTCTTTAGGGCCTCTTGGGGGCCTCTTGGGGACCTCTTGGGAGTCTCTTGGGGCTCCTTGGCGGCGTTTTGGAGGCCCCCAGGGCCTCTTGGGGGGCTCTTGGGGGTAGTCGATTGCGGCTCCCCCCTCGGAGGCCACGATCCTCGTGAGGGGTGTCGAAAAATACCCTCCCCTGGAGTGGTCTGGTGGCTTCTCCCGGGCTTCTCTCGGGACCTTGCCGGGGTACTTTTCGTCCGGGGGCCCCCAGGGGCCGCTCCGCGCGCGCGAACTTTTCCTCCTCCTCCTCCTCCTCCTCCTCCTCCTCCTCCTAATGCCACTCTTCTCCTGACCTCCTCTTCCTCCTCCTTCCCCTCCTCCTCCTCCTCCTCCTCCTCCTCCTCCACCTCCTCCTCCTCCTCATCCTTTTTTTCTTCTCATCATTTGGCCTCCCATCCCTCAACATCATTTTCTCTCTCAGTTCGCATCCTCTCTCTTTCATGCACTCTCCTCCTTCATGTCCACCTTTCCTGCGCCCTCTCCCTCTTCCAATCCTATTCCATACCCCGCGTGTGTAGCTCCTTCTTCCGTGCCCCTCCTCTGGCTCAAACCACTGGCCCAAGCCCTCTGGCTTAAACCGCTCTGGCTCAAGGAGGCTTGCGCAGCCTGGCCAGCGGTCGCTCTGGCGGGCCTCGCCATGGAGACCGCGGCGGCGCGGCGGCGGCGTCAGCGGGCGGCCTTTCGGGTTATGATGTTCTAACCTACTTCAGCCTTGATCACCAGAAAGAATTTCGAGCGCCAGAAAAGAAGTACCAAAACTCCAGGGTTTTCACGTGTCGGGCCCTGGGAGGCACTCGTCCGACACTGTCTCGATACTGTTTCGACGCTCCCTCGACACTCCCTCGACACTTCTCCAGGTGCTCGAAACTATTTCTGGCCCTGCTTCCGCCGCGGGCGCCGGCGGGCGCGGCCACCGCCGTTTTCGCCGCTGGCCCCGCCGTTGGCCTCGCCGGCCCTGCCGCGGCCGCGGCCGCGGCCGCGGCCGCTTGTCGCGTTGCCCTGGGCGCGGCCGAGGCTGCGGCGGCCGCTGGCCTCTGGGTGGCCGCCTGCGCCGTCTCCCCGGCTGCCGTGTTGGCCGCGCGGGCGGCCTGTGCGCACGACAGATTTAACACGTCAAGCCCATGAGCAGCGCGACGGGCTCAAGCAGCACGTACGTGTGCAGCAGGATGAGCTCCAGCGGCATCGTCGTGAGCAGTATGACCAGCGCCAGCATCACCATCGTGAGCAGCTCGACGGACTCCAGCAGCTGCACGACTGGCAGCAGCATGGCGGGCTTCAGCAGCATCAGCATGACCAGCGTTGCGTGCAGGACGACGTCGACCAGGTGGGGGAGGAGGGGGTGCGGCCTGAGGAGGAGGAGGAGGTACAGGCGCAGGCGGGGGTTGAGGGACGGGTCTTGCAAGACCTCGAGGGCGGGGGCAGCGGCGGCGGTGGCGACGGAGGCACTGGCGGGCATGGTGTCGGCTGCTGCGGCGACGGGGGCATTGGCGGAGGCGGTGCAGGTATAGGCGGCAGCGGCAGTGGCATAGGCAGAGACGTTGCCTGGGTCGCCACGTGCGGCCCCCTGGAGGTAGGGGCCACGTCTATGAACATCTCAAGGGCGGCCCTGACACTCCTCTGGGAGGGCATGCGTTTCTGCTGTCGTCGAGGAGGAGGTGGAGGAGGACGTCTTCGTCGACGACGGCGTGGTGGGGGTCGAGCCCAGTCGGCGCATCTCTTCGCCCATTGGGCGCACATGGCTGGGGGCCTTTTCCGCCGCCAACCCTGCCGGGACCTAATGTGGCCATCCCAGGTCATGCTGGTGATCCGCAGACTACGTTGTGCGCTGATCCGCCCGTCTGTGCGACGGTCAAGCTCGCCCCTGGCTCGACCTGGGCCAGGCGGAAGAAGAAGGGTGCGGGGCCGACGGTGCCAGGGGGCCCGAAGGCGACGTCGGCAACGATGACCCAGCCGAGGTCGGCAGGAGCGCTTTCGCGCCCACAGGGCCTGTGAAGCCCGCCGCCAGCCCCGCGGGGATCTAGAGCGACCGCCCCAGGTCATCCCGGTGTGCCTCGGGCGCCGGCGTGCGCGGGCCCATCTGTCTGCGCGACGGTTAATTGCGGTTGTGGTGCGATGGGCGTCGCGCGCACGGGGCGTGCCGCGGGCTGGGCCCGCGTAGTAAAGCGCCCCTGAGGGCCGCGGAAGATCCCAGAGAGTCCAGCGTGATGAGCCAGCAGGCGCACGCGCCCCTTCGGCGCCCGCGACGCCCAGGTCCACCCTTCCACCGCTACCTCTGGGCCCCAGCGTTGCCATCCCAGGTCGTGCTGGGGAACCGCAAGGTGCTGGCGTTCGTCGATCCGCCTGTTTGCGCGGCTGAAAGTCGCGCCCCTGGCATCCACTTGGAAAGCGAGGGCGACCCTAGACCAGTCCATCAGACGTTGGCCTGGCAGGGCGGAGCAGCGGACCCTGCTCGTCCTGGCTCAGACGTTGCACGTCCTGGAGAGCCCTCGTCGCTACGGCCGTCTCCTCGGGGAGCCAGAGGGGGGGGGGGGGGCGAACCTGGCGCCGCTGCTCGTCCTGCGGGGCCCTCGTTTGCCACGGCTAGAGTCGCTGGATGTGGAGATCCTGGCAGTGTGTGTGTGTGTGTCGTCCTGGGAAGCATTCGTCGCCGCGGCCGGCTTTTCGGGGCGTCGGGGGAGGGGGGGATCTTGCTGCCGCTGTTCGTCAGCCCTCGTCGCCGCGGACGGATTCGCGGGCAGAAAGAAAAGGGGGGGATCTTGGCACCGCTCTTCGTTCCCCATCTCTGTTTTCACGTTGCCCTCTTCCGTCCCTCCTCCCCATTTCTGCCTTTGCACCCTGGACGATTCGCGCGGCCCCACCAGCCCATCCAGAAACGATGCCCAGGCGAGCTACCCTGACCAAGGATGTGGATGAGCATCAGAGGAGCATGCAGTGGAGGACGCTTGTCATGATCAGGGCAGGGGAAGTCGTCATGCCCCAGGAGCTGTAGGATGGAGGTGGGAAGGTCGAACGAGGAGGAGGGGGAAGGTAAGGGGGACGAGGGAAGAGGGAAGAGGGATTCGGATAAATAGGTGGGTGGGGAAAGTTTGGTTGAACTGCCACCTGTAGTGCCGTTGTGGGGCGAGCGGAAAGACCAGAGGTCTCTAGGATTTTTTTGGGGGTCGGAGCCTTTATCGGATGTTTCTTGGTAGTCTCTTGGTGACTTCTTGGTGCGTCTTGGGGGCCTGTTGGCGGTCGAAGGGGCCTCTTGGAGCGTGCTGGGTGCCTCGTGGGAGCTTTTGGGGGCTTCTTGGAGGTCTCTTGGGAGCCTCCTGGGGACCTCTTTGCGGCCTCTCGCGGCCTCTTGGGCGCCTCTCATGACCCTCCTGGTGCACCCTTGGGAGCCTCGGGGGCCATCTTGGGGCCATTTTGGGGGAGATCGATCAAATAAGGGGGTAGTCAAGTAGACTCAGTCAACTCAATGATTGTTACCTTCTCGCCGAGGCCGTTTTCGACGCTCCAATGGGTCGCGCCCCCCCCGATTCCAGTCTCAGTCTTGGTAGGGGATAGGGGGAGTGGTCAACCCCTCGAGGAAACACGTAGATTGGAAGAGGGAGCGCTCTAAACCACTCGCGCCCTGAAGAGCTGGTGGGATTCATCCTCCCTCCTCCACTCATGCTCATCCTGCCACCTCCCTCCTCCTTTAGTTCTGGCACCGCCACCTTCCCGTCATGCATCGGGAACCCGCCCCTGGGGGCCGCAGGCCGCAGCACACACGGGGCACCCAGGGTCCTGTTCTCCGGGGGCCTCCCCGGAGCCTTCCCCGGGGCTCCCTGGGGGAGGCCTCCCAGGAGGGCCCCACGACACTCGCAGGAGGCCCCCAGGCTGCCCTGGGAAGCCTCCAGCAGCACAGCGAGGTTCCAAGAAGCCGCCAGAGTGCCCACACAGGGCCTCCACGGGGCACCAAGGCAGCCAAACCCAAAAGGGATCCCCACGTTCCCTGCTTTTCTGGATGTCACATTAGTTGCCAACGTGCGGCTCAAGGATTGCCTCGAAGGCCCACATGGTCCCAAACAGAGCCGCAATACCGCCCAAGCATAGCCGAGGACTGCCGTGAATACGAAACCTCAAGGCGACTTCAGACACCAAGGCGTGCGTTTGCAAGTCAAGAAACCGATCACGCGGACACGGTCCTTCTGTTGCGCTGTACGATTGGCCCCATGGCAAGTAGAACTTGAGCACGCGCGAAGCGCGCGCGACGCTTCTAGTTTAGTTCAATGCTCGATGCTTCATATTTGGAACTGGGGTGCAGATCGGCACGGTGACTTTCTACGGCATGGTGGCGGATCAGCAATAGTAGCAGTGTCGCGTCGAACGGGCAGATCGAGGGTTTAGGTTCGGGATGGTATTATTCGCATAGTATATTGTTGCGCTTGGAACGGGCGCGTCTTTGTGGTCAGTTGCATGGTCTCCGACCTCAGTCCCGCCACCCGCTCTCTTTGGACAGGGGGGTTCTATGAAGGGCGTAAGGCCATGCACACCCTCGCAACCCCTCTCCTGCACATGCAAGTCTGGTCCAGGCGTCGCTCTTGTTGCAGAGCCTTGAACGCCAGGCCAAGCAAGGGATCGACTTCGACCCACAGCCGATGGATCCCCATCCCATCCCTTGACCACTCCCACTGTTCGAGACGGTACCTCGTTTCATCGTGTGATATCCAGCCCATCTGGTGACTGTGCACACGCCTTCCTCTCGCTCCTTCCCCCACCCCCTCCGTCAATAGACCCACAGGTCAGCCCCTGAGCTCCCTCAACCACCTGCTCCGTCGACCCCCTCCGTTCCCTGTTCGGCGTGCTCTTGCGTGCCTCGGCGCCTCGGCTAATTATGGCGCGCCTTGTCGCCCCCGGGGCGCCCCGGACCCCGCTGACACCTACCGCCGCTCGGGCCAGCCTGCCCCCGGGGTGCCCACGCCGGGTCGGAGGTCGGAGCCACCGCTGCGCCACCGGCCGCCCCCCGACGCAGGCCCCGCCGCCATCCTGGCGCGCACGTTGCGCCGCGGGCGCGACTGTCACGCGGAGCGGAGCGTCTCCTCCTGCTCCCGGTGCCTGCCTGGGCCTCCGGGGTCCTCACGCCATCTCCTTGCTTGACGGTGCGCGGACCCCGATCCTAGGATTTTAGCGTCTGTCCGCTCCCTCCTCCTCCTCCTTGTTCTTCTCCCTGCCCCGCCCTCACCTTCTGGGCAACCCGCCTGGGGGCCCCCCTGGGGCCTCCCGGCCCCCCTGGCCTCCTGGGTGCCCCGCCCTCCTTCCCCCCCGCCCTCCTCCCTCCCCCCCCCCCCCCGCCCCCCGCCCCCCATCCCCCCTCCCTCCTCTCCCTCCCCCCTCTCCCTCCTTCCCCTCCCCCCCCCTCCCTCCCCTCCCTCCCCTAGGTCCTTCTTCCCCCCCCCCCTCCCCCCCCCCCTCCCTCCTTCCACTGAGCGGGATGGCATGTTCTACCTTTGTGGCCCCCCACAGCGGTGGGAACCCCCACTTGACGTACTGTCCCGTCGGTTCAAGTCTTGATTCCAACGCTGAGGCCGAGTCCAATCCAATCCAAACCCTCCCGCCTCAGTCCGGCCCGCCCCTGGTACAGAACTTGGCATCGCTCGGACGGGTGCACTTTTCTCGGCGAGGGCCATCGAGGAGCATCTTGTATTATACTGCGAAACATACACGCCTGACTCAGCTGGTGGCTGCGCTCCCCCTCTTCTCGGCGGGGAGCAGGAGGAGAAGTGAGAAGGAGAAGGCCTTTTCAGAAGGCGGCGGGACCTCTCAGAGGCCCTCGCGCCTTCTGAGAACTGTCTGTGTCCTCGGGGAACCTTCCCAGGAAGCCGAGGAGCCTCCGAGCCTTCTGAGCAGGCCCTCTCCTTCTCACCTCTCCCCCCCGGGCTCACCGCCACTCTCCCCTCGGCTGTTCGACACGATGGGGCCCCGAGGAACCTTCCCAGGAAGCACAGGGGAACCTCCGCGCCTTCCGAGAAGGCCTTCTCCTCCTCACCGTTCCCCCCCTTCGGCTCACCGCCAAGCTCTCCCTTCGGCGGTTCGACACGAGGGGGCCCCGAGGGATGGGGACCCCGAGGATATACGACGGGCGGCCGAGGCCGAGCCCTGCCCTCGCCGATCCACGAGTCAGGCAAGTCGCTGGGCCATGGGGTGCGGGGGCAGTGTTCGGAATTCGCGCGCCTCGCCGCGTGAGGGCGTCCTGTTTTCCCTCCTGACTCTGCTGCCGCCTCGTCGTCTTCCTGCTCCACTCCTCTTGTATGCGGGACATCTTGCAACACGGCGCCTCAGGTTGCCTGGACGCGCGCGCGGATTGCTTCTGCCGCGCTGGGCGGAGCCCTACCCTCGCCGATCCGCGATTCGGGCAAGTCGAGGGGCCGTGGGCTGTGTGTGGGCAGTGTTCGGAAGTCGTCGGTTCGTCGGTCACGTGGCGGTATCCGAACTTTGTCCCCGCCTCCCATCGAATCGGGGCAAGTCGTGTGTGGGGCAGTGTTCGGAATTCGTCGAGCACGCGACGATGTCCGAGCTGTATCCCCGCCTCCCATCGATTCGGAGCAAGTCGATGGGCCGCGGGCTGTGTGGGGCAGTGTTCGGAATCGTCGAGCACGCGACGGTATCCGAACTTTGTCCGAGCTGTATCCCCGCCTCCCATCGATTCGGGGCAAGTCGATGATCGCTTGGGGTAGGGTACGGATGTCCATGAGTGGATGCACACTGCTGAAGGCACCTCGTTCTTGGGGCCCCATCCCTCAGGACCTCGGTGGGTCCTGGAAAACGACAGGGCCATTTTTTTACTGGTTCTGTTTTGCTTCTTTTTTGACGGTTCAGTCGCCGTTTTTTTGCTGGGTCCGACGCCTTTTTTTGTGGCTCCGGTTCCAATCCTTGAGCCGTTTTTTGCACCGTTGCCAATTGATGTTTTATCGCGTCCATTTTGTGACACTCGTTTCTACTAAACGCTGGCCGTTTGGTGCCGTGGTGTCGAAACGTTACACGGTGCCGTTCGGTACCGTGCTACCCAAGGATGTCACCGTTTCGGAACAGGTGGTGCAAACAGCCGGTTCGGTGGTACGGGCCGTTTGTTCACCGTGTCCGAACGAGACATACGACGTCTCGTTCGGAAGCGGTGAACGAACGGCCCTGCCGCTTCCAGGGCCCTGGAAGCTCAGGACCCCACCTCCGAACCACAGATTCATTTCCGTCCCCTCCGACTCACCAGCGAAGGACGAACCACCACCGCCAGCGGGGGGGGGAGGCCGTCTGCTCCCCCTCCCCCGTGCTGGGCGCGCCACCCCCAGAGAGTGTCAGAACGGCGTGCCACCAGGTAGCCATGCCTTTACCCTTCGCGCCCGCCTTCCCCTTTTGGGGGCCTCCTGGGAGGCCCTGGCCGCCTCCGCCGGATTCGCCTCGAAGTTCTGGCCAGAACGCACCCCAGGAGAGGTCCAGGGAGTAGCGGCATCGGTACCTTTTGGCCTCTCCAGGCCTGCGGAGCTCTGCGTGGTAGTGCCTCCTTGGTTGCCCTCCTGGCTCACGGCCTCCCCCGCCGCCTTCGGCGCAGGTCCGCACGGGGAAGCCCATGGGCAAGGTGCTCGAGGCTGCCGCTCGTGGCCGAGCCAGCGGGGGGAGTTCGGCGGCGAGACTGCGGGGGGCCCAGGGGGCGGGTTCGGTGGCGAGTCGCGGGAGCCCCGTGGACCCTCTCAATCTCGTCTTCGGCGCCGGTGCGCGTCGATGAGCGTCGGGGAGAGTCGATGGGGCTGCGCCGATTCCGCGTCGGTCGGCGCCGATTTATCGTCGGTTTGGCGTCAACTAGCGTCGATCAGCGTCGATTGGCAAGAATAGGGGGCCACATGCGAACCCTACCCCTACCCCCTACGATTTCTGAGGGGGAGGGTGGGGTTCACTTCGCTCGGGAGCTCCCGAACGAAATGAACCCCACCCTCCCACTCAGAAATCGTGGGGGGTAGGGGCAGGGTTCGCATGTGGCCCCCTAAAGAACCGACACGATGGTATGGGAGGCTTCCAGAGTTGCTACCGAAGGGGGGGCAGGCCTCACGACCTCGGTCCTCGAGCCTCGCTCTGCGAGCCTCCAGCCTCGATCCTCGATGCTCGAAGCCCGATCCTCGAGGCTCGAGCCTCGATCCTCGAGCCTCGATTCTCGATCCTCGAGCCTCGATCCTCGGGGGCGTGCCTTCTCGGAAGGCTCGGAAGGCCTCCTGCACCTCGAGAAGTCTTCGGAGCCTTCTCCGAAGACGCAGGACAGAATCTCGGAGGGACGCCGACACCTCATTACCGCCAGCCCTAGCCAGATCCATCCTGGGCCCTGGACCAGTGTACTGTAGGTTCGCGTCGTGTCGACCGTAGGCGACCCCGCTGGCGGCGTTCAACGTTGAACGCCGCCGGCAGCCCAGAATCGTTCGATATTGAACGCTTGAACGTTGTGAAAAAAGACCGAGCGTTCAAGGCTGAACGATTCCCGCGGCGTCAGGAACCAACGCCCGGGTCGACATGACACGAAATTGCCGTATAGACCTCCAGGTCTAGGCCAGGAGGGCTTGTGCACCAGTCTCGGGCCCAGGATGGGCCTGGCCACGGTTGGTGGTGGTGCATTGTTTGGAGCTCTCTACTAAATACATCTCAGAGGGCGTGAGTGCTTTCGAGACGCCCTGCCGCCTTCTGAGGAGGTTCGCCCCCTCTCAATCCCCCCCATGGGCTCGCTGCCGAGGGCCGCAGTCCAATGGACTGAAACCTCGGGAGTGTGCGGACGGTCCGAAGTTCGTGGTCGTGTGCCTGCCCGCCTTCATGGAAGGGAAGGAGGGAACCAGGGGGTGGAGGAGGGGAGTCATGTGGAGCAGTAGGGAGCCAGAAGTAAGCGAAGGAAACGGGGAAACGGATGATGAGGAGGGAGGATGGGGTCTTTAAGATGAGATGGAGAGGGGGTGGCGGGAGAAGGGAGAAGGGATGAGGCGAACTAAGATGATGATGGGTTGGAGGAGGTTTCGGTTGAAGAGTATGGGAAGAGAAGGGCAGATGAAGACACAGTTCATCATGATGTCTGTGACACAAGGGGGGAAGTGAACGATGACGGAGGGAGGATTGCGAGGAGAAGGAATCGGATGAGAAGGCAGCGGGGTAGGATGAAGCGGAGTGAGAGTCGGACGGGATGGCATGGGGATGGAGGAGTAGCATGACGAGTAGGAGGAAGAGGAACAGTGAGTAAGAAGGAGGCATGAGCGGAGCATGATGATGCTGAGGAGGAATCAGGAAGGGTGCGGAACGTCAAGAGTCAAGAGGAGGGAGACAGGAGTATGACGAGATGTTTTGGAGGAGGAGAAGAAGAAGGATAACGTTGGGCATTGTGGATGATGGATGAGGGACGATGGGGACTCATGCGGGAGGAGGACGAGGAGGCTGAGGACGAGGAGTGCGAGGCGGACGACTGGTGACGAAGGTCAGAGGATGGATGACGACGACGCCAACGTTTACCATGTGCTGGCACTGTTGCGCAGTCTTTCCACGCAAGGATTCGACTGCTTAGTCGGCGGTATCCTAGTGTTGCATCAGCATTGAAGGACACATAGGCATAGGGACTTTCCTCAACCAGGAAAGCTTACTACAGTCTCCCAACGTTCAGGGCCAAGCCTCATTGAACTGAGTTGCGCTGGTCAGGTGCAGCATTCCCGCACGCGCCTTCGCAGCTAGGTGGCACGGGCACGCCGTTACGACACGGGCGCGCCGTTACGAAGCGGGCGCGCCGTTACGACATGGCGTTATCATGAAATCGTCAAGCAGACACGTTGGGAGCATGTTTTTCAATGTTGTGTGTCAGTAATCTTAGATACAATGATGAGGATGATGATCATGATGACGGTGATCTGATGATGCTGATGTTGATGATTATGATAATTGTGTTGATAATGGTGATGCTGATGAGGATGATGGTGAGGATTGGCGATTATGATGACACTGATGATGATACTGAGGATGATTATCAATCTGACGGTGATGATGATGCTGATGCTGATGATTGTGATGATGGTGCTGGTAATGGTGATGCTGATGAGGATGATGTTGGGGATTGACGGTGATGACACTGATGATGCTGATGATGATGATGTTGATGCTAATGATGACGATGCTACTGATGCTGATGATGCTGATGGTGGTGCTGATGGTGATGACGATGTTGCTGCTGATGGTGATGATGATGCTCATGCCGCTGCTGCTGCTGCTGATGCCGCTGCTGCTGCTCATGCTGATTATCATAATGGTGGTGATCATGGCGATTGTGGTGACTATGGTGAAGATGATGGATACTGCTGCTGCTGATGATGACGAGGAAGTGGAGGTGGATGATCATGCTGATGCCGATGCTGATGATGCGGATGAGGAAACGGATACCATGCGGATGACGATGATAATGCGGATGGTGATGTTGCTGATCATGACGATGGCCATGACGATGCCGATGATGGTGATGATGATGTTGCTGGTGATGCTGTTGATGCTGATGCTGATGATGCTGCTGGTGATGGCGATGATGCTGATGTTGTGGATGGTAATGACTATGATGCTGATGCTGATGCTGCTGTTTCTTCTGATAAGGTTGATAATGAGGATGCTGCTGATGTTGATGCTGATGCTGATGATGCTGCTGATGATGATGGTGCTGATGATGATGAGCATGCTGCTGGAGATGCTGATTCTGATGCGGATGCTGATGCTGCTGATTATGAGGCCGCTGATGTTGATAATGATGTTGCTGATGCTGTTGCTGATGATGATTATGATGATGATGCTACTGATGATGCTGATGTCGATGATGATGATGATGATGATGATGATGATGATGATGATGATGATGATGCTGATGATGATGATGATGATGATGATGATGATGGGATGATGCTGATTCGGTTGACGATATTGTTGGTGATGGCGATGATGCTGACGATGATGCCAATGATGCTGATGTTGATGATTATGCTGATGCTGAAGATGAAGCTGATGATGATGATGACGATGATGACGATACTGCTGATGACGATGACGATGTTGCTGATACTGCTGCTGGTGATGTGGATGATGCTGAGGATGATGAGGATGATGTTGTTGATGATGATGTTGATGATGCTGAGGCTGATGATGATGATGCTGATGATGATGCTGATGATCATGGTGGTGTCAATGATGTTGAAGAGGCGGAGGAGGAGACCGACGAGGAGTTGGAGGAGAATAGTGATGATGATGATTATGCTTATGCTGATGATGATGCCGTTGATGATGATGCTGATGATGATGATGACGGTGATGGTGAAGCTGATGATGATGATTATGATGATGATGGTGATGATGATGCTGGTGATGATGATGGTGTTGGTGGTGATGATGGTGATGATGATGATGCGGATGATGATGATGATAATGCTGATTATGATGATGATGCTAATGATCATGATGACGATGATGATGATGCTGATGATGATGATGATTCTAATGATGATGATGCCGATAATGACGAGGAGGAGGAGGAGGAGGAGGAGGAGGAGGCTGAGGAGGAGGATGAGAAGGATGAGGAGGAGGAAGATGAGGAGGAAGAGGTGGAGGAGGAGGAGGAGGAGGAGGAGCAGCAGGAGGCGGACATGCAGGAAACGGGAGGATTTGGAGAAGAACGAGATGAGGAGGGGCCAGGGAGAAAATGGAGGGAGGAGGATGGGGCGTAGATTGAGAGGGGCTGAGGAAGGGAGGCAGAGGAAGGAGGGGAAGGCGGGGGGGGTGGAGGAGGGAGCGGGAGGAAGAAGCGGGCTCTGGCCGAGCGCTGGGGCACTGCAGCCGAGGGCGACTCCTGTGACGGGGGGCTTCAGCTCCGCTCGACAGAGCCGTGCGATCGCGATCGTGCTGTTGGCGCTTCTCGCCCAGCTCGCTTTGGGGGGACCCCTCGCCCTCGCCCTCCTCGTTCGTCTACCCTCGCCCTCCTCGCCCGCTCCCCCCATCATCCAGAGCGGCGGCTCCTCCTCTTGCCTCCTCCTCCTCCTCCTCCTCCTCCTCTTCCTCGTCCACCTCCTCCTCCTCCTCCTCCTCCTCCGCCTCTTCCTCCTCCTCCTCCTCCTCCTCCTCCTCCTCCTCCTCCTCCTCCTCCTCCTCCTGCTCCTCTTAAGGCTTTCCCAACATCCCGCCACCTCCTCGTGTCTCCCCGCCTCCATTCTCGCCCTCGCCCTGCGCGTGCACCCCTTGCGTCCTGTGGCTCCTTCTCCTGCCCCTTCCGCGCCATGGCCCGCCGCGTCTCCGGTGGCCTCCGGAGCCCCCCCGAGGCTTTCGCATGCGCGACAGGGTCAACACCGCCCAGGAATGGCGGTCCTCGATCCTTGGTTGGGGGGCGGCTCGGGGGGCCAGGACCTCTGGCGGCCAGTGGCGGTGTATACGGGCTGGCGCCCTCGTGGCACGCGCGAGCCCTGCGCCTTCGTCGCGGGGCCTCCGTTGCCATCTGCCGATGTGATCGTTTCATCTGCCATCGGCCCCAGCGATTTCGATCCTGGACCACCATGGCGTCGTGAAAGAGCCCCCGCGGGAGGCTTCTTCGCACCGGTGGCTCGACAATGGGGTTCATTCTGAGGAAGGACGGGGTCCTGGGGGCGGGGTGCCTCAAGCAACGCAGATCCACCCATGGATACCTTCAGATCGTGATTGTTTTTGGTTTATTGTTCTGCCGATCGGCGCGGGCCCTCGCACCCCCCCTCCCCCCCCCGCGGAGCAGATCTTGGCTGTTTCTGTTGGCGCCTGCTTCGAGCGGGTGGAGCTCCCCCTCATAAGACACACTGTCGCAAACAGTCGCGCTAAGCAGAGGTCCAGAGCCAGACCCCCCCTCCACCCCCCAATGTCGAAACGCCGAACGTAAAAAAAGCTCACATCCCTTGAGACCTCTTCGCTCAATGTCGAATCGCCGAATACGAAAACGCTGGCATCCTTGGGACCCCACCCCTCGGACTCCATCTTTGAGCTGCCGATCGCATTCTCTATCTGCGGGGGCGGGGGACGCGCGCCCCGCGTGCGAGGGCACCTGCTGGCAGCTCGCGCTCCGCAGGGCCGCGCAGGCCCCTGCCGCCCCCCACCGCGCCGCCCCGCCGGCCGGCCCCTCTTCGGGCCGGCTCGGGCCCCACGGTGTCTTCCGCTGTGCGTGTCGTCGGCGGCGGCGGCGGCGGCTGACGGCCGGCGGCTGACGGCCGGCGGTTGGCGGCCTGAGGCGTCCGCCGCGGCTGCGCCCAGCGGCTGCCGCCTGCTCCTGTCCTCTCATCTTCCAGCGTCTCGCTCCCTCCGCCCCCCCCTCTCTCTCTGTCTGTCCCCTCCATGCCGATCTTTTCTTTTTTTTGTTCTCTCTCTCTCTCTCTCTCTCGCTCTCTCTCTCTCTCTCTCTCACCCGACCCCCATCCTACGAGATGTGCCAGGGGTTAGAGGCTTCCGTCAGGGCCGCCCCCGTTTCCCCACGTGGGCCTCCAGCACGAAGGGGTGGCGGTGCGAGCCGCCTGCCCGCTCGACAGGCGGACCCGCGGTCAGCATCGTGTGTATGTGTGTGTGCGAGTGTGTGTGCGTGTGTGTGTGCGAGTGTGTGTGCGTGTGTGTGTGTGTGTGTGCCTGTGCGTGTGTGTGCGTGTCTGCTCTGAGCGAGCCCTGCTTCCTCTCCCTCCCGCCCGCGCCAGGTTTCCTTTCTCGTCCTCCCGTACACTGCGGCTCAATTCGCGTTTTGTCTTGCCCGCTAATGCCACATTGCCAGGGCAGTCCCTCGCCGTAGCCGCCGACGGAAAACGTGTGTGTGTGTGTGCGTGTGTGTGTGTGTGTGTGTGTGTGTGTGTGTCTGTGTGTCTGTGCGTCTCTCCATCTCTCTCTCTCTCTCTCTTTGGCTCCTCTCCCTTCCCCCCTCCTCTTTCTTCTCCCCTTCGAGCAGCTGGCGAGTGCCCACTGTGGCTGCGACGACCTTCTTTTCCCTGGCCACGTCCAGCCGTGCCGCCGCCTCTCCCGCCTGCTGTGTCCACACCGGAGTTTGAACACGTTAGCACATCGCTAGTTGTAAGTCTGGCCTGCCCCTTTACAGGAAGAGTACTTCAACATAGTTGATAAAAATCTGGGGACGATTTGTATATGTATATGTGGAATAGTTTGTGGGTGTTATTTTTCGTCCAAGCCCCGAGGACATGCCCAACCTAACGTTAGTTCAGATGCGCTTGTTCGATAGCAACGTTCCTGGTCCTTCATGAATGGTGCTCCCGCTGCATGTCTGGCTACATTTATTGATGGGCACTTCTCCTCGTCGTTCAAGGTGGTGCCCTCGCCCGAGCGCAGGCCACATCTGGGTCCGATTCCTTTGTCGTCGGTGCCCCCCCCTTCCCCACATGGAACATGTCGTGCTCGTGTCGTTCGTGCGTGACCTACGTTCGAATATGTGCCCGAGTTCCCAAGGCCCCTGAGGTAGATGGCGGGGTATACGTCTTTCTCTTGCTCCTTCGGCGGGCGGGGAGCCTTGTGTGTCGTAGGTTTTCGTGGTGTCCTGTGTCGTGCGGTATAAAAGATGTCGTGCGGTCGCGGGTTGTTGTGTTGTCATGTGGTGTTGTGGTGCCGCGGCGCTGTGCTACCTTCTATTAAGTTGTTTGAACGTCGTTGATGTTTGCAGTGCTTCCGTGTGTATCAGTGTACATGGCCATTTTTTGTCTTTATAGATACACACATAACACTTATTCTACAATTTGGTAAGTCCAGACTTCCATTGTCGATCCTGTTCGATCCTCATGCGCGTTACCTGGGGGGAACCATCCCATGACCTGTTCGAGACGAGTGGAATTGAAGTGGCCTGGTTTGCATTCTTTCCCAATCAGTGAATGCACCTAGGGGTTCTTACTTGTGCTCTATGGGGCTGGGCTGGTTTGTCGGTTTCGCGGCTATGACTCGCCATGGCCACCCCGTCGCCGCCTCGTCTCCGCCAGTCTGGGCCAGTCTTGTTTGTCCGTCTGACGGCAACGGACTCGCTGTCGCCGCCCCGTTTCCGCCTCGTCACCACCCGTCGTCCGTCGTTTGGGCTTGTGTGTTGGTCTGGCGGCTATGTCGTTGCCGTCGCCGTCCCGTCGCCGCCTCGTCCCATAGATTTTCCTTTCTTCCTCCCGCGGCCACGCGCGCGTTCTCGCGCGCGCATGCCGAAACCTTCCAGGCACCTTAGGTTTCGCACGGATTCCGAAAGCGAGTGTAACGAAAACATCGAACAACACATGGTTTTGCAACAAGGGTGTTCAACAATTATCCCAGTGCGACCCTACCTAGGAATTGGAGCCCCTAGGAAAGCAGCATTAGTAGTAACAGTAAAGCTAAGCTAAAGCTAAGCTAAAACTACGCTAAATCTGAGCTAAATCTAAGCTACAGCTGAGCTGAAGCTAAGCTAAAGCTAAGCTGAAGCTACGCTAAAGCTAAGGTACAGCTGAGCTACAGCTAAGGTAAAGCTAAGCTAAAGCTAAGCTAAAGCTAAGCTAAAGCTAAGGCAACACTGAGCTAAAGCTAAGCTCAAGCTAAGCTAAAGCTAAGCTAAAGCTAAGCTAAAGCTAAGCTAGAGCTAAGCTAAAGCGAAAGCTATAGCTAAAGCTCCCAGGGGACTGGGGGAACCGCGGGGCGGATGCCGGGGTAACCGCCCGGGGCGAAGAACACTGCCCGGCCCCTTGAAGAAAGAGGGTAAGAACCCTGCTAGGCAGAGCCTAGGTAGGGAATAAGCTAAGCTAAGATGAGATAAGCAACGCTAAGCTAAGGGGACGTAACTGGGGGAACCGCGGGGCAGATGCCAGGGGGAACCGCCCGGGGCGAGGAACACTGCCCGGCCCTTTAAGCAAACCGAGTAAGAACCCTTCTAGGCAGAGCCTAGGTAGGGAAAAAGCGTGCGCCCGCGCTTAGGTGTTTCAACATGTTCATAGAATGCCACGAAGCGGGCCTCTCTCGCGAGCATGTCGAACTCATTCGAACGCCCCTGCGCGCGTGTTGTCGCAAGATCCCCTTGCAACAGCATGGGGCGAAGTGCACACGCGCGCGATGTCGCGCGCATGCTCAAATCCTCCAGCAACCTTAGCTTTCGCAAGGCATCCAAAACACGAGCGTCCCGAACACATAAAAAGCACATGGTTTTGCAACAAGGGTTTTTAAACAAGCCTGCGCCGGCGCTCTTGCGACTTTTTAAGAAGACCATCGGTGTTTCAACATGTTGATCACATTCTGCCAAGCGGGCCGCTCGCGCGCGCATGCCGAACTCATTCGAACGCCGTGTCGCGCGTGCTGTGGGGGGCGCGGCTCGTGTCAAATAATACCACGCGGGCCACTCGCACGCATCGGCCGGGCGCGCATGTCGAACTCCTTCAAATACTTTCACCGCCGATGCAAGGACATCGTCATCGTTATCAGCGGGCGCGATCAACTTTGGCGCCGTCATTCGCTTCGCCGTTGTCAGTGCTACCATCGTCACCACCATCGCTATTCTCATACTCGTGTCTACCGTGGTCTGTGTCGCCATGATACCGCGCCCGCCCAAGTCACCGACTCGCACTGAAGTGTCCTCTGGGAGGTGCCCAGCGGTCAGCGCCACCGCGTCCGCGTCGGTCGCGCTAAACTCGCTGTCCGCGGTGCGCGTGGGCATGCGATGGCCAGCGCGGCCGCAGAGATGCACCAACCAACGCCAAGCGCTCATCGCAATCGCCGCCGCCTGGGTTTTGCAAACCAATGTGTGGGTGGGTGGGTGGGTGGGATGTTTTCAAGTGCGTGGAAGCTGTCATTTGGTTTGTGAAAAGCACTTGCACCACATAGGCCGCGCCACATAGATTGCACAACAAATATTGCACACAATGTTTCACAACGTAGGTTGGACCACATAAAGTGCACACCGTAGATGGCATTGCTCGAAGTAGGTTGTCCCACGTGGGCTGCACATATCACAGTGCACGACATAGACTCGCTTTTTCTAAAAGAGTGTTCAGATGCCCCCCCGATTTAACCGCCTCCTTTTTGTATTATAGACGATATGATTTTGCCCCAACGCCCACCCGAAATAGGAATCCGTATTATCCCAGCCAGGTTTCGGTTCCCCATTGAAAAGTTGTCGAATTGCACACGCGCGTCGTCGCGCGCATGCCGAAATCAGAGGGCCTTACTCCCTGCCTTTCAAGAAGGCTGCCGCCCTTCGTGCCGTGCCCCCTCCAGCGCGCTGCTCAGCGGGGCGCAGGGGAGGGCGGGGCAGGCGGGGGGGGGAGGGAGAGGAGGGTGACGGGGGGGCAGGACGAGGAGGATAAAGGGGCGGTGCGTGCGGACTGTTCGGGGGCTTCTTGGCACCTGGGGTGCGAGGCCAGCCGCTGATGTTCAAGGTGGTGCCGAGCACCTCGACCGCTGGCGTCCGCGGGGCACTTGCGGGGCACGCGCGGGGCACTCGCGGGGTATCCACCGGGCCTCCCTGCCCCTCCGGGCTCCCCTGCGGCCCCGCGGCGGCGCCCAGAGCCTGGCCCCACCGGGCGGCTGGCTCCCTGCCCCCGCCTCCCCCCCCCCGCCCCCTTGCAGTTCGCGCGCCTCGCTTCGCTGGTTGGACAAGGAAAAAGGGATGAGGGAAAAATGAGGTCGAGGAGGAGGAGGAGGAGGAGGAGGAGGAGGAGGAAGGGGATGATGATGCTGCTGATGATGGTGATGATGATGATGAAGATGATGGTGGTGATGATGGTGGTGATGATGGTGGTGATGGTGATTGTGATGGTGATGATGATGACGACGACGGTGACGATGACGGTGATGATGCGATGGCGATGGTGATGGTGATGGTGATGATGATGGTGGTTCTGATGGTGGTGGTGATGGTGATGGTGATGGTGGTCGTAATGGTTTTAATGGTGGTGATGATTCTGATGAGGATGATAAGGATGAGGATGAGG
The DNA here is from genome assembly GCA_963575745.1 of Prorocentrum cordatum. NCBI lineage: Eukaryota > Dinophyceae > Prorocentrales > Prorocentraceae > Prorocentrum > Prorocentrum cordatum. Next base: position 74,176 of record CAUYUJ010016177.1, on the reverse strand, counting down.
ATAATGATCATGGTGATTACATAGCACCCCGAAGCTGGAGATTAGAGTGAGGTGGCGAGCGCGGGGTGGGTCGCGGGTGGGTTATGGGCGAGTCGCTGGTGGGTCGCGGGGTGGGTCGCGGGTGGGTTGCCAGTGGGTCGCGGGTTGGATCGTGGGTGTGTCGCGGGTGGGTTGCCAGTGGGTCGCGGGTTGGATCGTGGGTGTGTCGCGGGTGGGTCGCCAGTGGGTCGCGGGCGGGTCGCGTGGTGGGTCGCGGGTGGGTCGCGGGCAGGTCGCGGGCAGGTCGCAGGGTGGGTCGCGGGTGGGTCGCGGGCAGGTCGCGGGCGGGTCGCAGGGTAGGTCGCGGGTGGGTCGCGGGTGGGTCGCCGGCGGGTCGCGGGTTGGGTCGCGGATGGGTCGCGGGTGGGTCGCGGGTGGGGGCGCGAACCCCGGACCGCAAAAGAACCGAGCCCGGGAAATCTAGACCACACGAGCGTTGGAAGCTCGAGACCCACCCATGGAAACGAACAACTCGCGGGTGGGTTGCGGGTGGGTCTCGGGCAGGGTCGCGAGCGGGACGACAACAAACAACAAACAACAAACAAGGAGCAGCACATAACAGTCAACAAACAAGATATGCAACAATAGCAACAACACCACCCACCAACAACACCACGAACAACACATTCCAATCCAGACCATCAACAACACTAACAATAAGTACGACACTGACGACACAACAACAACAACAACAGCAACAACAACAAGCATCTTAAGACTGTTCGCCCTTATTTGCTCGAGTGTCCAATAACGCGTATTCCCCGAACCCTCGATACCCGCCAGCTTCGTCTGCGATCGAACCCCTTTTCGGGGGCACACCTTTCTTCCCTGCAGGCCGGGCCCTGGCAAGCGGCGGGGAGGCCGCGGACCGTCGGCCTGGCCAGCGGCAGCGCTGATCGGCGGGGCGGCCGCGGACCGTCGACCCGACCCCAAGAGGGATGGACAGGGGACCGACCACGACGACGGCGACGACGACGTCGACGACGACGGCGACGACGACGACGACGGGCGAAAGCGAGAGCGAGAGAGAACGACAGCAGGGCCACGAAGGACACGAAGTAGGCCACGAAGGGCGACAGCGGGGACACGGAGGGAATGCGTATGGGGCCACGAAGAGCGCGAACGAGCGGGGGCCACGAAGGGCAGATAATGCGGGGCCACAGAAGGCAACGATGGGGCCACCGAGGGTAGCAACTGGGCCACGTAGGACAGTGAGGGGTCCACAAACGGCGACATGCGGGGCCACGAAGGGCACGCACATGGGGCACCAACGGGCGCGAACGAGCGGGGGCCACGAAGGGCATACGTATGTGGGGCCGCGGAGGGCACGGACGGGGCCACTGAGAGCAGCAACGGGGCCACGAAGGGGGGCGAGGGGGCCACGAAGGGCGACACCGGGTCCACGAAGGGCCTGCGTATGCGGCCACCACGGGCGCGAACGAGCGGGGGCCGCGAAAGGCATTCATATATGGGGCCACGGAGGGCAGCAAGAGGGCCACGAAGGGCTACAACGGGGCCGCGAAGGGGAGCGATGGGGGCCACGAGAGGCTGCAACGGGGCCGCGAAGGGCTGCAACGGGGCCACGAAAGGCAGCGAGGGGGCCACGAAGGGGTGCAATGGGGCCACGAAACAAAGCGAGGGGGCCACGAAGGGTTGGAACGGGACCACGGAACAAAGCGAGGAGGCCGCGACGGGCTGCAATTGGGCCACGAAACAAAGCGAAGGGGCCACGAAGGGTTGCAACGGGGCCACGCGCAACAGAGCGAGGGGGCCACGAAGGGGTGCAACGCGGCCGCGAAGGGCAGCGAGATCCCGATGCTCAGGTAATTTGTGAGGGAGTCCTAAGCGTGAGCGCGACTCCTGGATGCCTGGGTGTCGGGGGCGCGGCGCTTGAGTAAATTTGATGAAATTCTAATCAAGGGCGCTATTCGTCAGTAAAGTGCAAGCGAGTCTCCAGCGAGAACGCGGCTCCAGGGCGCTGGGAAAGCGATTCCTGAATAATTTGCATGAAAGTCCCAAGCGAGAGTGCGATTCCTGAATGAAATGCGAGGAAGTCTCCGGCGGGAGCGGGGGTCCTGGCTAAATTGCGAGGAAGTCTCAGGCGGGAACCGTTGTTGTTGTAACCCGGGGGCCAACGGTGCAGTTTGAGAATCCATATTTTCCTTGTCAAAAAAACCGGGTGCGAACGTCGAGGGGCACACTTTGATTGAGAAAAACAGCATGCACAGTTGGTGTCGTTGAGCCCTCATGTCTAAAGGTGTGTATTGCACGTGTGCTTTAGAAATGAGGTTCAGCGACACCGACACCAAACCCAGCAACTACAACACCAACACCAACAGCAGCAACAACAGCATCACCACCAACAGCAACAACAAACAACAACACCAACAGCAACAACAGCAGGAATAACAACACCAACAACAACTCGAACTGCGGAATCCCACTTCAGCCACGCACCCAGAGGTAGTGGATGAGCGCTCGGCCCCCTCAGTCTGATATTCCGGATGATTTCGAATATGGTGATGATGCGCTGATGTTGGTGATGATGACGACGATGGAAATTATGCGGAGGAGGAAGAGGAGGATGAGGAGGATGAGGAGAAGGAGGAAGTGGTTGATAACGTTGGGGCGGGAGGACGACACATCGGAGGAAAAGGAGGCGAATGATTCGGGGGTGCGAGGACAAGGAAAAAGCATATGCAGCAAGAGAATCCGGAAGACGAGGACAGGGTGTATGTGAGAGCGGAAGCGCAAAACATAGTACGAACAAGTTTGCCGCTCAGCATGATAACCAGTTCCAATCCCTCGCCCACCGTTCTCTGAGTGGAACATGGCCCCAGATATCCCCGGTTGAAGTGACGTGCCGGCCACCGTATATTGCAGGCTATTTCTTTCCGTCTATCCGCAAAATGACCCCCCCTGCCGCTCAGACAGGAAGGGGGACTCGAGGAACCGTGCCCTCGTTGCTACTCGGACGCGCCCCTACCGAGGACGAGCGCCTCCCTGTGGTCTGTGTGGCCCCTTCGACGAACCTACGAGGAGTCGTGGCCTGGGGTCGCCACGCCCCCCTGTCACAAGAAGCTCAGACCTCGCCAGGGCTGGACCCAAACGCGGTTTTGCCAGACTTCGGCTGTGTCCTGTTTTTCCTGTTGGCAGGGGGGTGCGGAAACAAACAGGTCGGTAGAGCAAAGCGAACAACAAAACGAACACGACACGAGAGACAACGTTTAGGTCCAGCCCTGGACCTCGCAACCAATTCCAAGATCTTGTGTCGGACTTTCTCGGTGGAGGCGGCCCCAGGTAGTGGCGGTCGCGTCATCATGCAGGCCTCACGCCTGCCTGTGGGGCACAATGGAGGCCCATGCCGAGAAACACCCTGGTCGCCTCCAGGGTGCCATGACTTTCTTTGGCTTCTTCGGTTTTGCTGTGGAGGGCGCGACGCTCCCACACCAGGAATGCATGGGCGTCCTGAGGTCTCAGGGTTGGGCTCCTTCTGGAAGATTTCTTGTGGACTGGCCTCCATTGTAGGGGGTGTATACAGGGCTTATTTCGACTCCTCCGATTCGATTCGATTCGATTTCGATGGCTTCCGATTCCGATTCGATTCGACTTGGGATTTCGATTTGGGCTCCGATCTCTTCATGTACGCACACCAGCCTGCCGATTCCCGCCGATTCGGCTTTTCCCGTCTCGGGTGCCGATTTCCGCCGATCCGAATCACCTCGACCGCCGACCTGTCGATCCGCCTCCGGGCTCTCCGTGGCATGCACCGCGCAGCCGTGGGCCGTCGCGTGCCCACCAGCGCCCGCGAGCGCGCGGAGGCAGCTGCCTCGGCGCCGGCGCTTGCGGCGCACGCGCTCCTGCAGGCCGCCCCCGGCCGCCGCCTCGCGCGGTGGGCACCGCAGGTCGCCGCAGCTCAGAAGGGGAAAAAACACATATTATCAGCCTCGAACTTATCCCTATCCCTAAGATGGACACGCCAAAAAGCGATGCCAATCTTGGGGATGCGCCCTCAAAAAATAAGGGAATCCCTGAGATTGGCATCGTGATGAGGAGATGCCCAGCATAGTGATGGGGATATGTTCCAGGCTGGTAAACAGAGACACAGTGAATCGTCGATTCCCAAGAGAATGCTGGAAAGTATGGGAAGGGGGGGGGAGGGCGCAAGCCCAGAGCATAGAAGTCCTGTGACTCGTGCGTGTATGTATATGTATGTCCCCGGGCCCCTTCAGGGCTGTGACTCCGTGCGGGCGGTCTCGCGCCCTCGACCCCGAAGTCCCCCAAGACGCGCCAGTTCTTCGAAGTGGGTATCGCGAAGGCCTCACGTCCAGCGCCGCCGACCCTGAAGGGGGACGACGACGACGACGACGGCGACGGCGACGACGGCGAAGGCGACGACGACGACGACGACGACGACGCTGACGTGGGTCGGAGTCCCCGGGGACTCTATTTGGGGCCTCTTCGGAGCGCTCCGTGCGGGCGGTGCCTCGCTCGGGCCCCCCGAGGCCCCCCAGGACGCGCCGGCTGTTGGCAGTGGGTGGTTTGTCTTGGCATCGCTCGGACGTGTGCATTTTACCTCCGGCGAGGACCATCGAGGAGCATCCTTGATCATTTCGCGAAAAAAACCACGCACGAAACCGAAAAAAGCACAGGAAATGGACGTCCGAGCGATGGCCAGTTGTCGGGGCTCAAGAGACGGGGGTCAATGCAAACGGGGGTCAGCCAGGGCAGCGGATCCTGCAGGATCCTGCGAAGGCCCCCTCTGGTTGAGATCCGGGTTAGCGAGCTGCTCGTGTCCGCGAGGCGGCCGCGCATATTGGCTGACCCGGTTTTGCGAAGACCTGCGTTGCAGTTGTTTTTCCTGCATTGCAGTTTTTTGGTTTCCTGCTGACCCGGGTCTGGATTGACCCGGGTCAGAAGATCCCAGATTTGGTTTGGGAAATTTTGATACCAATCTCTCAGAGGAGGAAAAGGTAGTTACCCATGTTTCTACCAGTTGCTCGTTCTCCCCTTTTTGGGCCTCCTCGGCGGCCCTCGTCGCCTCCGCCGGATTCGCCTCGAAGTCCTGGTCAGGATGCACCCCTGGAGAGGTCCGAGGAGTAGCGGTGTCGGTACCTTTTGGCTTCTCCAAGTGCGCGCCGATTGTTGGGAGTGTTTTTTTTTCTAAACATCTTCACGCCAATCTCCTCCAAGCGCCTTCCTGCCTCAGGAGTCAGCATGCCATTGTTGTTTTTTCACCATGCTCTTCGGGCAGGCCTGGACCTCATCTGCTTGATCCGCCTCTCTTCCGACTGGCGGGTGCCCGAGCTCCCCCCCCAAACAACAGGCCGTCCAGACGAGCAGGGGAATTCGGGGATACACCCCCAGGGGGCTGCTCGGACGCACCCCTGTTGAGGATGGGCGCCCCCCATGGTGCATCACCGAGTTCGACTCCAGCTTTGTGTTGTCCAGTCAGAGCCCCAACCCCTTCCGCACCTGCCCGCTTACTGCGTGCAGTCCGCGTCACCCCAACATGCTTATACTATCTGTGCGTCGCCCCCCCCCAGGGACGACGCGCGCACTGAGAAATCTGACATTATATGCGTCGTGGCGGGCGCCTTCTCGCCACACCGCTCGGGGAACGATCTACTACAAGATGGGTGCACTACATGTTCGGGTCGGACGCGCGCCTCCAGGGAGGAAACGTGGCAGTAGTATGTCGCTGTGCGTCCCATGCAGTGCTCGATCACGCCCCTCGGTATGTGAAAAAAACACGCGCCTCGGGGAGCATCTGGCGAACGTCCTCCTCCTGGCCTCGTGGCGACCGCCGCCGCGGGACCCGGATCCCGCCGCGGGACCCGGAGCCCCTCGCCGGCGTGCCCGCGGGCGGGGCCCTCTCTCTCTCTCCCTCCCCCGCCCTCTCCGGGCCCCTCCCCGACTGGGGCCGCCCGCCCGCGCGCCTCGGGGGCCCCCCGCGCGGGGCGGTGACCCGGCGGGGCCTCGGGGTCCTCGCACGGTTCTGGGGCTGCGGGGCCGTCCTCCGAGGAATGGCTCGGGCGGCGGGGGGCCTCCGAGGGCCCGGGGCCGTGCGGCGACGGACCGCGCGGCGAGGTCCTGGGGGAGTTCGGGGTCACCGCACGGCCTGTCGCCCCACCGTTGTCGGGACTCCAGAGCCCACGAGCCCGGAGGCCCAGGGGCCGGCAGGAGTGGTGCAGCGGGCTCGTGTGCTGCCCCTCGGCGCAACATCAAGTCGGGCATGTCCCTCTGCAGGAGGAGTATTCAAAAATAGTCAAAGAATAGTCTGGGGACGATTTTTCGATGATTTGTTTTACGATTTTTTTTTTTTTTTTTTTTTTTTTTTTTGTGTGCGTGTGTTTCTTCCGTCCAAAATCCGCCCGTAGATGCCCGACCTAATTGGGGGTCAATGCAAACGGGGGTCAGCCAGGGCGCCCGATCTTGCAGGAGCCTGCATGGCCAGGGCTGCCAGGCTTGGGCGTAGGCTCCTGCAGGATCTTTTGCAGGATCTCGCAGGCTCCTGCGAGGCCTGACCCACCCGGGTCCGGCTCAAGCAGTGGCGAAGCGTCTTGGCTCGCCTATAGACTTACCAAACATTGTTCTAAAAACCTTTCGTGGTTTCCACGAAATGTTCTTAGAACATTTCTGCTGCAGTCTGTCTTGTTTGAACACATCGGGTTTATGTTCTAAGAAGTGCTTTGTTCTTAGAACACTTGTGGGTTCTAAGAACATTTCGTGGTAGGACTATAGGAATGCCGGGACGGTCGGTCCCTGCTCAACTGGCTCAGCCCGGGCCCAGCGCGTCCCCGACGCTCCGTGCTGCCGGCCTCGCAGTAGGCGGCGGGGTGGTGCGCCAGCGCGGCTGCTCGAGGTCAGCGGGTCGGGTCCTGGAGGCCCCCGGTTTCCACCACCGCTACCACAGGCAGGACGGGGAAGAAGGGAGGACGGGGAGGTCCTCCTCCCTCCTCCTCCTCCTCCCTCCTCCTCCTGACTCCTCCTCATCCTCATCCTCCTCCTCCTCTTCCTCCTCCTCCCTCTACTACCTATGGTAGCTGTGGTGGATTCCACCACCGCTACCATAGGTAATTACTAGACTCTGGCGGCGCGCGCAAGGGGGTATCGGGGGGAGGGGGGCAAGGCTTCTTAGAAGGAGGCCGCTTCTCAGAGGGCGCCGGCCTCACATCTACGGGGAAGGCCCGCGCCCTCTGAGAAGCAGGGGTGCCTCTAAGAAGCTTTCCCCCCCCCTACCCCCTTCTGCGCGTGGCCGAAGACTGTTCGGCCAGGAGTGGGCCAGCGACGGTCAGGGCGACTCCTGCTGCAGCTCGCGCGGATGTGATGGCGCGCCCCTGTGCGCGGTGCCGCGCTGCACCGGCTTCGTGCGCGTGGGCGGCTCCACGGCAGGGGCGCGCAAGCCTCGCGTGGCCTCGCGGCGCCACCTTGGAGTGGGGCGGGGTAGCCTTGCACTGACGTGGCAAGCCCTCCGTCTCTTCTCGTCCGGCTGTGTGCGGATTCACACTAGGAGTACTGTTCCTCCTTTCTTTCACCTGACTCTGTCTGAAGGATACGCGGCTCTCTCCACGTATCGCTTTTGCGCCGCAATCCCAAACAGGCGCTGTTGTCTTTACAACCTGTTTCTGGGTGTTTCAAGATGGCGTTCCAGCTGCAGCTCTGGTCTCGTTGTCGGATCGTCGCTTCGCTCCCGTCGTTCAGCATGGCGCTCTCGCCTCAGCGCGTGGCCAGTTTTCTGGATCTGAGTCCTTCGTCATCGTTGTCGCCTCCCTCATTTTCCCTCGTCGGCTTTCCCCTGGTCCTTCTGCTCCTCGCGTTCCTTCCGCTCCAGTTATTGAGGGTGCTGTTCGTTTTCGTATTCCTCTTTTCTCATTGACCTTTTCCTCGTGCTCATCCTCCTGCTCATCCGCCACTTCACTCTCCTCCAACGTATGCAGCCCCGTTCTCGGACTGCGCATAACGCGAGGGGGTCCTCTTTGGAGTTCCCGTTTGTTGAGCACAAGCGTTTAATTGTAGTCTGTGTCCGGGTTTGCAATAGTTGCGCCTAAGTAAGGAACGTTCATATAGTGCGCAGATTTGCCTGCAACGGCAGCGGGCCCCGCGAGGACGCCGCCGACGATGGGCCAACCTTGCGCCGAACCACGCGCCGCTTTCACAGCGCCCCGCCCGTCGGTCCCGATGCCTTTGGCGAGGGAGAAACAGCCGTTCGGATGACGGGATGCCTGTCTTACCGAGCCGCTTGGACGATGCCGCCAAGGCGGAGATCCGCGAGGCTGGCCGCGCGCGCCTCAGACAGGTGCTCGCTCAGGACAGGGCGCGTGCTTCTGGTTTTGGTGACACTTGAGTAGGGCCCGCCGTGTGGGCGGGGGATCGACTGGGAAGGTGGTTCGACCACAATGCCGATCCCATTCCTGATGCGAAGAGCGACGCCCATGAATATCGCCGTGAACTCTGGGAGGTGCCCCAGGCGCTCGCTTCCATGAGGATGCACTACCTCGCGAAGCTGGAGCAGGAAGTTTTCGGTGCCTTTGGTGCGAGGGGCCCGTGGGCTTTCCGCAATGCGTCCCCCAACGCCGTCTTCAACGACGGCTGCCGCGCCGTGACGGAGCGGAGCGAGTGGCGAGGTTCCCAAGCGGCTGGCCTTCCAGGGAACATCAGCGCGTCAAGTTTAGCGCGTGCTCAACAGGCACAGCGGGGAGGTGCGGTTTTGGTGGGCAGGGCGGGAATTGGCTGGAGTTCCCCGCCGAATTCCACGACCAACTTGGAGACTCGCAGTTCTGGAGCTACCTGTTCATAGAGAATGCCGGCGTGCGCCGCTGGCTGCGGTTCCGCTGCGTGGTGGACGGGGACAGAAACCATTTTAACCAGCAGGAAATCAACTGGATCTTCGACCCCTGAAGTGTGCCTCTGGCGATTTGCGGCTTGCGATCGGGTGCCTCGTCGCTCTGGCCGAGCTTCTCTATTTTTGCGCTGCCGTGGCCTCTGACTGGGGCCTGTGCCGGCTGCGCATTCACTGGGGCATCTTCGCGCGCAAGAGAGTGCATGGCATGCCCGCGAACATTCGCGGCAGGACTGGAGACGGCGTCGCAAGATCAGGCACTTCGAATCGGGCTCCCATGCGTTGCCGCTGCCCGCCGGCAGGTGGTGATGAGGCCGCGGCGGTCGGACGTGCCTCTGGCGGTCTGACGTCCCGCAGGTGATGATAGTACCCCGGCGTTCAACTGGCCGCGGCCGTGTCTTGGCCGCCGCTGTCCGCTACCCTTGACCTTCGAGGCGCCCCGGCTTCGCGGAGAGAACGCATCCTCGCTCTCGCCGTCGCCGTTTCTCTCGCTCGCCTCCGCTCTGGCCGTCCTCGCTTCTGCCGCCTGCGCAGTCGTGGATGGGAGGGTGTCCGTGGCAGGGCAGCAGTCTCCGATCTTCCGGGCCCTCCCATGGGCGCCCCCAGGGCGATCCAGCAGCGGTGCTTCTGGCGCGATCACGCGTCTCTGACGGTCTCGGGCGATCTCTGCCGGCGCTGCAGTGCCGCGTGCGTTTTGCGGTCGCGGGGACGCCCCCGAACGAAAACAAGGGCCCAAAATAACGTGTTTTAATTGCGCGTGTTTTTCAGATTTAGTCTGCAGGACGGCCCCAAAAAGTTAACGGGGTCTCCCATCAGCTAAAGGTGGTCCAGAAGCAGTACACAGAACTTGCCAACAAGTCGGCATGACCGCCCCATTCGCCCACAGGACCTCCGCGACGTGATCGAATAAGCGTACGCAGCGCCGCCCCGGAAATATGCAGGTCCTCCTGGAAAGTAGGCAGGAACACTTCGAAAGGCAAGCAGGACCTGCCAAACAACAGTCGACAGGACTTCCTAGACGTTGAATAGGACCTCGCGCAGGACAGCCCAACTGCAAACTGGACCCCCAACATGTAGACATGACCAACCCGAAAATAAACAGGATTTCCGAACGAGTAGACATGGCATCGCAACAAGTAAGCAGGACATCCCCGAACAGGAAACAGGACAACAGCAACAGTGCATGGGGCCATCCTCGCCATCAGCAACGCTTTCACCCTTGTCATTATCGCCACGACGATGGCGCATCATTTGAGCAACGGTACCTTCAAAATGATATTCAAGCCCATTGTGGATCAGTCACTCGCCACCTCAGCGGGCGTTCGCCACCGAGACGGAGAGCAATCATTTGAATCGGGGCAGGGGCCCTTCGGGACGGAGAGGGCAAGTTGCACAATCACTTGTGGGTGATTTGTCAGTTGTTTCTTTCCTCCTCCTCCTCCTTCTCAGCCTATTCCGCATTTCATTATACAGGATGATTCGGCACAGCCCTCCAAGACGAGCTGAATTATAACCCCTCATACCAGCCGCGCCTGGGCGGCCTTTGCCCCGACCCCATGGAACACTCCAAGACAGTTCAAATCAGATCCCCTGAATAATCAGATCACTACCCTTTTGTTGTGAAATCTGGAGTGCTCCCCCTCCTGCTTTTACTCGCCGCGCCTGCTGAAGCTCCCCAGGGGTCCGCTGGGGCCCGCGCTCCCCATGCCATCTTGGGCGCGAGAGTGCGGAGGGGCATCGCCTCCTGCTGGACGTGTCCTGTGATCGTGTTTCTCCGCTTTCTCTCTGGGAAACGTATAGAGTTGAGTTCGCCGGGAGTCGGGTTTGCTGGCTCTCTTTGGCGAGCGTGTCCTGGATGTTTACGGTCCAATTTTCGTGGAATGGTGGCTGCGGAAATTGTCGTCGCATTTCAAGCTGGGTTTCGTTATTGTCATGATGGCCAGGATGGCCACCCCGAGTTCCGTGACCCCGAATTTAATGCTTCCCCGACTTTCGTCCCATTTTGAAACAACGGCTCCATCATGGCGTGTACCGTTTGTTTGGGGGAGCGGTGTATTTGCCAAGGTACGGAACACGTGTGCTCGTCGGCTCGTCGTCGCCCCCGCCGTCGTCGTCCGTTTCCCACTTCGTGATGGTTGCCCTTTGTAGGAAGCTGGAGGCCTCTTGAGGTCTCAGGAGGCCAGAAGCTGTCAAACCTAATGACACTCGATGCGTTCCTCCCCTGCGCATCCTTTTGGTTATCTCCTGTCCGCCGCCACTTCTTGCTACAGCTGGGGCCCCCTGGGCTGCGGCGGCGATCCGCGACCGCGAGCCTCAACAAAAACGCGCCGAGAGTCGACCCGTCTGGGCGTCCTCCTCCCGCCGCGGGGTCCGCCGCGACGAGCAGCCCTCGAGCCGCCCCACCCCGAGCAGGCGCACGGCTCGGCCATGGACCAGCTGTCGTGGCTGGGGCTGACCTTGGCTTCCGCGGTGCCTCCCCGCGGCCCTCCCTCGGCCTGCTGTGAAGGGGGGGGGGGGAGGAGGTGGGTGGGGGCTGGCCATGGTTGCCGCGGTGGCCCCCCCGCCCCCCCCCCCGCCACACCTCCCCCCCGCGCCGAGGAGTGGAACAGGACCCTTGCAGGGGCGGGGGTCCAGATGGCGGGGGGTGGACGGCGGAAGGCGGAGGGGGAGGGATGGCGGGCGGTTGAGGAGGAGGAGGAGAAGGAGAAGGAGGAGGATGAGGATGATGTTGATGTTGATGTTGATGTTGATGATGATGATGATGATGATGATGATGATGATGATGATGATGATGATGATGATGATGATGATGATGATGATGATGATGATGCTGATGATGCTGATGATGATGATGATGCTGATGATGCTGATGATGATGATGATGATGATACTGATGATGATGATGATACTGATGATGAAGATGTTGATGATGATGCTGATGATGATGAGGGTGGTGGTGGTGCTGATGATGCTGGTGGTGGTGGTGGTGTTGAAGATGATGCTGATGATTATGATGATGATGCTGATGCTGAGTTTGCTGCTTTTCTTGATGATGGTGCTGATGCTGATGCTGATGATGCCTCTGATAATGCAGAGGATGATGCTGCTGCTGCTGATTATGAGTATAGTGATGTTGATCATGATGGTGACGATGATGAGGCTGATGATGATGATGATGATGGTGATGGTGATGGTGATGGTGATGGTGATGGTGATGGTGATGGTGATGTTGATGTTGATGGTGATGATGCTGGTGATGGGGATGGTGAAGATGGTGATGATGAGGATGGTGATGATGATGATGATGAGGAGGAGAAGGCTGAGTGAATGAGCCAGGCCTTCTTTCATCCTGCTGCTTCACGCTCCTCCCTCCTCCCTGGGGTTTGGCCTCGACTGCTCGGCTTCTCGCTCGTGGCGCCCTGGCGCGCCCCTGACCAGGGGGAAGCGCAAGCGGGCCGCGCCCGGCACGGGCTCGTTAGGGCGGGAGCCTTCCGTCCGCCATGGCCGCAGCCCGGAGTTCCGCGCCGTCGGGCCCGGCGCAGCTCGGAGGCCACAGCATTGTGCGGGTGAGAACACCTCGTGGTGAGCACAGCGGTTCAAGGCCTCCCAGATGGGGTCGGAGTGCATGGGGTCGGAGGATCGTGCTGCATCGCCGATGCATCGCTGATGCATCGGCAGTGCATCGGCGATGCGGCTCGATGTGTGGCCCACTTTTCTCCACGCCGACGTCGCCGATGCATCGCCGACGTCGTCATTGCATGGTTGATGTATCGGCGATGCGGCGAGATCCTCCGACCCCATCTACTCGGACCCCATCAAGGAGGCCTCTAGTGGTGGTGCGCACCAAGAAGCTATGTGGTTTTCGTCAGGGTGCATCAGGATTCTTCGTTTCCAGCGATGCGTGCTGACTTCTCCCGATCGCGACGAGACTCTTGCGCCGTGGGTGCCCAGGGCTTCTCCGATAGGAGCCCCTTGGCAAGAACCCGAGGCTCTGGGCCATCAATCTTCGCGGGATTTCAAGGCTGGGATTTTTGTAAGGGTTTCTTGCGGCCGCGTCCCCACTGTAGGTGGGGATTCGGGGTCGTCGCACGGTTTTGGGACTCGGGTCGCTCTCACAGAACGGCCGTCGCTGTCGTCGACGGACGTCCGAAGACCGGCGCCGCGGCGCCGAGGCGCATCCGCGCGCAGGTGGCGCGCGGGAGGCGTCCACCTCCTCGGCTGCGACACGCACCGCAGCTCGGAGGGGGAAAGCTAGGCCTCCCAGATGGGCGACGCAAAAAACGGGGTCGTCTGCGCCGGCATTGGCGCGTAAGCTCCCCGCGTAAGGTCGCGCGGAAGCGCCCTCGTCTCCATTGAAGCGTGCCGCGCTGGCGGCCCGCGTAAGCCGCCGCGCCGCCTAAGATCGCTATGCCATCTCCCGTAAGACCCGTGTTTGAACGTCGCTCAGATGGGGTCGGAGTAGATGGGCTGGAGGATCGCGCCGCATCGCGAGTTCATCCGACACCGTCTACTCGGACCCCATGTAGGATGCCTCTAGAAGAGGCACCCATGCCGCTACCCTTCGCCCGTCTTCGCCTCTTTTTTGGCCTCCCTGGAGGCCCTCGCCGCCACCGCGGGACGCGCCTCGGGAGAGGCCTGGGGAGCAGCGGCATCGGCACCGTGCTTGGTTTTCCCAGCGCCGCAGCAGGAGCGGGCCGGGGTGGCGCGGCCGCAGCGGCCTGCTGTCGCCCCTGGGGACCCATCGCCGATCTAGCGGTGATTCGTCGCCGACTCCGGGTCGACGTATCGAGCCGGTCCCACTGAGGGATTCAGGGTGTGGAGTCGATGTGCCGAGTCGATGTATCTCGAGCCGATGTCTAACGCCGATTCCAGGGCGGTTCATCGCCATCCCTTGTGAGCCAGTCCCCCCCTCGCCGTTCCCCCTCAGTGCCAGAGGCTGCGCCGTGGTTCCGCAAGCGATGACGTCTTGCAGCGAGTGGAGTGGCAGGGCCGGCGTGGAGCGGCGCACAGCTCCAGAGGCGGCCGAGGCCTGCCTGTTGCCACGTCTGCCGAGGGCTGGGTTTGCGCGCCAGATGCTGGCGATGATCAGGCTGTAGCTATCTCTGTGAATCCCTCGTGCACGGTGCTGTCAGGAGAGTGCCTGCCTCGTGCCACCAGATGGGTGCTGGCCAAGCACGTGTGGCAGCCTGCATCACTGCCGCATGGCGTCCGTTCTGAGAGGACCCAGAGCCTTGGAGCGGGCCATCAGTACTTGTTGGATCATGAGCGTGCGCAGCCTCCGGTCCCATCGGGACTGAAAGCGAGGCAGGTCCTAATTTAGCCTGGGGCCGCGCCTGTAGCCCAAGGTTGGCCTGGCCCAGTAAGCTTGCAATCAGTTGAGGTCAGGGTTCACGTTGGGTAGAACCACGGATTGGTACAGGATGGTTCTGGTAGCCCCACGTCACGTGCAAGCTGCAACCCCGTCGTCGATGCATTGCAACATGTCCAGCCCGTTGCCCTGCACACTCGACAATTGCGAGGCGGTCTGGTAGATGCGGCCGCTGCGTCAGCACCTTCGCCGCAGCCGCAACCGGACAACGGCTACCCTCCTCTCAGCAAGGTCGTCGTTCTCTTATTTACTGTTTTGCCGATCGGCGCGGGCCCTCGCACCCCTCCCCCCCCACCCCATGGAGTAGATCTTGGATTTTTTTGGCGCCTGTTTCAAGCGGGTGAAGTCTCTCCCAGAGGCCGCACTCTTGCAAGCAGTCGCATTAATCAGAGGTCTGGAGCCAGACCCCCCCCCTTGCCACCCAATGTCGAAAAACGCATAACAAAACAACGCTCACAAGGGCATTCGACAGAATGTGTCCGTGTCCTGCTGGGGCCTCTGCGAGTATCTCGGCTGGGTGTCGCGGGCGGGCAACATCAGGCCAAAGCTAAGCGCGCCTGCGCACTCTTGCCTGAAACGCCCCGGGCAACATACGATTATGGCCAGTTGTGGCGAAGCCTCACCTAGTGCTAATACGAGCTGAATGCACGGTGCTACCACAGTACGTCCTGACTTGTTTTTGAAGGATTGCGGCTGAAACGAGTGAGATCGGGCCCGGATTCCGCCGACCTGATTGTTGCCGCAGTGCTCTTGATTGTCGCTTGAATGCCGTTCATCCCAGAGTGCGTCAAGGGGCTGAGTAAAATCCGAGCAGATGCAGATATATTTCCGCTCCTCACTCATCCCTCACCCCTCCACCCTCCTCCCCACTCCATCCCCCTCCTCGTCTTCCCTCGTTCCTCCTTCCTCTCCCCCCGCGCGCGCTGGGGGGAGGGGGAGGACATACGAAAGGATGAGAAGAACAAGGATGAGGGGGGTGCAGAGGAGGAGGAGGAGGAGGAGGAGGAGGAGAATGAGGAGTAGGAGGAGGAGGAGGAGGAGGAGCTCCCCATTTCCGTATGATTCCTGGACGTTCCCGTTCATTTCATGGGTTGGATTGATTTGAAGGATGAGGAGAGTGAGGCGGAGGATCAGGAGCATGAGGATGACTATGTCGGAAAGAGCGCGTTCTGTAGTCGCTTGGAGGGGGGGGGTTGAAACCGGACCCCCCCACCCTGGATGGAGGGGGAGGGGGTTCGACCCCCCCCCCATCCCCCCCTCCCGTGACGCAGGGGGGGGGGTTCGAACCCCTCCCACCCCCCCTCTCCCTCCCGTGACGCGGGCGGGGTTCGAACCCGAAATGGAACGAATTACAACCGACTAGTCCCAATTCCAACCGTTCGGAGCGAATTGCAACCAGAAATGAGACCAATTCCAACCAGAAATGAGACCAATTACAACCATGGATGGGATCTTCGGAATTCCTCAGGATTCCTTCGGATTCTTCGGATTTCCTCAGGACTCCTTCGGATTCTTCGGAAACGGTACTCAGCGCAGGGGAAAACGGGATATTCGGCGCGTTTGCATGCATCCCCGGCAGCAGAGGGGGCTAGTATCCCACGGCAGGCTTGCCCTCATTTGCTCTCTGGATGCCTTGCAGCTGCCTGCGGGGACAACCGCTCGCCGCCGTGGCGAAAAAAAACCGCTCTCGGATTGCATTTCTGTGTGCCGCCACCGCCAGCTTTATTCAGAGATGCCTCTCGGCACGCTCCGCCCCCTCGTGGCTGGTTGGCAGTTGGTTGGTGGCCTGGTTGGCTGGCTGGCTGGTTCTTTGGCTGGTTGGCTGCGTGGTTGGCTCGCTGGCTGTTTGGCTGGTTGGTTGCCTGCCTTGCTGGTTGGTTGGTTTGTTGGTTGGCCTATAGGCATGCGCCATCTCACATGCCGAGGGGCCCGCCCGCTCGTGGCTTGCATTTCTCCATACCATTACTACCACTACTACTGCGACCACGACCACGACTACGACTACGACTACATCTACAGTTTCTACTACTACTACTACTACCACTACCACCACTACTACGACTACTACTACTACTACTACTACTACTACTACTACTACTACTACTACTACTACTACTACTACTACTACTACTACTACTACTACTACTACTACTACTACTACTACTACTACTACTACTACTACTACTACTACTACTACTACTACTACTACTACTACTACTACTACTACTACTACACTACTACTACTACGTACTACTACTACTACTACTACTACTACTACTACTACTACTACTACTACTACTACTACTACTACTACTACTACTACTACTACTACTACTACTACTACTACTACTTACTCCTATCCTTATTCCTTATTAGAATATACTCCTACTCCCCCCTCAGGCCGGCAGATAGGGGCCCCATCCGGGTGGTCCCATCCTAACCTGTAAAAAACAATACAAAATCAACATTTTTCTTATTTTCTCCTCTCGACATGGACGTCCTGTCGTCCACGGCGATTATCCATTGCAAAAAATACCACAAAGAGCACGCGCGTGCGTTCATGTCAGAATCCAACCGAACACCGTGTGTTTGCAAGCATGTCAACATAAAACCATCAAAAACCCAATGCTTTTTTCACAAAAAAATCCACAAATTTCCTGCCCGGGCTCTCTTGCTGAAATCATAGGAAAACCATAGGAATCTTAATAATTCGGTCAAATCCAACGATTTCACGTCATCGCGCGGTGCACTCGCGATGCTCTGTCATGCACCCAGGCCGCGAATCCTGTGCAAAAAATACCACGCGGGCGAACTGCGCGCGCGTCGCCGCGAGCGCATGCTCAAATCCTTCTAGAGTCGTCGCCGTCATTGGCACCGTCGCATGCACGTCCTGTCGTCCACGTCGCAAAATGCATGGCAGGAATGGGACCCGGCTTACCGGGCCGTTCTCGACACGGCCACCTCTGGCTTCCTGCGGTGTACCGGGCCATTCTCGACTCGTCTGGCAATGCGTGCGCGGCATTCAACACGCGCTCGCCAGTTCCCGTCGGCAACCGCCATCGCGGCCGCATCAGCTGTACCAAACCGGCTGGCCGGTGTGACTTCGGCCCCCAGTTGTGCCAGTTTTGCTTCTTATGTTGTGGGAGGGCGGGTGGGACTGCGCATGCCATGCTTGACTCGCTCGAGCTGGCTAGCTTGACTTCTACTTCTACTTCTACTTTTACTTCTACTTCTACTTCTACTTCTACTTCTACTTCTACTCTACTACTCTACTATTACTCTACTACTACTACTATTACTACTACTACTACTACTACTACTACTACTACTACTACTACTACTACTACTACTACTACTACTACTACTACTACTACTACTACTACTACTACTACTACTACTACTACTACTACTACTACTACTACTACTACTACTACTACTACTACTACTACTACTACTACTACACTACTACTACTACTACTACTACTACTACTACTACTACTACTACTACTACTACTACTACTACTACTACTACTACTACTACTACTACTACTACTACTACTACTACTACTACTACTACTACTACTACTACTACTACTACTACTATACTACTACTACTACTACTACTACTACTACTACTACTACTACTACTACTACCACCACTAGTACTACTACAACTACTACCACTACCACTACCACTACCCCTACCACTACCACTACCGCTACCACTACCACTACCACTACCACTACCACTACCACTACCACTACCACTACCACTACCACTACTACTGCCACTCGTATTGTTACTGCCAGCTTCTTCCTTCTCCCCCTGGAGCTCCGTCGGGGAACGAATTTTGGCTAGGGGGCCAAGCGACCGTGGGCCGTACCTCGTCAACCCGAAGAAGTACATACCCGGCACAAAGATGGTCTTCGCGGGCATCAAGAAAGAGAAGGATCCCCCCAGCGGGGAGGATCAAGCACAAGGTTCGAGAGGATCGCATATCATCGGCGATGTGTGTTGTGTGTCTTGGGCCTCCAAGTGTCTATCCGTCGCCGCCTTTTGAGTGTTTTCGAGGTTTCTGGTCCAAAACCCAGACTTGGTCGCGTCCAGAGTCAGACTTGTTCCCGGCTTCTTGCGTTGGATTCTCGTTTTGGATAACGCACTGCGATCGTGCACTCATCCGCTTCCTTCTTCCTCTGTTCCCTCCGGCCTCTCACCCGCTCCTCTCTTGTTCTTCCTGCCGGCCTGCCTCTCACTGTGCTGTGCCGCCTGACCTCGCCACCCCTGGGGGGCCTACGAACTGCGAACTGCGGAACTGTCGCCACTGCTGGGGGGGCCAGCTGAGTGGGTACCGCACGTAGATTCATATTAGAACTCGCCACCCGCGAGGGCTGTGAATTGCAAGACTGCCGCCACTTTCGGGGGCTGCTGGGTGGTGGGCAACATCGTGGGCACCAGACGCAGATTCAGATCAGACCTCGCCATCCCTGGGTGCTGCGAGCTGCGAAACTGTCGCCAGTTTCGAGGACTGCCTGGGGGTGCCAGCATAGTGGATACCAGGCGCAGACCTCGCCAGCCCTGGGGAGCTGCGATCTGCAGCAAACTGGGTACCAGGCGCAGATCCAGATTAGACTTTGCCACCCTTGGGGGGCATCGAAATTCGAAGCTGTCGCCACTTTCGAGGGACGGTGGGGACCAACATAGTGGGTACCAGGCGCAGATTCAGACTAAACCTCGCCAGCTGTGGGGGACTGCGAACAGCGTGCCTGTCGCCACTTTCGAGGGCTGCTGCGGGGGCCAGCATAGTGGGAAGTATGCGCAGATTCAGATCAGACCTCGCCATCCCTAGGGGCTGCAAGCTGCGAAACTGTCGCCGTTTTCGAGTGCTGCTGCGGGGGCCAGCGTAGTGGATACCAGGCGCAAGTCCAGATTCGACCTCCTTATTCCTGTCAGGCTGCGAAACGCGAGACCGTCGCCACTTTCGAGGGCTGCTGCGGGGGCCAGCGCAGTGGGTATCAGGCGCAGATGCAGACAAAACCTCGCCATCCTCGGGGTGCGCGAACAACAAAAGCGTCGCCGCTTTCGAATGCTGCTGGGGGGAGAAGCATGCGAGGTACCAGGCGCAAATTCAATTCATAACCCGCCAGCCCCAGGGTTTGCGAGCTGCGAAATTGTCGCCAATGTCGGTCGAGGGCTGTTTGAGGGCCAGCGTCGTGGGCACCTGGCGCATATTCAAATTAGGCCTTACCATCCTTGTGGGGCTGCGAAGTGCGAAACCGTCGCCAGTTTCGACGGCTGCTGGGGGGGGCCAGCGTAGAGGGTAACAAGCGCAGATTTAGATTTGATCTCGCCATCCCTGGGGGTTGCGAATTGCGAAACAGTCGATTGGTTCGAGGGCTGCCAGAGGGGGGGCCGCATCGTGGGTATCGGGGGCAAATGTAGATTCGAACTTGCCTGCCCTGGGGTGCTGCGAACTGCGGAACTGTCGACACTTTCGAGGTGTGCTATGGGGGCCAACGCAGTTGGTACCATGCGCAAATTCAGATTTCACCTCGCCAGCTCCTGGGGGGGTTCGAACTGCGAGACGGTCGACGCTTTCGAGGGCTGCTGGGGGGGCAGTGGTGTGTATTTTTCACAGGTTCACATCCGACCTCGCCACAGCATCGTGGGTAACAGGCGCAGGTTGAGAGACCTTGCCGTCCCTGGGAGCTGCGAGCTGCGAAACTGTCGCCGCTTTCGAATGCTGGGGGGGTGGCAGCAGAGTGGGTGCCAGGCGCGGATTCACATTAGACCTCGCCATCCCCGGGAGGTTGCGAGCAGCGAAACTGTCGCCAGTTTCGAGGGCTGTTGGGGGGCCAGCGTAGTGGGTACCACGCGCAGATCCAGATTAGACTTTGCCATCCTTGGGGGCTGCGAATTGCGAAGCTACGAAAGCTGCTGGTCGGGGTAGCATAGTGGGTAGCGGGCGCAGATTCGGATTCGGCTTCGCCTTTCCCTGCGGTGCTGGGAACAGCGAAACTGTCGCCACTTTGGAGGGCTGCTGGGGAGTCCAGCGGAACGACGTCTTACGCAGACGCATGACGAGGTCCTGACGTCCACGGCCCGCCAAGGACTGACCATGCACCGCGAAGTCATTGTCGACGCCGGCTTCAAAGACGAAAAGCAAATGGACGACCTCAGGCTGCATCTTTGCGCGACGTTGCCGAGGGTGACGACGGTGGACGACCTGCTGATGATGTGCGTTTTTTTTTTGATTTCCTTGCCCGCGGGCCGCCGGCTGACCTGGTGGCGCGCCTGCGGGCTCCCGTGCTGAAGGGTGCAGGAACGAGGCGGAGAAACTGGCGGGCGAGCTAGGCTTCGCTTGCTTGTTGCACGGGCTCGAACGACCTGATCTTGTGGAACGCCGGAGTGACATTGCGCAGTCCATGCGGGAGAACGGATCGACCAAAAGACATTGGCACGCTTCGAGATTGCCTGCAATGAGGCTGAAACGGCAGGCTTTCACATCCCCAACTTCCAAATCTTAAGGGTCGCGTGCACAACATCTTCTACGGCCACTTAACCACCAAATTCCGAGGAATCAGCAGCAATTTGTCTCTCTGCTTGAACGCATGAGGTCATATGCTCACATCGCTGAGCGACCCCCTGGCAATATTGGTAGCATCTTCAGCCACGGTCACCGTGCCGAAACTCTTCATGCTGAAGCCAACGCAGGGCAACCTGCTACAAACGTCTGGAATGACGTTCCGCACCAACGGAGACCACCACGCTACTAGCTGAAAATGGTGATCCGGCTACGGGGTCGCAAGACTCCTGGGCCAGATATCAGCGACCGTTGGCAACGGCTTGCCCAGGCCACTACCCTTTATAGGCTCAACGGGGCAGCCCGCTGAGTCTGCCTTCGACTCTGGAACCGACGCCGACACGTCATCAGACGACGAAACGAATGCCCTAGACTACTCCGACATGCCCACGTACATTACGGAAAAACAACAGGCTCAATGGCTGTTCTTAGGATATCAGAAGCATATACGCAGATGGAGACGGTTTATGAATAAACCAGTTCGTAAGGTACGACGTACTATCCGACGGGCGCTTAGGGGAAAGGGTGTCGTCGAGGCAAGGGCAAGTGGAAACGACGGCGATTGCATGGCAGAGGTATGTTAGCTTTCCTGGCATCCCTTACTGGACCACCATATGAAGAACTATTCCTAGGCGCAGGCAGCGTCGCAGGCGCACTTCAGGAAAGGGCGAGGGAGAGGCGCCGGGGCAACCCCGAAGACGATAACGGCAAAACAATGGAAGTTACATCTGCCATAGCACACAACATTTTCGCCGTGAGCGCCCCCCAAGCGATGGGAGAGGCCGAGGTCCGTCGATACATTTGGCTCACACCGATTCGGACATACAGTGTGTCGATTGGGAAACATTACTGGCCGACCCTGCCGACAACCCGGTGACAGCTGTTAACTTCATGGCGGCCAGTTACCTACGTGCCAGTATGTCCCTCGAGAATTACGCCGACGAGCTCTTCGAGGAGATATACGTTGGCCATGATGAGATCAACCCGGCGGACTGGCTAGGCATACCCATCGCGGGGCGACTTGCACGCGTCGAATGTGTTGAGGATTTCCATATACCCGCTGAAGTAGATCAAGATCTCGCGGGGGCACCCGCGGATTCCGAAGCCACATTTCCAGCGACAGAAGAGGAAACGCAAATGATGCTTCATCCTCAGGTCATTGGCAACCGGACAAACATGGAATCAAATGACGACGATCTTTCGCGGGAAAACCCGCGAGGTGCCGGCGACCTTTCAGAGCGCATTCAGCACGAATTTGGACATTATGAAGATCACTTTACGTTCGCGGCTACGAGGCGGTCTCCGAGCCGCCGGGGGCGATCAACGAGCCGCCAAGTCTGGGGGCGCGCGAATCGCTCAGAGGACGACGACGACGACGACGAGTGGGAAGCTGAGGAGCGAAGCGTGCAGCGCCATGGTCGCGTCCGCAGCTACTCGCGCACTCGCGCGCGCGTTCCGGCGGTGCTCGCCCCAGCGGCAACCAGCGCCTTCACCCTCCTGATACCGGGGCCCCAAGGACCCCACCAAGGAGGGCCAACAGAACTGGGGCCCCACCGAGGAGGGGTCGCTTGCGGGGGAACCCGCCGCAGAGGGGGGGCAGCCCAGCCGCGTCTCAGGCAGGAGGCGCGCAACCAACGCCTTGTCAGCTATGATGATCATGGACTAGCTCGCCAGCGCGCGCCCCGCGATACGATGCGATACTGGGGGGGGGGGGGGGGCTTACTGCTTTCAGCAAGATCAGACGCTCACCAGCGGGGAAACCCGCAGCGGCAAAGCCCAGGGGACCTCCTCTCAAATTGAAGCCAAAACGAGAAATAGATCGATCCCCATCTTTGTACTCTTCAAGCCAGCGCAAGGCGCTCGAACCCGATCCACTTGCGCCGCCGTCTAAACAGAAGAAGAGAAATAGTCCAGATGATCCCAATCCTGGCAACAGCAAGTCTCAGCGTTCTGCGGGAAAACCCGCTGAGAGACATCGCTCCAGAGGACCAGCAGTGGCCGCCGCAGCAGCAGCGTTCCATGGCGCCAGGACGTCTACTCCAAAGGATCCTCCACGCCGTCGCGGCCCTGCGCCTGGCCGGGCCCGCGGGGCAGGCTGGGCGCCATCACTGGAAGGATCATCCAAGGGTGCTTCTTCATCGAAGGACGGTGCTAAGTGCAAGACGTTGGAAACTACTTCAAAGGCATCAGGAGCGGCCCCCAATATCAGTGGATGCAGTTCTTCGACATCCGTGAGAAGGGCCAGGCATCTTGGAGCGACAGCTGTTCAGCAGCGCTAGCAGCACTTACAGCATCTGAGCCAGAAAGGACGCGCGGCCAGCCGGCCGCTGTTCCTGCGGGGCAGCCCGTTGTTGCTCTCGAAATGCCTGGGGAATGCAGGCGATGTTGGGAGCAGGTGTGCACTGCCAATCAAATCAAGATCAACCCAGCGTGCAGGCCCCTTTCACCGATGACGGATCTGACCGATACGTTGTGGTGCAGTGCGAAGCCCAATGCATTGCCGCACATGTTGACGATGCAGCTCGCGCGCGTCAGGTTGTCCGCAATGTCTTGAGAAAGGAACCTGCCCTCAGCTATGACTCCGAGAAGAAGTACCTGAAGGGGATCCTCGAGGAAGCGGAAGTTCTCGTCGTAAAACTGAATGAACATGAGCAGAGGGAGCGTTCGGAGTGGCCCACCACCGCTACTCGCCACAAGCCGTTCCACCGCGACCATCTTTCTGATGGGTTCGTTACATCGGTCGCGTCCTTTGACGAGTGCGACGGCTGGGTAGAGCTCACGGGCTTACTTTGCAACTGGCCGCCCAAGGGCTACGAGAGCTGGCATAAACACCACCTGAGAACTGTCCAGGGGTGCCTCCGTGACCGCCATTGGGCCTATCAGGCGCTGGCGGTGTTGAACCTTATCGGTATGATCGACCACTCATGCACGCAGAAGAACAGGCTCCAGGTAAAGAAGCTCAAATTCACTGGGGGGTCTCGTCCGACATATTTTTTACGCCCAAGCAATGGGCATAGCAGCCCTGGCATCAGGTGCCCTGAGTCCCTGTGCAAAAAGGTAACCGACTTGACATCGCCAGGGGCATCGTGCTATTCTATCCATGGTGCCAAATGGGTCAATATCCCGAACATGCCCCATGTCGGGCTGTCATGCCGTACTGATGATAGCATTAATGGAAGGGGCAGACAATTTATTTATGTATGCCCATATCTACCTGGAGATAGCAGCATCCAGTCTGGCCTGCGCATAGATTCCGAAGTACTTGTTATGGTAAGGCTCGAAAATCTTCTTCGTGACAATGTCTAAATTTGGCGTTCCGCGAATGACATTATCAGGACGGCAGGCAACAGATGTATGACCCCGCCTAGCCACATCGTCCAGCTCATAGGCATCCTACCTCATAAGACACAATGCGTATATGATCGAGTAGGACAGGTATGGACCAATCCTTTATACATCAAGGATAATGAGCAGGGAACCCTGCGTGCTGACAATTTTCTGCCACAGACCACATACGAGATCGCCTATGGCGCATCTGCGTTGTGGAATTGGTTTGTACCTCAGACCCCCTACATTCTGAAGGTTCCCGAGCCGACGCCCATGCAGGGGGTCGAGTTCACTGCCATATCTATGCCGCAGGAGGGATACCAAGCGGGGACACCTGCAGGGATGTCAGATGGAGCATGGATTCAGGCCCAGAGCACGGACGTACATCTAACGGGATTACGCCCAACGCATGGTTGTATGCCAACGACCCGTGGCGTGCCCAGACGCAACAGTTGCCAGTACCTGCAGGGCAACCTGCTTCGTTCGCGCCCACGAGCAGGGCTACGACCCCGTTTGGGACTCCACAGGGCGCTTGGAGCCAACAGCCTACAGGCTAGGCTCCAGAGCATCCGAATGGATCCTCAGCTCTACCAAGCCGGGCAAGCGACATCGCTATTCGCATCGCCACGTCCAGCCTGCTTTCTATGACCACCAAGCACCCCAGAGGGCTGAGAGCATGACAAGTCAGCAACAGTGGATGCACAGGCAGATGCGCGAGGCCATGCAGAGCATGCGTCGGGATGGCATTGACCTCCCGAGCGCTGGCTGGGCACCCCCATGGGAGTATATTCCGGGCCCCAACCCATCGCCAGATCACCCCAATCGGTACGGGTATGTTCCAGCATTTTTCAGCCACCCGACATGCGACCCAACGGCTGCTGAGCGACCTACAGCACCACCGATGGATGCACCGATGTTCCCTGACTACTGCGCTCAGGAGACGGGCAATCCACGCGCGGGGGGTCTCAGCCAGACAACCCGCATGTTCGGGCGACGGCCGACGATTTCCACCAGTCTCAGCTGACGCGCGGCTCCGGATACGAGTCTGGGGTACCAGGCCAAGTACCTCACTACGGATGCTTGGCCGGCCCCATGGGCCCTGATGTGGTGCACCAGGCCTCTGGGTTGGTGGCGCCATCCTCCGTGGGGGAGCTGCGCCCAGAGACCCTGGCCATCCACGAGGCGCAGCAGGCCAACCTCACCATGAAATTGGCCCGCCATCGGCGCAACCAGGAGCGACAGGCACGCCGTATGATGGGCCGTGCGGGGCAACCCGCTACTCTTCTTTCTGCGGGGATGCCCGCTTTCAATTTGGCATCGCTTGCAGCTGTGCAGTAGCCGCCAGCCCCGTTGATCCAGCACGAGATTGGTGAGTCCACGCTGGAGCGCCAGACGCGCATCAGGCCATCGGCAACACCACCGGTCATCAGTGACGGCGACTTCAACAAGTGTGCCATTTGCTGGGGCAACTTCATCAACCACGACAGGGTGCGGAGGCTTCAGTGTGGCCATGTATTCCATGCGCAATGTTGGGAATCGAGTGGCTCATGCACATTTGGATCGGCAGCTGGCAGGCCCTTTAGAGGGTACCGCGAGTGAGGCTCCTTGTGCTATTTGCAGGGGTGCGGGCCTTGCCGCGGCTCAATTTCACTGCGCCCTAGCCGGAGATCAGGACGCAGCAACTCGTCATGAAGAGATTCTCCGCGGGGCCAATGAGCTCAGGCAACTTCTGGGAGAGCTCAACCGCATCACGGCGATTGTGACAAACAACACGGCAGCTGCCGCAACTGCACTTGCAGGGCAACCTGCGTCATCATCCAGTGCGGCGCAGGCGACAGCAGCTACCGCGCCTGCCACAGTTGCGCCTATGCCCCTGGTAGCCGAACCAGGAAACAACGCAGGGACACCTTCTGCGACGGCACCAGCGGGGCTACCTGCTAATGATTTGTGGCTGAGGCGCATAGAGAGGGCCACAGAAAGGAGCTCGCATTGGCTCCAAGTATCACATGCATACATGCCCTACGGGCGTGACATCCGCCCGCGAAACCAGCGCAGAGCGGAAAGCCTGGCGTGTGCACGCAGCGGTGCCAGTGCCATATCAGAGCGCGACATGTTGCGCACTGTGTTGATGGTTAACACAGATGGGCAGATAGCTACGCGCGCTGATGAAGACACGTTTATTAAATATGCCGCTCTCATCAGCACAGCACCCCCACATGTGCGACGAGTACCCGTCGGCTTGGATCTTCGAGAAGAACCCTATCACAGAGGAAGAAGCCCGAGGGTATATGGACGTCTTCACGTCCCTGACGAGGAGCGATTGGGCGTTAGAGCAGAGGCGCCGCAAAGGCATGCATCGCACAACGCTGTCCGAAGCGCCAGGAATATTCGGAGAACGCCATGAATTGGCCCTGGTCGCGAACAGTGGGACCATGGTGGATGGCATGCTGACGATCCTGCTGGACATCGGCAGCAACATCAACGTTATTGGTCTGAAGACTGCGCAGACATTCGAGCGTGTGTCACGCTCCCATGGACACGACATCAAGAAGCTGAACTTGAACAAACGGCGTTATGTGTCTGGTGTGGGGCATGGCGCCGCCGTCTGTGACAAGTCCTTGCATGGCAGAAATGCACGCAAGAAGAAAGGATATCCTACGGGGAAGCCCGCTATGGCCAGGCTGGCCTTCGGTGGAACTGCCTATGCGGCCACGAAGCGTGCGAGGGGTGTTCCACATGCGCAGCGAACACCGCCGCTGGGGGCTTCGGTGGAGCTCCCCATGGGGCCACGAAGCGTGTGAGGGGTGTGCCGAAATTTGCGCGGGGACGCATGCGAACGCCGCCACTGGGGCTTTATGCGGAGCTCCATATAGGGCCACGAAACGCGTGAGGATGTGCAGGGTCGGGTATGGGGGCGCATGCGAACACCGCATCTGAGGCCCGCTTGGGACGTCTTGGGTGTTTTTTGGGCCGTTTCGGCGCCCTCTTGGGCCGCTCTGGGGGCCCGCCAGCGTCGGGGACTGAAGTGGGTTGCGGGGGGGAGGGGGGAATTTAAAAAGAGCAGTCGCCCCAGGGCCCTGGCACCCGGTCGCCAGATATATTGTATACATACGGTTCCAAAAGAATGTGTGGTGTTCGGTCTTCGTTTTGAAGAGACAACGTCCCGCGTCTCACCCTCTCCACTCCTCTCCTCTACTCTCCTCCCCTCTCCTCTCCTCTCCTCTCCTCTCCTCTCCTCTTCCCCTCCTTCTCCCCCTCCTCCCGCTCCTCCCTCCTCCCCTCCCATGTTGGCACACCCTCACACGTTCCGTGGCCCCTTAGGGAGCCCCACCGAATCTTGAAATTTGCAACACCAGTGAATTGGGATATCTCTTGTAGCGAAGGGTGTCGGTGGTGCTGTAGCTGATGTGGCGTTGTCGTTGTAGTTGTTGCTTCTGGTACTGCTGCTGCTGGTGTTGATGTTGGTGCTACTGCTGGTGCTGCTGGTGCTGGTAATGTCTGGGGCCATATTGGGGGCAACAGGAGGAGGAGGAGGAGGAGGAGGAGGAGGAGGAGGAGGAGGAGGAGGAGGAGGAGGAGGAGGAGGAGAGGAGGAGGAGGAGGAGGAGGAGGAGGACGAGGAGGAGGAGAAGGAGGAGGAGGAGGAGGACAACTACGTAAGGAGGACGGGAAGGAGGAGGAACAGGAGGAACGCGGCGCGAGGAGGATGAAGAGCAGCAGGGAGGCGGCAGGAAAGAAGCAAGGAAGGAACGGACGAAGACATGGAGGACGAGAAGTCGGGCTTTGGGGATATGTCGTGGTAAGGGGTTCTTCGAAGACTCATAATGCCATTTGGGCGCCATCTTGGGGGGTCCTCTTGGGGCCTTCTTGGGGCCCTCTTGGGGCTAATTGAGGGGGTCTTGGAGCCCTCTTGGGGCTCTTTGGGGGGGTCTGGGAGGCCTCTTGGGACCGTCGTGGGCCCCATTGTTCAAAAAGAAGGGGGGTCTTATGCCCATCGCCCCCTCTGGGGCTCACGAATTCTGTTTGTGGGCCCTCTTGGCCCGATCTTGGGGCGCTCTTGGGCGCTCTTGGGGCAGTTTTGGGGGCCTCTTGGGCCCCTATTGGGGCTATCTTCGGCCGTTTTAGGGTCATCTTGAGGTCCCAAGAGCCCATCGGAGGCGAAAAAACGATAAGGCTAACACACATTGAATTTCTTTAGGTTTGTGAAGGATTTCGACCTCTTGGGGGTCCTTAGAGGGCTCGGAGGGCACTTGAAACCGAATTTGGGCCGTCTTGAGACCTCTTGGATGCGTGTCGGAAGCTGTCTTGAGCCATCTTGAGGTATCTTGGGCGATCTTGGAGGCCATCTTGGGCCATCTAACGCCCTCTTGGAGCTATCTTGGGCCTAAAAGGACGCTCTGACACATCGCCGGGGGGCCCGTCCAGACCCAGGGGGGGGGGGGTAACTTTTCAAGACGGCCCAAGAGGCCCCCGACAGGGCCCCGAGACGGTCCAGAAGACCCCGAATTCAGCTCAAGAGCGCTCCAGGAGAGTCCGCAGCCATTTTGGTTAAACCCTCAGTGCCCATGTCGGCTCAAGCAGTCACTCTGATCGGCCCTGGTGGCCGTCCTCGCCGTTCCACCCTTGCCGCAGCTCAGGAAGGGGTCCAAGGAGATCGGCACCAGCATGCCGACGCCCGGGAATGGCACCAGGCTCCCAGAGTTGGCAGCAACGGCAGTGACATGCCAACCATCCACGCCGGCAGGGTGTGTCGAAGACAGGAATGTTAGTTTTACCGAGGAGGTGCTCCAGCTCTTGCGACAGATCGCCAGCACGCAGGCGGAGCACCAGCACCAGGTGCTCAAGAGGCTGGACCAGCTCGGACGCTCGAACGTCGGCCCCGCTGCCATCACGAAGTACACCCAGGCGCCTGCGGCCCCGTCCCCGAGATCGGTGAGGCTGCCTTTACCATCGGAGCACGGTCCGCCATTGGAGCTGGGTCCCTCTGTCAACTCGGAGGTCCCCCGGGTCAGCGAGCTGCCGTTCGAGGTGACCACCTGCCCTCAAGGGGAGTGCGAACCCCCCGCTTCCAACCCCAGCAGCCAGCAGCATCGTACCCGTGCGGGACCAAGGTCTAGTGGCATGCCCAAGGCGTCCAAGATGAAGCGCTTTTCACTCCTCGACCACAAAAACGTAGTTCTGGAGAGGCTTGGTGCACAGGAATGCGAATCCGACGAGTGGGATGACGGAATCGCTCGGCAACTTGCTATCAATCGGCACATGAACAAGCTTCACGGCAGCGTTGGTGGTACTGGTGCTTGGGTGCGTGGGTGTTGTTTCGCTCTGCTGGCACACCCGAAGTTCGACATCAGCATGGGCACGGTGATCGTGCTCAATGCGATGATGATTGCCGTTGAGCTCACAGTCACTCCGACGGAGGAGGATGAAACTCCAGCGTCGCGGCTGGCGTTCGGGATCGCGGAGAATGTGTTTCTCAGCATCTACTTGTTGGAGCTCATTTTTCGCATTGTTGCTTGTGGTCGAGAGTGTTTGCGGAACTCGTGGGTGAGGTTCGATTTGGCCCTTGTATGTGTTGGTGTTCTTGGGTCGTGGATTGTGCCCATCATCATACTGATTGCCGGGGACGCCATTGAGAAGCTAGTGCCGAGCGCGATGTTCCTTCGTATCTTCCGCTTGGCACGTCTCGCCCGGGCGCTCCGCCTATTTGTGCAGTTTCGCACCCTTTGGATGCTAATATCCGGGCTCTTCTCGTCGCTGCCCACGATCATGAACGTATTCTTTGTCCTCCTGCTGGCCCTTTTCGTGTTCGCGTGTCTGGGCGTGGAGGTGATGGCAAGCATCAGCGGGGCGGCGTCCCAAGAGATGGTGGACAACTATTTTGCCACGCTGCCTATGATCATGCTGACGCTCGTGCAGTTTGTGACCATGGACAGTGTGGCGACCATATACACGCCGATGATCAGGGAAAACGTCTGGCTCATGTTTTTCTTTCTGCCCTTCCTCCTGGTGGTGTCCGTCATCCTCATGAACCTGGTGACCGCCGTGGTCATCGAGGTGTTCTTGGACCACGCAAAGCGCGACCAGGAAACGCGCAAGATGTATAACGAGCAGCGCATGTCGGCACTGGTGCCGCAACTGAGGAAAATGTTCGAGGAGTTGGATCTGGATGACAGTGGCTGTGTCACCCTTGAGGAGTTGAATGCTGCTCCCGAGGATGTTCAGAGCGAATTGGAGAGGCTACTCAATGTGGACTCTCTCTATGATCTCTTCGAAGCTCTGGACGTGGATGGCTCAATGGAGGTGACAATAGAGGAGTTCCTGGACGGAATGACGCGGCTGACGTGCAACAACCAGTCCCTGGAGATCACACGCGTCATCAAGCTGCAGGCGCTGATCAGACAGGACCTTGCCGAGCTGAAGCACATCTGCCAGGGGAGGCATGGTTTGCCCGCGCTCGGAGACGTCTTGATCACGGCCAGCAGCGCGCACCAGGTCTCTGCCACGGCCAGAAGTACGCAGCTGGGAGCCCCGAGCACAGCCAGAAGCTCGGTGCAGATGAGCATCCCGGCCGAGTGGGCGTGACTTGAGTTGGACCCGATCAGTTAACATGGGGAAACGAAGAACGCCATAAACATAATTATCCCAGTGCGACCTTACCTAGGAGTTGGAGCCCCTAGGAAAGCAGCATTAGTATTAACAGTAAAGCTAAGCTAAATCTAAGCAAACACTAAACTAAAGCTAAGCTAAAGCTGAGCTAAAGCCAAGCTAAAGCTAAGCTAAAGCTAAGGCACAGTTAAGGTAAAGCTAAGTTAAAACTAAACTAAAGCTAAAGTAAAGCTAAGCTAAAGCTAAGCTAAGTTTGAGCTAAAGCTAAGCTAAAGCTAAGCTAAAGCTAAGCTAAAGCTAAGCTAAAGCTGAGCTAAAGCTAAGCTAAAGCTGAGCTCAAGCTAAGCTAAAGCCAAGCTAAAGCTACGCTAGAGCTAAGCTAAAGTTAAAGCTAATGCTCCCAGGGGACTCGGGGAACCGCTCCCAGGGGACCGGGGGAACCGCCCAGGGCGATTAGCACTGCCCGGCCCCTTCAAGCAAACAGAGTAAGAACCTCTTTTTAGGCAGAGCCTAGGTAGGGAAAAACACAGAGGTACGTGCAGATTTCTCGGATCGGCGCTGGACCCCCCTCACTGGCGCGCGGAGCGCACCAAGGGCGGCGCCGGAGGCGCCGCCAGGGGGCTCCAGCGCGGATCCGAGAAATCCGCGCGGACCTCCGAGTTTGTATGCTCATGTCATTCTTAGCTCCCCCATGACAGCTTTGTCTCTGACGCGAGCCTCAGCAGTTCAGAGAGGAGCGCACCGAGTGCCCGCGCTTGAAGAGTTTGCGCAGCAGGCTTATCGACGGCGCAATAGGGGCATCCACCACTTATTTAGTACACCTTATCCCTGGGATCTCTGAGGTTCTGGAGCCCTCGGGTTCGTCTGTCTTCTTGCATTATTGTGCATTGTATTGCATTGTATTTCACTTGGCTGCATTCAGACAGATGTGCGCTGGCATGTCTCCGCAAACCACGTTGTGCTGGTGAGCATTGCTTTGCTTTGCATTATGTGTACTGCATTATATTGCCCTGCCTTTCATTTGCTTTGCGAGTTTTTGCTTTCAATGCTTCTCGCTGCATGGTGCTCGCATTTGGTTTCCATGGCACTGCGTTGCATTGCAGTGCCAGTGTGGACACTCCATTCGCTTCACTTCTTTGCATTGGTTCGCATTGCACTGCACGGGCGTGCCATTGTTGGTAATGCATCTCTGTTCGACATGCGTTATTTGATGCTTGTTGTTGTACCTCATGTTCAAACCATGTGTGGGTAACTACTTTAGAGGATATGTTACTGTGAGGAGCGGGAGGAGGCACCTATTCAGCTAACGTGGCTGAAGGTTCCGGCGAGAATCTCCTTTTCATTCTGGGGATGAGGAGTATGTCCAATATGAGGACCATCCTGATCCAGGAGCAGGGGCATGAGAAGATGATCGTTCCAGGCTCTGAGATGTACAAGCTCCTCCTTGGGAAAGGCGCCAGAGTATTTGATTTAATGAAAACGCCTTCGGGGCACCTGGCGATCAAGGTCGACGAGTACGGAGTCGCATGAGGAGGATAAAAGGCCCAATGGCATTTACTATAACGACCAATCCTCACTGCGAAGATGTCCCGCTACTTGTCTAGGAGGCAGCTGATACAGAACAAACCGCAGGGCAGCCTGCGTCGAGCAGTGCGGGGACACCTGCTACAAACGATGCCCATGCATATATGATGTCTCAGGACACCAAGGGCATGTGCTTCTCCATTAATGAAGAGACGCTTGCTTTCACGATCCAGTCTTTGGTGAACAACACCCTGAAGACTTGGCATCGCAGGAACACATCCTATGGGAATGCCCCTACACCGGCCGATCAGGACCTCGCCTTGCGCAATTTGCAGGCGAAGGTGTATCAGGCCATATACGAGGAGGGCAGCAAGTGGATGCCGCCCGACTCGATGGCAGGGACACCTGCTGGAGTGAATGCAGGGACGCCGGCAGGAGCAGATGATGCCGCTGAGCGAGCAGCGGTTCAGCAGCGCAGCGTGGCACGGGCATTTGGACGCCCCCATCGCTTGAAAATCAGTGACGGAGGGAAGCGCGTGCCACGGCCACTCGCGCTTGCTCCGACAGGCCGAACACTGAGGTTCTGTCGCCAGGCGCGGGGAAACCTGCATACTTTTCCCAGGCGCCGGCGGCGCGCGCCAGGGATATTGGCGAGCCTGGACATGAGGCCGCCAGAGACAGCAGTGGACCCGGCTGCGTGGCCGCTGCAGCAAATGAACGCTCGTCACATTATTATCATTCTCGTGCATTCGTTATCGAAGACATACGAGCAGCTTGCGCTGAACTCCGAGCTCGTGGGTACATGTGTGACCGTATCACGCATGTAGAGTTTATGACCTCTACAGGTACACAGTATTTGGGTGGATTACTCTCGGGGGATTACCAATCACTGTCGGTGGCAACGCCCGCTGACTGGCACGTTCGGTTGCCTGGAAAGCGGGCGGGGCCACTTTCCCAACGTATCCAAAATCTGATGACCAAGGCTGGGGCTTCACGTATGTCTATAGTACTTGCGGGACCTCCAGGTCACTTCTGGAAGCAGGGCCCCGTGCGAGACACCATCGAAGATTTAGGCTTGCAGGTCGCGCGTATGGGACGCTGCCGCTTCGGTCTGAAGTTCGACCGTTCAAGCAAACTGCCCAGCGGATCCTATCTGCAGGTGGCAACCACCTACACGCGCATCCCAACTAACCTGGGGAGATGCACGTGCCAAGCTGCAGGGAAATCCGCACGCCTTGCTGAGCATGAACTGGATTGGTGTGGACAAGGTGCTCAGAGGGCAGAATGGCGCAACAAATCACTTGCTATCACGGCTGCAAGACTGACTGACCAAATGGATTTGCATAGAACCAAGAGAAACCATACAAGTGCTGTACACCTTGGGATCAACACAAGGGTGGATCAAAGAGCTCGAACTTACGTTCAGTCTCCTAAGAATGGCCCTGAATTGGACCGTGTCGCGAGAAGGGTGACGATGAATCTTGGCGACAATACTGTTATACAAGATATCAAGACTCAGGGCGGGTACAATTTCAATGCGCGGTTACCGAATGGTGTGACTTACATTCGTACTCGACTATACTGGGAACCGCCGGCACTGGCCCTTATCGGACAAGAGGGCCAGCGACCGCGCCCAAGGCGGGTTGCGTTCGTCAATGATGATCGCCCCCCCCCCCCGCGATTGAACGCGGCCGCGTTCCCCCCTTATTCCCGAATTTCCGACGCCCAGCTCGCCCGACGCAGAACAACGCGCATCCTCGCCGACAGATTCCCGGATTAAACAAAAGGAAAGCATAACGCCGACGAAGAAGCGGGCATCGAGCCACTCAAGATTCCCGAAGTAGTCGGAGAAGGTAATGACGACTGCGGCGACGACCTAAAATGTTTCGGACGTGGCGCTTACTACGCCGACGTTCCCCTTGACTCCGACACTGAGGGTGATGGCGACGAAGAAACCTTCGTCGCGTTGCCCGCGGGGCTACCTGAGGATGCACATGCCGACGCGCCCCTCATTATCCCGACCCCGTGTTACGGACGACGCAACAAGGTCGACGCGTTGGAACTGCGCGAAGGAAGCGGGGGAATGTCGCAGCCGGCATTCAGCCGGGGTTTGCCATCGGGGGGGGGGGGCCTGGACAAACGTTCATATTTTGACATTGGAAAAGGGCGTCCAGGACGCGGTGATGCATTAGTTCGACGCGTGTTTCGTCAATGTTGCTATATTAGAACCTACTTGCAGAACGACTGGACTACCTTCTTATTTCAAGTCCCAAGTCAACCAGGACACGTGGCATGAACACCATAAATATGACCTTCCACACATCAAGTTCTGTGGGGGAGTTACCGTGCGTCAAAATGATCTCCGACGGTTGCACTTATGAGAACAACCAGCGCGGGTACTTGGTGGAACAAATACCGCCATTGACAACAGTTGCCAAATGCATGGGCACTTTCAAAGTAAACATGGATCAATGCACCACTGGTGCACGTGACTCCCACGTGGTATTGATGCGGAAACCTACCGAGATAATGGCCAACCACCGTCTCTCACTTGCACCTTTCGAACGAAAGCGGCGCACTGGCCATCGTCGCCACGCCTCGGTGTGCAAACGCGGATTATCCCTGGCTGCACAGTGCATTTTGAAGTTGTAGTCCCTTTTTGTTGACGCAGTTCAGATCGCGCGCGATCTATTCCAAGTAAACCGCGATCCATTCTATTGTCGACGCGTGGGGAGCTGCCGAATGAATTGCTGCCGATGTCCCTGGGCGGCGCTGAGGCAACGGCGCCATTTTGACCTCCCCCCCTCTCCGTGCCTGACACCGCTGCAAACTATTGAGACGATTATGTGCGGCGCGATGGCGAGAGCTCCATTTTGATAACCTTTCGCCCTCCATCTGTGAAGCCGTTGCGGATCTCACTCCTCGGGATCGCGAGTGGTTTGCGCGCGTGCGCGACCAGACCACACTACACCAGAGGCTTCATCAAATCAGGATCGCAAGCGGTGAGGAAGTCTCAGGTGAAACGCCTTGCCCGCCCGCGCTACCAGTACCTCCAGGGGGGTGGCAGGGGGAAAACGAGATGGGGCTTGAGGCACAAGAGGAGGACGACGACCCCAGACCCCCTCGAGTCATGGAAAAATCACGACGGGAGGCTTTTCCTTATTTTCGGCCCTTGGGGGCCCTTACCAGACCTCGGGACCGTCAACAAAAACCACTTGGGGTGCAAAGCCGGCCCTGGGGAAGGCTTCTGGACCTCGGGGGCTGCGTCCTGAAACAGGTCTCGGCATCGCTCGGACGAGTGCATTTTTTCTCGGCTGGGGCCAGCGAGAACCATCCTCGACCATCGGGCCAACAAAACACGCACGAAACCGAACAATGCACAGGGAAGGGACGCCCGAGCGATGGCGAGAAGTCCGGACGTCAGGGGGTCTGGGACGGCGGAGGCATCCCGGCGATCCTGGACGTTGCGGGCCCGAGCCCCTTCGGCTCGCGGGACCACGTCTGGGAGGCCGGCTACGTGGGCATGCAGTGGGGGAGCTGGACCGAGCAGTACTTCCCCCGCTGACCCGAGGCTGTTGGCTGCGCTTCCCCCCTCCTCCTCCTCCTCCTCCTCCTCCTCCTCCTCCTCCTCCTCCTCCTCCCTCCGTAGCCATTTTGGCTCAAGGCTATGAACCGCCCCGACGACCGCGAGTCTTTCGGGGCGACGTCAGAGCGCGAGGGAGGTTCCGCTTTGAGGCCACTCACCATCCCTGTTCTCCTGTCCCTGGCACTCTTCGTCGGCCTTCACCGCGGGAGTTGGGCCCCCGCCTGCTCATTCCCCATCTCGTCCACGCTACTTCCGATGGCTGATGGCGTCGCCGCGGGTGAGCTTTCCGCCTCCCAGGCCGAGCTGTTGGAGTTCGCGCCGACCTTCCCGTCCCAGGAGAACACGGCGGGCAAGGGCAGAGGCTGCGCCCCTGCGCCTACTGCAAGCTGCGCTGCTCACAAACGTCGTGCTCTTCCTCCTCATGGCGTGCATGCGGGCGCTGTCGTGGACGACGACATGCCGCCGCGCCTCGACGATGACGACGACGCCTCGGAGGACTACATCAAGCAGTGCTGTGCCGACATGCCTGGCAACTGGCCATCGACATCAGCAAATCTCTCACCGACACCATCAAGCATAATATTGAAGTTCAGAACAAGCCGACCCTCGAGCTGCTGGGCCAGCTTCGTGCGCAACTGGCCCAGCCTCCTGCGGACCTCGACCAGAAGGTCCTCTCGATTGTCCGCCCTCAGCTCGACGCCACCACTCGCCGCCTCCAGTCACAGCTCGACGCCCAGCAGGTGCAGATCAATGAGACTGACGGGCGCGTGGCCAAGGTTGAAGCTCAGATGCAGGACGCCCTGGCCCAGATGGAGGCACTCAAGAAGGAGCTCCACTTGGCCGAGCAGCGCCCTCGCGCGCCGCTCACCCAGCCGAAGGGGTTCGACAGAGAGGTGGACGCCTCGCTGGTGGTGGCCATGGCCCAACGCCCGACTACCGCTGCCTGTGTCGAAGCTGAACTACGCCCGTGGATCTCCCCCCTCGGCCTCGCTGACGACCTCTACGACGTGGCCCCCCATCGGTCCTGTGCCGACCAAGAAGTATCACATCCGTTTCAAGGGCCTCATCGCCGTCGCGTCCAGAATGGCGGCCAAGGTCCTCGGCCCCCTGCGCTCCGAGGGCGCCTGGAAGGAGTTCACTGTCGAAGTACCTGGCAGCCCGCGCTGCCGCATCCATCTGGGCCCCGACAAGTCGCCACGTCAGACTTGCTGCGAAATCCTGTTACGGAGGGCGCGTGCTCTCATCGCCGAGCGGCACCCGAACCTTCGATTGTTCGCGGACAGGGAACGTGCCACACTATCCATCGGTTGGGACCGTATCATGCGTGTGGAAGTCCACCCTGGTAACAAGCCCGCCGAGTTCTACTGGGGCAACCAGCAGCTCGCCAAGCACGACCTCGTCAAAGCCGAGCTCGTGTCGCTGCTCGCCCCCCTCGTCGAGCCTGAGGCGGAGCCACAGTGGTGTCTTTGACGTGTGGAAGTTGTTCAAGTGTACTTCGCCTTCACCAGCCTCTCCGGTGTGCTCCATGAGGGTTGTCACGTGGAATGCTAGGGCATTGCTTCAACACGCTGGCAATATTGGTGCACGCAAGCTCAACTACTTACTTCGTCTTCAGCCTGCTCGCTCCATCGTGTGCTTGCAGGAAGTCAGGCAGGATGCGCTTCAACTCCGTGAGTTTCTCGGCCCGTTGGGGGAGTCGCTGACGGTGCACTCGTCGTTTTGTGGTGACTCAGGCGCGGACCGAATCCGCGGGGGCGTGGCTATCCTTCTTCCCCAGTTTTGTCAGGCAGCTGGAGAGCGCGTGCGAAGCCATGCGGTGGCTCTTGTGCCTGGTCGTGTTCTGCGGGTCACCGTCGAGTGTGGTCCGATATGCATGGATATCTTTAACATTCACAATCATGATCTGAAGCGGAAGCAGGTCAGGGAGATCGTCGAGATCATCCTCGAGGCTCGTGCTGCAGCGCTCAGTGCGCCATCCCAGCGGCTCGTGCTGGTTGTGGGCGACTTCAACTTTGCTGCTGAGGAGGCTGTTATTCTTCACATGCCTCAGGCCGCAGTTCGGCGCGCTGCACGTCAACATCATGGGCAGGCTCAGGTCTGGCGACGTGCTCTCTCGCAGCTCGTCGAAGTTGAGTGCGATTTGGGGTCGCACAATGAGCAAAAGTCTAAC
This sequence comes from Prorocentrum cordatum, assembly GCA_963575745.1. NCBI lineage: Eukaryota > Dinophyceae > Prorocentrales > Prorocentraceae > Prorocentrum > Prorocentrum cordatum. Next base: position 36,133 of record CAUYUJ010016177.1, on the reverse strand, counting down.
TCGGAGGCTGCGATCGATCGTCCCTTCCTCTCTCTCCCTGGGTGGATGGTCTGCCAACATCATCCGCAGGCTGCCGCCGTCGACTCTGCGGCGTCCGTCTCTGACGCCGTCGTCTCTGATCACACAGCGGTCGTGGTCGCCATCGCCCCCCGTGCTGCTCGCCCCCCTGCCGAACGCCCTCTTGCCAAACATCTCTTCCAATACCCGAGCTACCAGAAGCGTATTCGTGCTATGGTTGATTGTGCCGATTGGGATAGTATGTCGCCTCCGTACCGATTAGAACATTTTAAATATCTCATGAAAGAAGCCGCGCGTGAAGCACGTGATAATGATTTCCGACGGCGCCCCCACCACCCATCCACCTTGCTGCAGCTCGCCCGCTCGCTGGCCAGAGTGGTGTGGCGTCAAGACGTGAAGCTGGCTTGGAAGCTTTTGGAATCCCACCCCGTCTCGTCCGACTTCATTCGTGTCCAGGGGCCCGTGGTCGAACTATTGCATCCTGAATCGTTCCATGCCTGGTCCGACCGTCTCCGGTGGGAGGCGGCTGAGTGTGCACGTGCCGAATTGCAAAGAAGGAGCGACTCCCCTCAAGCTATGCGAGCCACACGACTGCAGTTGCGATCCTTGGAGAGACGAGCTCGCCTCTGGTCCCCGTTAAATCGACGTGTGTGCCTGACGGCAGTTACCGATGAGAATGGGCGTTCCGCATGTGACCCTGCCGAGCGCGTGGACCTGCTGAAGAGCTATTGGGGCCCCGTTTTCTCTGGGAAGCCTTGGGGCCGCGACAGGGCTGTCGAACATGCTGCTCAGTACTTACCTGCTATTGACGAGGTGGTTCTCCCCCCTCCCACACCTCGCCTCCTACGGGCTGTACTTGCGCGTGCCACCGACTCCGCAACTGGGTGTGATGGGCTCTCCTACACGGCGTGGCGCTCCATTCCCTTTGGCGTGACCATCCTCTGGGACTGTCTCGAGTGGGTGATGAGGGGCCAAGCGCTGTTTGATTCTGCGAGTATTACCCTCCAGGTCTATTTGCCCAAGAGCGTCTCTGAAGATGAGGCCCAAGCCGGCCAGGTCTCGATGGGGGCGGACAAAGTGAGGGTGCTCGGTCTCCGCAACTGTGACGTGAAGGTCCTCTCAGCTTCCATGAACGCCGCCCTCCGCCCCATCCTCGAGCACGTTGCCCCACCTTGTCAGAGGGGCTTCGTCCCAGGGAGGAATGTTGGCCTGAATGTGCTGGAGTTGGACGTGTCCAGCCGTCAGCTTTCGTGTGCACCTCACGGCCCGCGGGACTTACCTATCCTCTACAGTTTGGACTACGGCCAAGCCTTCCCCTCCCTGATTCAGGAGTTCTTGCTGTTTATACTTGGGGCTTTTCGTCTTCCAGAGGCCATCCTGATGTTTGCTGGGTTCCTTTATGAGGCCATCGAGGGCATTGCGATGTCCATGGGGCTCCGTGTTCACCTGTGCTGGGTCCGCAGCGGGATCATCCAGGGCTGTGCGCTATCGGGCTCGCTATATGCTATTGCGTCGTCACCGTTTCTGTACCATCTCGTGCGCGTGACCGAAGAGGCAGGCCGCGGGCTCGCGCGTGCGTGTGCCGACGACATCGGCGGCACTTTGGTGAGCATAGAGGACTTGGCCTGGGTCGCCCTCGCGATGAGGGAGGCGGAGTTGGTGGCGAACCTTGTTCTGAAGATCCAGAAGTGCCAGATTGTCCCCCTGTCGGCCTCCTTCAGCCCTGCCCTCGCTCTGGAGGCTCTTGGGAGGCTCTCCCACGCTGTGCCCCATTGGTCCGCCATGAAGATCGTCTCGGAGCTCCTTTACCTTGGGATTTGGCCTGGGCCCTCCGTAGACCATATGAGACCCTGGGTTGACCCTCTCGCGAAGGCGCGGCTGCGGGCTCGAGCAGTTGGGCGAGGCGTCACCCCAGCCAGCCTCTCATCCATCATCTACAATACTCGTATTGTCAGCACACTCTCATATGTCAGCCAGTTCTTTTGAATGCCAAGAGCTGTTCTCGCCTGCGAGCTGGGCGTGCTTGCACAAGTCTACCGCGTCGCGCTGGGCGCGTTCCCGCTGAGTGCTTGGGTGCAGATGGATCTCTGGGAAGGCCCGCGGGTTCTGAGCTGGGCCCATCTCAACTTGGCGCCCCTGCTGAGGGCGGCCGCCCACACCTTCCCCGATCACCAGATGCTGCTGGATGGCGTGCGGACCCACGCGGCGGCACTCGCGGACTCCAGGTCGCTGTAGATGGTCGGCTCTGGCGCGCTCTACCTTGGTTTCTGGCGGGGCCCTGCCATCGTTGAGAACCTCGCTCAGGCCCTGGGGGGGCCCGCTCCCGCGGGTCCTTGGGCCTCGCTCCTTCCCCGAGCGCGTGAGGCCCTTGCCAGTGCTGCTGAAGTCCCGCCCGGCGTCCGTCCGCGACCTCAACGAGCTGTCCATCGTGCTCTTCGTGACCTCGCGTCCCGAGCTGCTCCCCTGCGTGACTTCCTGCGAGCACGGCTTCAGAAGTTTTTCTTCCGACGACATGGTACCCTCCTCGACCAGCTCGATTGGCAGCGTATCTCTGCCACACTCAACCAATGCCCCTGCTCCTGGGTGTGGGCGACCCTGAGGACCTGGTGCGATGGCTGGCTTACTTCCTCTCGCATTCTTCACCCTGCGGGTAGGCGCGGCTGCGCCCTTGGTTGCCACAATTGTGCCGATTCGCTTGTCCACTACTCACGATGTACGGATGCATGCTGCGCTACGCCGAGCCCTCCATGCTTGGCTTCCCTCTGGAGCTTGCTGAGAGGTGGGGCCTCGTGGAGCCCTCGACTGCCGCATTCGGCTTCATGGCTGCAGCGGTGAGCATGTACAGCACGGTCCGTCTGATTCCCGACTGGCCGATCTCCGAGCAAGATGCGTTGAGCGCCACGCTGGCGGGCGTGAGGAGCATGCGGATGACCACTACTGCTGTCCTATCTGACGACTCACCACCGCAGTGGCACGTCCGCTTTATGACGCGACGAAGGCGATGTTCATCCTCCTCTTCAACGAGCCCTTCGTCGTCATCACCCACACCGTCTTGTGGTGACGGGGGCGGCGCGGGCCCTGCTGGCGGCCCTGGTCTTACGCCGATGCTGATCCCCGAGCCGCAGGATGAGGACTCGGACGAGGGCGATCTGGTGTCGTTCGACCTCTGCCCACGCACTCCATTGGCGACACCTGGCACTCCGTCTACGGCTGTGGCCACACCTGAACGAGCTGGCCCTCTGCATGCCCTGCATGACTGCGACTGGGTGCCACCTATCTCCACCGATGTCAGAACGCAAAGTCCTGACAGCGGGTGCTCCTCGAGCCCGACTGATCAGGCTCATGGAGTAAGTTGCGAGGAGGGGTCTCGACCGCACGCTGGATTCAGAACGCCAAGTCCTGACGGCGGGTGCTCCTCGAGCCCGTCGCCTCAGGCTCATGAAGTAAGTTGCGAGAACGCTCTTACTATGTGGAGCGAGTCTCGACTTGCGTGCTCTTTGTCGGCGGAACGGCTCAGAACGCAAAGTCCTGCACACGGGCGCTCCTCGAACCCAGTGCTGCAGGCGGCCATCACTAATTGTGAGGATGACGCTATGGGACCCATCCCGTCTCGAGTTGCCAGATGGTCGTCCCGCGGCTGGATCTGGTCGACGACCCCGCGGGGTGCACCGTCGTTCTCACAGACGCGACCTCCATCGACCCAGAGGGCGACAGCGTCTCCAATGGCCCCGCCCCCGTCGTCGGCGACCACCACCTCGAGCTCTGGGCCAGTCTATTATCAGATGCAGGCCAGCGCCATAGATCTTGAGCATGATGTCTCGCGCGATTGTTTTGCGAATTTGGGCTCTTCTAGCACTCCTGAGGCCTCCTGTGTGATCTCTCTGGCTTCCCCCGCGTCTCGCCCTTGCGGGTCCGATAGGCACCTGTCGCTCTCCCCCCGCCCCAACAGTGCTCGCACTTCGCTCGGTTGTGCTCCTGCCGTCCCCGCTCATGCGGCGCTCGGCGACCTGTTTGGGGTCCGCTCGGCGTGCAATATGGAGCCCTTGTGTGCTGGGGCTCTCTGCCCTCCCCGACGCGGGGATGAGGGCAGGCAGCATGTCGCTGCTAATGGTCTCGCCTCTCGCCCGCCGTGCCTGTCCCCCTCACCCGCCTCCCTGCGTTTCGAGCCTCCTGCTGCTGCTGCTCCCCCCTTCAGAGAGAATGCCGCGTCCTCTGGACGCGCCGCCGCGGCGCCCGTGCCCGCCGTCGCCGATTTCTTGGGCGACAGGCCAGGCGCGCCCGCCGCCCCGCCCCCGCCCGAGGAGGCAGGAGGGCCGTAGGGGAGAGGGATGAACCTGCTCTCTACGGTCCGCTCCTCCTCCTCCTCCTCCTCCTCCCCCTCCTCCTCCTCCTCCTCCTCCTCCTCCTCCTCCTCCTCCTCCTCCTCCCTCCTCCTCCTCCTCCTCCTCCTCCTCCTCCTCCTCCTCCTCCTCCTCCTCCTCCTCTTTCTCCTCCTCCTCGCTCCTCCTCCTCCTCCTCCAAAAAAAGAGCTTATTCTGGCCAGGGGAAAAACGCCCTCACCGCTGCGTTCCCCTGGTCCGTCGGTCGTCAGGGAGGGGCCGATGCGACCCTATAGGGCTCGAGATGAAGCGTGGCCCCGGGCCACCTGAGCCCGCGCGCCGCCGGCGCATCGGCCCCGCCCGCGTGCGCCGCGATGGCTTCGTCCACCGGGGGCCGCCCGCCGAGAGGCCGGAACTCCCGGGGCCCCGCGCGCCGCCATCGCGGTCGTATCCGGCGACCCTGCAGGGCGCCCAGCCTGACTCCGGATCCGCCCTACTTTGGGGAAATTCGTAAGTAGGGCTTGGAATTTCCGCCGTGCTTGTCAGGCCCCGCTGATGCCAATGTCCGCCCTACTTTTCTGTTGGTGTTTCCGCCTTGCTTCTGTGGGTTTCCGCCTTATTTTCTGCTGGGTGCAGAAATTCCCGCCCTACCTTTACGGCCTCTTATAGGTGGATTTCCGACGCAGTTTTACTTTGAGAAAAAAAAAAAAAAAAAAAAAAAAAAAAAAAGTGGGGCGGATCTGGGGTCGGGGCAGCCCGGGCGAGCCCAGCCCGTCGGTCAGACCTGCTGCGGGCCCCGCTGTGCCGCTCGTGAAAATACCGGCCCCGTGCGTCGACGCTCCAGGCGCGCGCCAGCTTCTGAGTGAGGGCCCCGACCTCTTGTTCATGTAGTTTGCGGGAGCGCCTCTGCGGAACAAGGGGTGCATCGCAGTAGGGCCATATCAGCAATCCACTGTTGCCCCTAGGCGGCTTGGGAGGAGAGCGCCGTAAAGCACTATAGCAGCTCTCTTCGCACCGTCCTAAATTCAGTCGAACTGGCTTGCAGTTGTTGTCATGTGATTCAGACGTGAAGCTTATGATGGCGTTCGCTCAGGTGGACGGCCGGTCTTGGTCATCCGTTACCAACTTGCGCGCTGCAGTGCGTTGTTGGCACCAACAGTGCAATTTAACAACGCAGTCCGATAGTGCATGGACCGACCGGTCAGCGCAGTTCTGGAGAGGTCTAGAGAAGCGGGCCGACCATTCGTGGTCACACGCGAAACGCCCAGTCTCTGGACGAGTTGCGCTGTTACCAGACCGCCCGCATCAAACTAGGCAACCTTGCCGCTGTCCGGGACGTCACTATCGCAGCGGTATGTTTTTCGGAATCCGTAGGTGTTCCGAAACGCTTGCACTCCAGCGTCGGGACGTAACACTGCGCGAGTGTGGGGATAGGAGGGCTCTCGCAGCTCTCTTGGGCTGGTCTTGGAGCTTCGTTTGGATCTTTCTGGAGCCTTTCAGGGATCGGGGGTGTGTTAGGGGGCCTCTGGGAGGGCCCCGAGCTGGTCAGGAGGACGTCCGCTGGCCGCCAAGATGGTCCATTAGTGATCCAAGGCGCTCCAAGATGTTTCAAGGCGGCCCCCAGGGGCCACAAGATGCCCCAGTGGAACTCCCAAAGGCCCTCCCGAATGACCCCAGAGAGCCACAAACGCAAAAGCCACTCAGGTTTCTCCATATTCCGTAAATCTCACGCTCATCTTCTTCGGATGGCTTCGGGAGAACTTCACATGGCGCCGAGGCTCGAGACGGCCTCGCAACTTCGAAGAGGAGCCCAAGAGGGGCCCAAGCGGGCCCCAAGGCCATCAAGGCAGCCCAAACAGGAAGATCCACAAGAGACCCGTACATTCCAAGCCAGCCCACTTCATATTGAATATGTTCCCACGCTGGCCCTGAACAGCTCGCGAAACCCCGAGAGAATCTGGAGGGTTAACGAGGCAGGACGTATAAGGAATATTGGAGGACGAGGTAAGGCAAGGCATGGAATGAGCCTGTCCGAAAAGCACGCGCAGTTAACAACGCCATGGCATGCGCTGGAACCCAAGCGCGCGCGAAACGCGCGCGCGGTTCTCTATAACATAAACATGTACCGCCCCCCCCTGGCCCCGGGTCCCACACTTCCCCGCCACATTTCGGGGACGCTCCCGGTACCGCTCCCCCGGCCTTTCCGGGGAGCTTCCACAGCGCCCCAGGAGGGCCCAAGACGCTTCCCAGGAACCCCCAAAATTCGAAAGGATGGTCAAGACGCTCCCAAGCAGCCCAAGTCAGCCTTCCGACGGCTCTCGAGGCTCCCAGGTGGCCTCGAAGAGACCCCAAGGGAGGTCCGAGAGGCGTCCCGTGACGGCCCGAAGAGGTAAACATCATAGATGTTCATTGTTTTTTCCATGTTTTTGGCTTCTCGCGTTTTCGAGCTTCCAATGGTCCAACAGCGCCGAAGAGGCTCCCACGACCGCCCCAAGACCACCCAAGAGACCCTCAGGACGGCCCCAAGACGGGCCAAGAAGGTTCGGAGGAGGAGGAGGAGGACTTCGGCATTGGGGGGGACACGCGACTTCTGGAGGTCTCTTCCCATCGAGGCACGGCCACCGACGTTGAGCCGGCCCTGGGGAAGGGGTCGGGAGCTAGAGGGCCCACGTATCGTCAAACATCACGACGTCGGAGGTCCGGATTTTTTCTTCGCGCGAGTCTGATGCTGTAGAGGCGCGGACCAACCCGCATGCCATAACGAGGGCACGTGCGCCAATTTTTGCCAGCGTGCGCCTCAACCAGAAGGTTCTGACCTTCTCGATTTGCTCCGCAATCGGCATGGTCGCTTAGGGTGCTGTCGGCGGCTTGTAGAGGGCATCGCGACCGCATTTTGTGTACCTTGCCCGTGCACGTTGCCTGTCTGGATGGAGAAAGGACACGCAACAAGCCAAGAGGAGGAGGAGGAGGAGGAGGAAGAGGAGGAGGAGGAGGCCACCTGTGCGCGCTACCAGGATCTGCTCCCAGCCCTCGCACAGCGAGGATGGCCGCGTCGCCAGCCGCCTCGCCAGCGTCCTCGCCGGCGGCATGGTGGTGGGATGGCGGTCGTGTTCGTGCCCTCCCGTCCTTCGCTCTCGGTCTCTCCTCCTTCTTCCTCTCGGGGCGGTTTTGCTTCCGAGATTGGGCCTGGCGCGTCTCGAGAGACGCTGCGCGGTAATACTTGCCCGCTGCTCCTGCAGTTGAGGGCGCGACGCCCTTGAATTCGTGTTTTTGGCGGCGGCCCTGCCGTTTGCCCCGCACATGCAGTGCCTATTGGCACATCTCAGGAGCTAGATCTAGGGGAGGGGGTTAGGGGGAGGGGTAGAGAGAAGAAAGAAACGCGTCATACCACCTAAGCCCAGAGGGCGAGTATCGGGCGCCTTGATTTTTGTTGACGTGGGAGCTTCAACGTGTGGCGTCTTACCCAGCAGCTCGTGGCACCGCTTCTGCAGTACATGGAGCGTCGAACCCCGTCTTGCTCACACTTGAGGGCCGTGCACGAGGCGCAGTTCTGTGTGTGCTGTCTGAGCAAAAAGCCTGCCTGGAACGAGTCGCGGGGGTGATTATTCGTATGTGTATTTTTGCTCTTACGGGTGGCATGATCGAAGACGCCCACGGCGAGGCACCGCCGCCCCCTGCCTTCTGGAAACAACTGTGTGGTTCAAACGTCGACCAAAGGTGCGGCCATGCTAGTGGACTTCGCGTTACCCTGGCGCTTGGCGGAAACCACTGGGAACTCTGGAAAACGGGGCCCTCCGAGCTGATCTTGGGGCTCTGGGGCATTTCTCGGACCATTCTGGGCCTCCTTGAATACCTTTTTTGGGCTTTCTCTGAGCCGCCTTGTGGCTCTCTCGGGCCGTCCTATTTCAGGAGGACAAGAAACACACAGACACAATGAATCGTCGATCCCCCGGAAATTATGGGAAACTATGGGGAGTGGGGGGGAAGACAGAAACCCTAAAAATATGGAAAAATATGTGGAATCCTTTTATTTGTGTGCATTTATTTGTGTGTAATGGGGCCCCTTCACTATTCTTGGGGTGCTCTCGGGCCGCCTGGCGCCCTCGGAAGGGACGCCCTGGGACTCCGGGGCCGTCCGAGGGCCCTCTTGGGCAGTCTTGGCGCTGGCTCTGGGCCGTCCTGGGCCATCTTGGGGTGCTGCTGGGGGCCCTCTGGGCCGTCCTGGGGTGATTCGGGGGTGGACAGAACCCCCAACAGTGATACGTCGATTAGTGAATTGTCCGTTTTCGGTTCTCGCGAGGGCGTCGTGGCCGTTCTTTTCCAGGCTTGCGCCCGCCAGGTTTAGGGATCAGGTCGTTTTCACTAAACCACGTTTTAGTAAAGGGGGGTCTGTCCATCCCCGAGTGATTTGGGGGGCCTCCTGGGCCGTATTGGGTTTTCGGAGGCCCGAACAGGCGAGAGAGCGAAATCACTGAATGACCTAAGCGAAGGCAGTGGCTGGCATTACGTGGGCCTGCTGGGAGTCCTCCTGGAGGCCCCCCCCGGGGGCGTCTTAGGGGCAATCTTGGGCCAAGTTTTGGCGAAGCTATTGGACGATGGGCTCCCCAAGTCGTTGTGGACGGGGGGCCGTCTTAGTGCGCTCTTGGTCCATCTGACGCTTTAGAAGGCCGCCTTGAGGGTCTCGCTGGGCTGTCGTGGGGGCCTCTTGGAATGACTTAGCACCATCTTGGAGGTCTCTTTGGCCGTCTTGGGCCGCCCCCTTGCAGGGAGACAGAAAGCTCAGTTATCGATTTGTCAGAAGATACGCTGTAAGTACTCGGGTGTGTTCATGGAACGAAAAACCTAACCCCATGCCCACGATAATAATGTACCCCCCCCTTAAGTCGTTAGAGTTTTTTATCGTCGACCAATAAGAGTTTGGTCGGGGGCGCGGGGCGCGGAGGCCAAACTTCATTATCAATTCGGAACGTTATGTTGAGATAGCAAGAGCAAGTTATGTTGAAATAGCAACATCAAGCGAAGCGATCACACTTTTTTCAGGATGTCTCAAGCGAAACCAAGAATTTTGGGAGGCAGGCTCAAACGAAACGAGCAATGTTTCAAGGATGTCTCAAGCGAAACCAGTAGTTCTGTGAGGATGTCTCAAGCGATTCGAGAAGCTTGTCGAGGATGTCTCAAGCGAAACAAGCATATACTCGAGGATGTCTCGGGCGATTCGAGAAGCTTGTCGAGGATGTCTCAAGCGAAACAAGCACATACTCGAGGATGTCTCAAGCGAAACAAGCATGTACTGAAGGATGTCTCAAGCGAAACGATACGTTTCTTAAGGATGTCTCAAGCGAAAACAACAATTCTGTGAGGATGTCTCAAGCGAAACCAAGAATTTTGGGAGGCAGGCTCAAACGAAACGAGCAATGTTTCAAGGATGTCTCAAGCGAAACCAGCAATCCTGCGAGGATGTCTCAAGCGATTCGAGAAGCTTGTCGGGGATGTCTCAAGCGAAACAAGCATATACTCGAGGATTGCTCTTTTTCTTCCTCTTCTCTTCTCCTTCTTTTTTCTTAATTTATATTTTTATGTCTTGATATATTTCTTTAGTTCTTTCTTTTTTTCCTCTCTCTCCCCATGCCCCCCTGAACTTGTTTATCCCTGGTGTTGATTATCCATGGCAAGTGAGGCACATGAGCTACCTACCCTACACGAGCACGCAAAAAAACAATTTTCAGAAAGCATTTGTAAACTAAATCTAATAGATTTGGAACTTGAATTTTTTGCTCTTTTTCTTCCTCTTCTCTTCTCCCTCTTTTTTCTTAGTTTATATTTTTATTTCTTTATATAGTTCTTTATTTCTTTCTTTTTTTCCTCTCTCTCTCCCCATGCCCCCATGAACTTGTTTATCCCTGGTGTTGATTATCCACGGAAAGTGAGGCACATGAGCTACCCTACACGAGCACTTAAAAATTTTAATGTTCATAAAGCGTTTGTAGATAAAAATGTAATACATTTGAATCTTCAGATTTTTTGTTTTATCCTCCTTTCCTCTCCTCTTCTACTTCTCCTGCTCATTTCTTCTTGTCCTGTTCCTTTTTAATATTTCTTTTATGCATTTCCCTCAACTCTCTCTTTGTTTTCTTTATTTCTCTCTTTGTATCTTTCTCTCCCCCCATGCGCCCCTGAACTTGTTTATCCCTGGGGTTGATTATCCACGGAAAGTGAGGCACATGAGCTCCTACACGAGCACTAAAAAAACAATTTTCATAAAGCGTTTGTAAATAAAATATAATAGATTTGGAACTTGAAATGTTTGCTTGTCCTCTTCCTCTCCTCTTCTACTTCTCCTCTTGAATTTTTCTTCTCCTCTTCATTTTCATTATTTCTTCTTTCTCTCTCTCTCTCTCTCTTTCTATCTCTCTGTCTCTCTCCCCCCCACATGCCCCCCTGAACTTGTTTATCCCTGGGGTTGATTATCCATGGAAAATCTGATATGTATTTTTTCATTATTTCCTCTCTGTCTTTTTTCTCTCTCTGTTTCTCTATCTCTCTCTCCTCTTGCTCCTCTCCTGTCTTTTCCTTTCCTCTCCTCCTCTCCTTCCTCTCTTGCTTTCCATTATATCCTCTTCTTCTCTCTCTCTCTCTCTCTTTCTCAATTTGCATAAAGCGTTTCTAAATAAAATCTGATGGATTTGAAACTTGAAATTTTTGCTTTTCCTCCTCCTCCTCTATCTGTCTTTCTTTATATATATCCTCTCTTCTTCTTATTCTTCTTATTATTCTTCTTCTTTATTATAAGTGTTTTTTTCTGCGAAATGTGTTATATCTTTCTTATTTTCTTATATATATATATATTTTATCTTTTTGTTTCCTTCTCTCTCTCTCTCTCTCTCAGCACAACCCCCCCAGCACAACCCTCCAGCACAACCCTCCAGCACAACCCTCCAGCACAACCCTCCAGCACAACCCTCCAGCACAACCCTCCAGCACAACCCTCCAGCACAACCCTCCAGCACAACCCTCCAGCACAACCTCTTGAGGTTTATTATCGTCGGCAGTTTTTTATCATCGGCAGTGGTCGATAGCAACTCCTGAGCTCTCCGGGAACACGGCGGCACGCAAATGATACGCATGGTTTTGAAAAACTTCATTTTGATATATATATATATATATATATATATTATCTAATTGCGAATTCCATTGAAATCTTTTCGAATTTGCGAAATCGAGCCGTCAGGCGCTTGAATGCCGCACTGCGTTCGAGATTTAGGCGAAAGCGTGTGCGACGCAATTTTCTCATGACACGCATTTTTTTTTTTTTTGAAAAACCTAGCGGTGATTCGTCGCCGACTCCGGGTCGACGTATCGAGCCGGTCCCACTGAGGGATTCAGGGTGTGGAGTCGATGTGCCGAGTCGATGTATCTCGAGCCGATGTCTAACGCCGATTCCAGGGCGGTTCATCGCCATCCCTTGTGAGCCAGTCCCCCCCTCGCCGTTCCCCCTCAGTGCCAGAGGCTGCGCCGTGGTTCCGCAAGCGATGACGTCTTGCTGCGAGTGGAGTGGCAGGGCCGGCGTGGAGCGGCGCACAGCTCCAGAGGCGGCCGAGGCCTGCCTGTTGCCACGTCTGCCGAGGGCTGGGTTTGCGCGCCAGATGCTGGCGATGATCAGGCTGTAGCTATCTCTGTGAATCCCTCGTGCACGGTGCTGTCAGGAGAGGGCCTGCCTCGTGCCACCAGATGGGTGCTGGCCAAGCACGTGTGGCAGCCTGCATCACTGCCGCATGGCGTCCGTTCTGAGAGGACCCAGAGCCTTGGAGCGGGCCATCAGTACTTGTTGGATCATGAGCGTGCGCAGCCTCCGGTCCCATCGGGACTGAAAGCGAGGCAGGTCCTAATTTAGCCTGGGGCCGCGCCTGTAGCCCAAGGTTGGCCTGGCCCAGTAAGCTTGCAATCAGTTGAGGTCAGGGTTCACGTTGGGTAGAACCACGGATTGGTACAGGATGGTTCTGGTAGCCCCACGTCACGTGCAAGCTGCAACCCCGTCGTCGATGCATTGCAACATGTCCAGCCCGTTGCCCTGCACACTCGACAATTGCGAGGCGGTCTGGTAGATGCGGCCGCTGCGTCAGCACCTTCGCCGCAGCCGCAACCGGACAACGGCTACCCTCCTCTCAGCAAGGTCGTCGTTCTCTTATTTACTGTTTTGCCGATCGGCGCGGGCCCTCGCACCCCTCCCCCCCCACCCCATGGAGTAGATCTTGGATTTTTTGGGCGCCTGTTTCAAGCGGGTGAAGTCTCTCCCAGAGGCCGCACTCTTGCAAGCAGTCGCATTAATCAGAGGTCTGGAGCCAGACCCCCCCCCTTGCCACCCAATGTCGAAAAACGCATAACAAAACAACGCTCACAAGGGCATTCGACAGAATGTGTCCGTGTCCTGCTGGGGCCTCTGCGAGTATCTCGGCTGGGTGTCGCGGGCGGGCAACATCAGGCCAAAGCTAAGCGCGCCTGCGCACTCTTGCCTGAAACGCCCCGGGCAACATACGATTATGGCCAGTTGTGGCGAAGCCTCACCTAGTGCTAATACGAGCTGAATGCACGGTGCTACCACAGTACGTCCTGACTTGTTTTTGAAGGATTGCGGCTGAAACGAGTGAGATCGGGCCCGGATTCCGCCGACCTGATTGTTGCCGCAGTGCTCTTGATTGTCGCTTGAATGCCGTTCATCCCAGAGTGCGTCAAGGGACTGAGTCAAATCCGAGCAGATGCAGATATATTTCCGCTCCTCACTCATCCCTCACCACTCCACCCTCCTCCCCACTCCATCCCCCTCCTCGTCTTCCCTCGTTCCTCCTTCCTCTCCCCCCGCGCGCGCTGGGGGGAGGGGGAGGACATACGAAAGGATGAGAAGAACAAGGATGAGGGGGGTGCAGAGGAGGAGGAGGGGGAGGAGGAGGAGGAGGAGAATGAGGAGGAGTAGGAGGAGGAGGAGGAGGAGCTCCCCATTTCCGTATGATTCCTGGACGTTCCCGTTCATTTCATGGGTTGGATTGATTTGAAGGATGAGGAGAGTGAGGCGGAGGATCAGGAGCATGAGGATGACTATGTCGGAAAGAGCGCGTTCTGTAGTCGCTTGGAGGGGGGGGGGGGGTGAAACCGGACCCCCCCACCCTGGATGGAGGGGGAGGGGGTTCGACCCCCCCCCCATCCCCCCCTCCCGTGACGCAGGGGGGGGGGGTTCGAACCCCCCCCACCCCCCCTCTCCCTCCCGTGACGCGGGCGGGGTTCGAACCCGAAATGGAACGAAT
>CAUYUJ010016177.1:0-17500 GCA_963575745.1 Prorocentrum cordatum | reverse complement strand
ACATCGTTCATATACACCGTCAATTCACAAAGTGAGTATACGTAATGAGCAGCGTTAGTACACAGCGTTAGTACACACCACGCATATACGCAACCCAAATACACAACACCACGAATATACGCAACGCAAATACACAACACCACGCGTACACGCAATGTAAATACACAACACCACGCGTAAACACAGCGTCAATACACAACACGCATATACACAACGCAAATACACAACACAACGCATAAGCACAACGTAAATACACAACACCACGCATACACGCAACGTAAATACACAACACCACGCATACACGCAACGCGAATCCACGACATCTCGCATCTACGCAACGCAAAAACACGACACCACGCGTATACGCAACGCAAATCCACAACACAACGCATATACGCAACGCAAATACACGGCACCTCGCATATACGCAACGCAAATACACGGCACCACGCGTATACGCAACGCAACTACGACACCACGCATATACGCAACATACACGCAACGCACATACACGACACCACGCGTATACGCAGCACACACGCAACGCAAATACACGACACCACGCGTATACGCCACATACACGCAACGCAAATACACGACAACACGCGTATACGCAACATACACGCAGCGCAACATACACGACACCACGCATACACGCAACATACACGCAACGCAACATACACGACTACCCCGCCTATACGCAACATAGACGCAACGCAAATACACGACACCACGCGTATACGCAACATACACGCAACGCAACATACACGCAACGCAAATACACACAACCACGCATATACGCAACGCAAATTCACACCACCACGCATATACACAACGCAGATACAGTAACCCACGCAAATACGCAACGCAAATACACAACACAACGCACACACGCAACGCACATACACAACACCACGCGTATACGCAACGCAAATACACAACACCACGCACATGCACAGCGTAAATACACAACACCACGCTTGTACACAGCGTAAATACACAACACCACGCATCGACACAACGTAGATACAATACACCACGCATATACACAACTTAAATACACAACACCACGCATACGCGGAACGCAAATACACAACACCACGCACATACACAGCGTACATACACAGCACCACTCATATACCACACAACGTAAATACACAACACCACACATATATACAACGTAAGGACACAACACCACGCATATGCACAACGTAAACGCTACACCACGCATCTACACAGCACGACGAAAATATGCAATGCCGCGCATACACGCAACGTAAACACACAATACCACGCATGTAAACAACGTAAAACATAACACCACTGATATACACAACGCGCACACACAACGCATATGTTCAGCGTACATACGCAACGCGGCGCATATACGCAACGTAAATGCACGACACCACGCATATACGCAACGCAAATACACGACACCACGCGTATACGCAACGTCCGCGCATATCCACAACGTGAATTCACAACGCCGCTCATATACACAACGTTAGTTTCACAACACCACGCGTATACACAACGTAAATACACAACACCATACGTAAACACAACGTAAACACACAACACCACGCATATACGCAACGCAAATACACAGCACCACACATATACACAACGTAAACGCACAACGACACGCGCAAACACGACGTACATATGCGACGCCACGCGTATACACAACGTAAGCACAGCACCACGCGCAAACACGACGTTGTGACGCTACGCATACACGCGACGTAAATACACAACACCACGGGTATACGCAAGGTTAATACACGACACCACGCATATACGCAACGTAAATACACAACACCGCTCATATACACCACGTAATTACACAACACCACGCATATACACAACGCAGACACACCACACCACGCATATACGCAACGTAAACACACAACACCACGCGTAAACACGACGTACATATGCAACGCCACGCATACACGCAACGTAAATACACGACACCACGCATATACGCAACGTACATACACAACACCACGCATATGCACAACGCAAATACACAACAGCGCGCATATACACAACGCAATTACACAGCACCACACATATACACAACGTAAGCACACAACACCACGCGTATACACAGCGTACATACACCACGCCACGCATACACGCAACGTAAAAACACAACACCACGCATATACGCAACGCAAATACGCAACACCACGCATATACCTAACGTAAATACACAAATCCGTGCATATACACAACGTAGATACACAACACCACGCATATACACAACGTGAATACACAACACCACGCGTAAACACGACGTATCTACGCAACGCCACGCCTCACACACAAGACCCGCGCATACACACAGCGCGAATACAGCACAACGCTTAAATACGCAGCACTGCGCAACACCACGCGCACGCTCAACGTAAATGCGCGACACAACGCGTGTACACATCGTAAATACAGAGTGTAAATACACAGCGTAATTACACAGCATAAATACACAGAGTAAATACACAGCGTGAATACACAGCGTAAATACACAGCGTAAATACACAACATAAATACACAGCGCTACGCTACCCGCGCGCAGCACCCGCGCATACGCACAGCGTGAATACACAGCACGGCGCTTGAATACGCAGCGCTACGCAACACCACGCATACGAACAGCGTAAATACACAGAACACACACACACACACACACACACCACCCGCGCATACACGCAGCGCGCTACACATGGCGCCAATGCGTAGAGTTATTACGTTAAGTATTTACGCTGTGTGTTGACGTTGTGTTTTCAATCACGTCGTGCATTTACGCTGTGTTTTACGTCGCTCCGCGTTGTGTAATTACGTTGTGTATTTGCTTTGTGTGTTCCGCAAACTTTGCAAACTCTCGCAAATGCCAGGGGAATTCGCCACATCCAATGTAGCCTTCCAGCCCAAGTTCACGACGCGCAGATGCCCGACACCGACAGCACGCAATTCAGACGAGCCGCCCCCCTGACCCTTCCCCCCCTCTTGCCGCGGGGCGCGGTGAGTGCCGCCAACGCCAGGCGGTGGTGCTCGGCGCCGCCTCCGCCGTCCTCGGCCCCATGATGGGCGCAGGCATCCGGCCTCCGCTCCCGGCTTCCAGCTCGCGTTGGCCGCGATCGCCGCCGTTGTCACCGCATCGTCGTCGATGGCTCTTCGGGAGACGGAGAGAGAGAAAGAGGGAGGGAGGGAGGAGAGGGAGGGAGGTATGCGAGCGAGGGAGGGAGGGAGGGAGAGAGAGGGAGGCGACAGATGGAGGCAGGGAGGGAGAGAGGCGACGAAGGGAGGGATGAGGAGGAGGAGGTGGAGGAGAAGGAGGAGAACGACTAGGAGGAGGAGGAGGAGGAGGAGGACCCCGCAGCAGTGCGCCACGACGATGATAATACTAATAATGATGTTGACGATGATGATTATGATGATGCTGATGATGCTTGTGACAGTGGTGGTGATGATGATGATGATGATTGTGGTGGTGGTGGTGGTTGTGATGATGATGATTACGACGATGCTGGCGGTGGCTTTGTGATGCTGGAGGTGGTGGTGGTGGTGCTGATGCTGATGCTGATGCTGGTGATGGTGATGGAGATAGTGGTGGTGATGATGATGGGGATGATGATGCTGATGATGATGGTGATAGTGATGGTGCTGGTGATGCTGGTGATGGAGATTCTGACGGTGGTGGTGATGGTTATGATGACGATGGCGATATTGACGATGCTGCGGGTTACGTTGCTGATGAGGACGACGCGGCTGACGGTGACGATGACAATGATGTTGTTGATGATGAGGATGATGATGTTGCTGCTGGTGGTAATGGTTATGATGACGATGATGGCGATGATGGCGATGGTGACGATGATGATGTTGGTGATGATGCGAATGCTCAGTATTACAATGATGATGGTGTTGATGATACTGGCGGTGTTCAGCAATCATGATTGTGATGGGGCTGACGGTGAGGAGGAGTATGAGCATTATGTGGGAGTGTGATGATGACGATCATGCTAATGATGATGCTGCCGATGACAATGACGATGACGATGGTAATGCTGATGATTAGAAAACCGCCGCTGCTGCTGGCAAGGAAGACGACGATGGCAACGCTGATTACGATGATGCTTGCCAATGATGATGCTGATGATGGTGATGATGATTGAGACAATGATGATGACTATTATTATGATGATGACGATGCTGACAATGATGACGCTGCTGATGATGATGACGATGCTGACGATGATGATGACGATGATGATGATGATGACGATGATGATGATGATGGTGATGATGCTGATGAGGATCAGAAAGATCCGGATGATGATGATGATGATGATGATGATGATGATGATGATGATGATGCTGATGATGATGATGATGATGAAGAACATGATCATGATGATGATGATGATGATGCTGATGCTGATGCTGATGCTGACTTTGATGATGTTGATGACGATACTGATCATGATTATGATTATGATGATGTTGCTGATGACGATGATGCTGATTGTGCTGATGATGAGAAGAGGAGGATGAGCAGGAGGCACGCCAACTTGATGAATCCGAACGCGCCGAGACAGGCCGCGGGAAGAAGAAGACAGGTGGAGGATGAGCAGGAGGAGGACGATAAGGAGGAGGAGGAGTAGTTGGGGGAGCAGGAGAACGACCAGTGTAAACCCAGTATGCATCAACAAAATTGCAACACAGCCTTCCCCCTAAGTTTCACAGGTCCCTGCAAAGACTAACCTTCACTGAGGGGAGTTCTTCGTTGGAAGACAACCGTTTGAACATCCCAAACCGTACCAGACCCCATTCCTGGGACTCCAAGGCCATGACCCAACGTTCTTGCTGCGTCCTGACGATCCTGAGTCGCATTAGAACGTCATTCCTGAGACTTCGATGCCGCGAGTCAAGTCAACGTGACCGTTGCACCCTGACGGTTTGACATCATGCCAAAGCACCGTCAACCATCATATTCCTCCAAACTGTTGAACACCTCCAGCAACTTTGGACACGAATGTGCGCGGGGCTGAGGGTGTCGCCACATTTTGAAAAGGAACCACCCTCCATCCATGATGTTGTGACTTTCGAGCCGAACGTGCGCGGCGCTTAGGCGAGAACCTCATTTTGAAAAAACACCTGACATCCGTGACACCGTTTTGCAGTTTTAGCTTAAGGGTTGTAAGTGGTGGGGAAGTCTCAGGCGAAACGCCCGGCCTGCCCTACGGACACGTCTCGTGGTGCGACAGGGAGGAGTCATTTAGAAGAAAATGGGGTGGAGGATAATGAGGAGGAGGAGGAGGAGCAGGAGGCGGAGCAGGACGCGAATTAGGAGGAGGAGGCGGAGGATGAGGAGGAGCAGACGGAGGTGGAGGAGGCGGAGGGAGGAGGTAGAGGGGGAAGGAGGAGGAAGAAGAAGAGGACGAGGGAGATGAGGTCAGGTGAGGTCGTCCCCTGCGATCACCTTGGGGGCATCTCGGATCCTCTGGCTGGTTGTTTGGGGGGCTGATCAGGGCTGGCGGCCTTGGGGCATGTTGTAGCCCCTTGTTGCGGTCTTGGCCTTGGGCAGCGAAATGAACGATAGCCGCCCCTCGGAATTCACAGGAACCCCATCGGGCAGCTGACGCACAGGCTTACACGAGCCAATTCGCACATGGCACGATGGAAGAGGCACAGCGATCGATGTATGTGCGTGTGTACATATATCATGTATATGTCTTTATGTATGCTTAGCTGGGGACCGGGCCGGGGGCTTGGGGTCCAGGACCTCTACGGCCAATGAATGAGGTTCCTGGGGCCCAGAGAGCTCCTCGGGGGCCCCAGGCCCGCTTCCTCAGCTCTCCAGCCGTCGTTCGCCCCCAAGACGGCCTGCAGGAACGAGTCTCAGACGGCTCCGGAGAGGCTCCAGGTGCCTCAAAAGAATTTCGAGACAGCCCCAGAGGGCCTCCGGAGACTCCAGGACACCTCCGATAAGCCAAACATCTGCACAAGCCCATTGCTTTCTCGCATTCTCGCTTCCGATGTGCTGCTGAGGCCTCAAGATCACCCCCGAGAGGCCCCAAGACGCCCGAACAAAACACCCAAGAGGCTCCGAGAAGCCCCAAGACGCCCCAAATGGGGGGTCCGAAATCGCTCCCGAGGCGGCTCAGACAGCCGTCCAGGCGGCCCAGGACGGCCCCGAGTCACCCCAATATGGCTTCCAGGGGCCTCAGACGGCTCTAGAGAGGCTCCAGGCGCCCCAAGATAAGTTCACGACAGTCCCAGAAGGCCTCAGGAGACTCTCCAGGACACCTCCGATAGATCCCAAAAACCTTCACAAACCCTTCGGTGATTTATGCTTTTGCTTTCTCGCCGTTTCGCATCTCATGGGCTGTTGATGACTCAAGCTCGCCCCCAAGAGGCCCTCTGACGCACCCCAGAAGCGCCCTGGAGGCCCCAAGAAGCCCAAAGACGCCCCCCTCCGCAGCCATTTTGCCTCAAGTTTTTGGCTCCCAAGCCTGCCCTGCTCGGCAGCAGCCGGAACACCGCCGGCGCGCTAGCGCCCCTCTGGCGCTTCCTCGGCATGCAGGTGCTGCGGTGCTGCCTTGCCGCGGCGGCCCTGGCCACCGCGGGCCTCGCCGGGGCGCCCGAGGCGACCTGCCAGGGCGCCGAGGCGGAGGAGGCGGCCATGGTGCAGCTGAGGCCAGAGGCCGCCCAGCCTCCGCCGCCTCAGACCCGGCGGACGAGGCCCGAGCTGCCCTCGGGGATCTTCTGACCCGGGTCAACCCAGACCCGGGTCAGTCAGGACCTGCAGGATCTTGCAAAATTCTGCAAGATTTTGCACCCAAGCCCGGGTCAGCGCGAAGGATCTTGCAGGATCCTGCGCCCAAACCCGGGTCATTGTGACCCTGGCCCTGCAGGATTCTGCAAGATCGGACGCTCTGGCTGACCCCCGTTGGCATCGACCCCCGCCTCAAGGCTCCCGATGCCCCCGATAGCGCCGGCGAGCCAGCCGGCGACGATGGTCGGGATCCCGCCGCCAGCGCCGGAGCCGTGCGAGTACCTCGAGTACGGCTGGAGCTACTGCTACTCTCCCGTCATGGAGTCGCCGTTCGACACGGTGGAGGAGGCGAAGAGCAGCTGCCTCTGCGACCCAGCCTGCGAGGGGGTGTACGACAGCGCGGGCGTCGAGGGGTGGAGCGGGAAGGCCTACGTCTGCAAGAACGAGGCGGGGCGCGGGCTCGAGTGGGACAGCCACAAGGTGGAGGGGTTCCAGGGCAGCGTGCACTGGAAGCTTCCCAAGATGTTCTCGCCCTGGGAGTGCTCTGAGTACTGGGCGTCCTCGGGCAAGGGCAGCTGCTGAGCGGGGCGCCGGTGGCGGCAGCGCAGTTGGACCTCGGCCCTGCCTGCACCGCGGCCTGCGGGTGGAGGCCCAACTGGGCGGCGGGGCCCTGCCTGGCTTCCAAGCGATTCCCTGAGCACAGAAGGGCCCAGCCCGAGCGTAGGGCACGTAGGGCCCCCAGAATTTTGCCTGCTCGTGGGCAGAGGGTGCCCACATCGGTCCCTCTGTCTCTCTCGCCTTCCTCTCCATCTCTCTCTCTCTCTCCCTCTCCCTCTCCCTCGCCAGTGCCCCGCTCGAGGGGAGCGAACAGCAGCTCTCTTTTGTCGGAGTTCTCGCGTTTGGGACGGCGCTTCCCGCCTTCAGAGTCTTTAGCGAGGAGGCTGGACCTCGTCTCGTCTCGCCTCTTCGGCCTGATCGCTTCGACTGGCCAGTGCTTGTTGGCGACTCGCTGCTTGCAGCGCGGGCCTCTCTCTCTCTCTCTCTCCCCCCCTGCTGCCCTCTCGGAAGCTGGGCGAGGGCTGCGAAAACCGTGGCTGCTAAAACGGCCCTCCCAGAAGGAAAAAACAACTCCCCGGAATGAGGCGCGGCACGCGAAACAGTCAACGGGCCTCTTCCCGGAAGGACGAAGACACCTTCCCGGAGGTCGATTTTAGCAGCCGCGGATTTAGCAGCCGTTGCCCGGCTTCCGATCCTGCCCTATTTAGTCCCCGCGTTGAGCCAGGTGGTCTCGGCTGCTCGTGCTTGGCCCGTGACTCGTGTTTTTGTTGCCGCACGTCGCGGCCACAGGCACGCCGGCAGTGTCCACCCGCGTGAGGACATGAGCACAAGATGTCCGAGACGTGCCCTGCCCAGTCTCCACGCGAGGCGAAGCTTTGAGCGAGCGTTCCGTCCAAAAGAGCACGTCGCCAGAGATGCACGATCTGCGATGCCCTCACCTGCGGCGTGCCTCCCAGGAATCCACGGGAGTGTCGGCAGTTGCTGAGTTCGCGGTACCCGCGGGAGCCGCGGGGTCTCACATGGATTTGCGCTGCCCTCACCTCCGCCGTGCCTCCCAGGAACCGAAGAGAGTGGAGACAGCTGCGCAGTTGGCAGCCGCCCAGGAACCAGCAGGTCCCCCACTGCCAAGACGGCTCCCGGGGGTCCCAGACGGCTCTAAAGAGGCTCCAGACGCCTCAAGAGTTGCTAAAGACAGCCCGCACTCCAGGACACTTCCGACAAGCCAGAAACATTAGAATCACCAATGAGAAATCTATGACTTGTGCCGTCTCGCCTTTTCGCCTCCCATGGGCTGCTGAGGCCCCCACGGTGCCCCAAGGTGCCCCAAGGAAGCACCCAAGAGGCCCCAAGAAGCACCAAGACGCCCCTCAGGGAACGCCAAAACTCCTCCTGGGAGGGGTCAGATAGCCGTCCAGGCGACCCAGGACGGCCGCGAGTTAATCCAGGACGGCCTCCAGAGCTCCCAGACGGCTCCAGAGTGGCTCAAGACGCCTCAAGAGACGCTCAAGACAGCCCCAGAGGGCCTCAGGATATTCTTCAGGACACCTCCATGCCAACAACCTGCACAACGTCTTCCTCCTCCTCCTCCTCCTCCTCCTCCTCCTCCTCCTCCTCTGAGGAGGAGGAGGAGGAGGAAGAGGAGGGAGAGGGGGAGGGGGAGAGGGAGGGGGAGGGGGAAGGAGGATGAGGAGGAGGATGAGGAGAAGGAGGAGGAGGATGACGAGGATCGTTTTGGAACGTTTTGCCAAGCACAGCGTGCTGGGGCGGGGGAACAGAACGCTGTGCAGCTGCGCTGGAGGAAGCTCCAGCCATCGGGCTCACCAGGGCAGGGCCTGGGAGCCGACACCAGCGTGCACGTAGCGCACTGCAACATTTGAAGCGGTCAGCGCGAGATGCAAGACATCTCGCGCGGTCCAAAAAGGGGGCCCTGCCACAGAGACTCACAGTCATGGTGGCGCGAGGCCTTCGCGCCGAGTCGCAGCCTCAATGTACCCGCCAGGATTGCGGATCTTGGTTGTCACCCTCGCCGGTTTCCCTACGGGTTTCATGGCCCTGAAAGCGTCAAGACCTGTCAAAGCACCAACGGCATCGTCGTCGATAGGGGCAATGGCTGATCACGAGGCTGTTCCACACACCGAAAACAACCACGATCTGTTGAGCTGCAGTCGGCCTGTTCGCGATCGCCAGGGGCCGTGTTCGATCCAAATTCGGATCGAACTGCTCCTCAAAGGGCGCCTCGAGGATGGACTGCTGCACCGTCGACGCCGCCTCGATCTGCTCAAGCCTCTCCGCGGTGGGCACCTCCCTCTTGCTCCTTTTCTTTATTGGGCACGTGGGAAACCCTTTCGACAGACTCTACCGTGGGCACCTCCACTTCGAAAACAAGGACATATTCATTACAGATGGCGTGCTGTTTTTCGATTCCAGGACTTTTTGAGGATCGGGGGCGACGTCAGGATGGTGTGATGTGTACATCGTTTTCCGTTTCCTGGGCGGACACCGAAAAATGTGTACACCAGGATCCCGTATACACCATGATCCGCTGTCCTGCGCAAATTTCAGCGCAGGGCTGGAAACAAGCGCCGGTGTATAGGGTTCGTTCCCCCACCACAGATTCCAGCACCTTCTGGGGCTCCTCGACGTACTCGTCGTCGAGCTCGAACTCGTCTTCGGGGCCGAACGCCTGGTCAGCCCAGCGCCCTCCAACGACTCTACCGAGAGAGGGGGAATGGACGGGAGCTCCAGGATCCGGAGACGCCCCATCGTCGGAGCACTCGCGCCCGGGTGGCAGCAGCATCCTCCTCCGTGGCCCAGACGGCGGGCGGCTCGGCACAGCGGAGCACCCAGTCCGCCGCCCTGACTTCCAGCCGCTCCCGGGCGAGGCCTCCACAGACCTCCATGAGCTCCTGGATGCGGCCCTCCGTCTCCTCGAGGGAGGGCTCGACGCTCTCCTCTTTGAGGGCGTGATGGGCCAATGTTCCACCACCGCTACCACAGGTAGTACGGCGGGGGGGAAGGGAGGATGGGGAGGGCCTCCTCCTCCTCTTCCTCCTCCTCCTCTTCCTCCTCCTCCTCGTCCTCCTCCTCCTCCCCCTCCTCCTCCTCCTCCCTCATCCTGCATCTGGTAGTGGTGGTGGAGAATCGGCCCATCATGGTGCGTTCCAGCTGGTCGGAGTCCGTCGCCTCCGTGAGCGCCTCAGCCGACACCACAAGCGGGGCGGCTGAGTGCTCCCCAGAGGACTCGCCCGTGGGTTCCCAGCCGTCGACCGCCTCCTCAGCGTCAGATCTGGAGAGCTCCTCTTCCTCCGGCGCCTGCGGAGAAGCAAGAAGATCTTCGGAGCTTTCACGCACCCTCCAGATCCGTCGAGTCACCGATGAAGAAGTCGGCGACGCCCGTCCTGTTCAGCAGGTTGTCGAAACCATCGAGGCGCTTGCTCTCCGACATGCCAATGTCAAATGCCACGCTGGTAGCACCGGCCTTAAGAGCGTCGTGGATCTTGCGCATCAGCTCGTGGTGCAGGTGGGCGCACTCACGGTGGCCGCTGCGGAACTTGACCCACTCGCTGGCCAATTCGCGCTCACCCGCGTGTACCAGTCAGCGTCGGATGTCCTCTCCCGCAGCCTTTCTGCTGCCCTGGCCGTGCGTGATGAGCATGTTCTCATGGCCGTCGATGAGCATGTCCTCATAGCCATCGGTGACGGAGCACGTCGCGCAGTCCTCCCGCTTGGCAGCCGCCTGCGGAGAACCCACGCAGGCAACCGCAGCCGCCACCACAGCCTCCTTGAGCAGCCACTCGCCTCGCGGAGCGGCTGTTTGCTCACCTTCGTGCTGATGGCCGCAGTGGGCGCCTTCAGCTTCTCCTCTGCGTCGCCTGCCGCCATGGCAAGCAGAAGTGTCCGTATGCAGGGTGCGCGGCGGTAAACCTGGCGCTGCTAGAGGAGGACAAGAACCCGTTTCTTTATTGCTTTGGGCATGGCGGGCGTCATGGCTTCCGCTCCCCCCCCCCTATCACGTAACGCTCCCCCCCCAGTGCGGCCCAGGCACTGCCGCCGTGCGCATTGGGGATCCGCGTATGTGTCCGCGTAGGATTCTACATAGGTGTCTGGTCCGCAGTCGTCGTCGTCGTCGTCGTCGTCGTCGTCGTCGTCGTCGTCGTCGTCGTCGTCGTCGTCGTCGTAGTGGTCGTCGTCGTCGTCGTCGTCGTCGTCGTGGTCGTCGTCGTCGTCGGCATCGTCGTCGTCGTCGTCGCTCGTGGCTCATCGCTCGTCGCTCATCGTCGTCGTGCGCGCGGACGCGGCTGGAGCCTGTTTTTTAGTCCGGGCCGATGATGGCAATCATCTGGGGGGGGAGGGGGTCGATGACGTCACGTTTCGCGCCGGCGGCGTCTTGGAATGCTTTGGAATGTCGGAGGACGGGCAGCTCTAGCATGTAGGTTGCGATTTGCACCACGACGCCTGTGTACATCACAGTGCCCGCGTGTACCACAGCGCTTGTGTACACGACACCGCCTATGTACACCACAACAGCCGTGTGCAACACAGCGTCAGTTTGTGCCACCGTGCCTGCGGGCACAACAGCTCCTGTGTACACCACAGCGCCTGCGTACACCACATCAGCCGTGTGCAACACAGCACCAGTGTACACCACACTGCCGGCGTGCATTGCGGTGCCTGTGTACGCCACGGCGCTTGTGTGCACCACATCAGCCGTGTGCAACACAGCACCAATGTTGTGTATAGAATGTTTGAAGGAACCCTCGTGACGGGGTGGAGCGCTTGTGGATTCAAGAGGAAACAATGGAAAAGAAATGCAGGAACGCCGCTGGAATCTACGAGTCCCCCCGACTCCGCCCGCATCACCCTAACTCCTCCCATTTGCGTCCGGGAGGCTCCAGCTAAATTGGCCGTCCGAGAACCAAGTGGACCGATTTTATCGACCATTCTGCGGTGCACGCTGAGATGCGCACGTTCGCTGTAGCGCCAAGCCGCACGACAGGGGTTAAGGAGGAGGAGGAGGAGGAGTTTGACGAGGCGGGGGGGAGGGAAAACATTCGCATTCGATTATCAGAACTTTCCCGGCGTGGCACTCAGTTGTCCGCAGCAGATCTTCACGTACATGCCCCTTCTACCTGTCCCATTCACGCAGGCACTGGTGTACACCAGCGCTGCGTTGCACGCGGATGCTGTGGTGTAGACAGGCGTTGTCGCGTGCACAGGCGCTGCGGTGCACGCAAGCATTGTGGTGTACACAGGCGCTGTATTGTTCCCAAGCGTTGTGGTGTACACAGGCGGTGCGTTGCACACGGCTGTTGCGGTGTACGCAGGCGCTGTGGTGTACACGTGCGCTGTGGTGCATGCGAGTGTTGTGGTGTACACAGGCGCAGTGGGGCAGTTCGCCACCTACATGCTGCTCGCGTCGTCGTCGTTGTCGTCGTCGTCGCTCGTCGCTCGTCGCTCGTCGCGTCGTGCGCGCGGTCGCGGCTGTGGTGCCGGAGCCACACGGCGGGGGGGCGTTACGTCATACCCCCCTCTGCCCTCCCCCCCCCATGACGCCCGTCATCGCCGAACATATAGAAACGCGCTCCAAGGAGGAGGAGGACAAGGAGGAGGAGGAGGAGGAGGAGGAGGAGGAGGAGGAGGAGAGGAGGGAGGTGTGACGAGGGCAGGAGGAACCCCGCCGCATTCTTCCGAAGAGCCCCCGGCTGGCCTCCCAAAAGTGTCACAGCCCGGGAACCCCCAGAAGCACACTCGGGACTCCACGGAGCGCCCCAAGGTTTCCAATCTGCTTTCCAAACGAGGCGCATCCGTGGACCTGCTTGCTGCCTTCTCCCCGTATGCTTTTGAAGCCCTCCCCCGAGGCGCACGCAGACAGTTTTGGAACATGTCGAGGTTTCCCAGGCCGTCTCGGAGAGTTTCCAGCGGCCCTCTTGGGGCCCAAGGAGCGCCCCGGGATCGTCCTCAGAGGCCCCCCGAGAGGGCATCAGCCTGGCGAAGAGCCCAACCCCAGTTTCAACACGAGGCGACTACAGGCAGGACCGCTCAATTCACGAGAGCGCATGGATGGATCTGCAGTAACCTTGAACGCTTCGTCAGGGATCTGCCTATGGGGCCACAAGGTGTGCGGGGTGTGCCGAAAGAGTGGCTGGGGGGCGGTATGCGAACCCTGCCACTGAGTCTTCTGGTGGAGCTCCCTACAGTTAGGTGAATAATTTGGTGGTGGAAATCCTGACCGAGCGGGGCATATGTTAGTGGTGATTGGGGCGTGGAAGCATTGTCCCTCATAAGAACTGGGTGTTGGAACCGACGCCGTGG
This sequence comes from Prorocentrum cordatum, assembly GCA_963575745.1. Classification (NCBI taxonomy): domain Eukaryota; class Dinophyceae; order Prorocentrales; family Prorocentraceae; genus Prorocentrum; species Prorocentrum cordatum. The sequence goes on along the minus strand of CAUYUJ010016177.1, from coordinate 3,843 downwards.
GCTGCTGGAACCGCCTTCCCTCGTAGAACATAGGGTGTTGGAACCGATCTGTCTTGTAGACATGAGTTGCTGGAGCCCTTGTCCTTCGTACAAATTGGGTGCTAGAACCGACGCGTGGGCTGCTGGAACCGCCTTCCCTCGGAAACATCGGGCGCTGGATCCGATCTGTTTTGTAGGCATGAGCTGCTGCAGCCACTTTCCCCGTATAAGCTGCCAGGGTTATCAACACATGAAAAGGCGGGGGGAGGGGGTGGGGGGGAACGGCCCACGAAACGTGTGCCCGCGAAACGTGTGCGGGGCCTGCCGAAATTCTCGGGGGGGGGGGGGGGGGGGGGGGGGCGATGCGCGAGCCCTGCCTTGGGGGCCTTGGGGGCTGCAGCTCCCCGGAGGCCACGACGATCAATGGAGATGAAGCATGTTGCCAAATAGTTTCCAGGTGTCAAAAACATGTGTTGTTCTTGTTTGAAAAAACATGCCTTAACGATGCAAAACATGCTTATACATGTTTGTTGATCCTTTTTCATACACTTTAAGCACATATCACATTCAATGATCAGATTGTTAGAGTGTCCATTGTCATGGAATGCACAAGTGTGTGTCGAATTGGTCGGAGGGGCGATCTGCGAACCATGCCACTGGGGCCCTCGGTGGAGCTTCCCTGGGGGCAGCGAAACGTGTGCGGGGCCTGCTAAGATGGTCGGGGGGGCGATGTGCGAATCCTGCCACTGGGGCCTTCGGTGGAGGGCCCCGAAACCGAAACGTGTGAGCGGTCAGCCGAAATGGTCGGGGGGGGGACGAACTGCGAACCCTGCTATTGGGTCATTCTTTGGAGCTCCCTCCGGGGGAAACGTGATGGGTGTGCCGACATGGTCGGGCAGCTGCATGTGAACCCTACCGCTGGGGCATTCTGTGGAGCTCATTAGGGGCCACGAAACGTGTGAGAGGTGTGCCGAAATGGTGGGTGGGGGGGGGGGGGGGGGCGATCTGCGAATCGTGGCGCTGGGGCCTTCGGTGGAGCTCCCCACGGGTCCCCGAAACGTGTGAGGGGTCAGCCGATATTGTCGGAGGGAGGCGATACGCGAACCCTGCCTTTTCGGCTGTAGCTCCCCACTGGCCCCAAAACTTGTGAGGAGTCTGCCGAAGTGGCCGGGGGCGGCAGGCGAACCTTGCCATTTCATGGCCTGCAGAGGGGCGCCCGGGGGGCCACGAAACGTGTGAGGGGTTCAGCAGCAACCGTTCCGAAAAAAGGGCAGCTTCGGGAAAAGCGCGCGCCGCTTCAGGAACGGGCAGAGCAGTTCCCGAAAAAGGGCGCGCAGTCCCAGGGGCAGCTGGGATGGTCTCCGAAAAAGCGCGCGCGGCTTCAGAACAGAATGCCCCACCCCCGACCGGTTGCCGTTGACCCCCGGACCCGGGCTCGACCTTGGACCACGGGCCCTGGACTTACGACCCGGGTCCAGGTCTTGTTGTTCTGAAGCGGTCGTTTCTGACGTGTTCTCGTCGCCGTGGCCGGGCCCCATTCGGAGCACTGTCCAGTGAGTGCCCTTGGACTAGGGTGGTTGCGAGCAGTGTTCTCTCATTTTCAGTCGACAAGTATTTTTGATGTTTTTGTTGCTGTTTCTTTTCAAGGCCTCTGTTAACTCGTCGAAGTCAGTCTGCTTCGTAATAAAAAGAGTTGCATGGCGACAGAGAAGGTCAGGACTCTCAGAGCAGAAGCTACATGAAACAACTTTTGCTATTCGAGCTCCCAGAGCTTCGAAAGCGTCCCTCGGCCGAGAGCGCCCGGCTGCCCGGCTGCAAGAGTGCCGCGACACGAACGCGACGGACGCAGAGGGAACCAGAGAACAGGCAACAGAGGGAACGTGGAGGAGGGCACAATTCAACAAGTAAATTGCAGTGGGGGCCCATGCCTAGAAGCACCTTGCCTGCCTCCAGGGTGCCTGGGTTTCTCGGGTTTCGATGGTTTTGCCGTGGGGAGCGCGGCGTTCCCACACCTAAGATCAGTGGACGTCCTGGGGCCCCACGCCTGGGTTTCTCGTGGAAGGTTTCTTGTGGTCGGGCCTCCACTGAACGCAGAGGGAAAGTGGAGGCAAACACAACTCGGCATATACGTTATGCCATTCAATTTCAGCATGGCCGATGGCGCCGGGCAGCCGGGCTGCGCAAGAGCCGCGAGGTGCCTGCAACTGGAGTGGCACAGGATGAGAGAGAGGAGGCAAATGGAAGGAAGAGCAAGAGGAGGGGAGAATGGGTGGGTTTTGCAACATCGACAAATCTGCCAAGGCATAGTCTCTGGGAGGACGGCGCCTCTTCCCAGAGGAAAGGGGAGAAAGGATGGGGGAGAGGGGGGCAGGAGAGGTGAGTGGGGAAGGGCAGCAACAGACAGCGCAACGACAAGAGGGAAAGAGGGAGAGAGGAGCCAGGAGGAGGGCGCCAAGCGCCGGCGGCGGCAATGCGCGCACATGTCCCGCAGACCGCGCCTTGGCGGCCGGAAGGGGGCGGAGGAAGAGGAGGAGGGAGAGATGACGCGGAGGGGCGGAGGGGGCTTGCCTCCCCCTCGCTCCTCCGACGCCTCCCGAGCGTTGTCTTGCCCATCCTCACCGCCCATGGTCAGCCCGCTCCTCCACATTGCTCCTCCAGCCTCCTCCGCGCTTCTCCCGAGGCTCGTTCTCCCGAGCCAGTCCCGCTCATCCCCATTTCTATCCTCCATCCCCCGCGCCGTCTAGCTTCCTCCGCGCTTCTCTTGACGGCCCACTGCTAAATGCACATATGAACAACCACGTGCCTCAAATACCATACATCGCGGTACTCAAATTATTCCTGCGTGGAGTTCCCCATATGTGCATCTATTCGCATTGACCTGTCCGCCGTGAATGTCTAGGCGCAAGAGCTTTCGAATATAATCGGACTTCAGTTGTGACGGCATGGTCATGAATCTAACTGCGAATGAATTGGAGTGTGAATGAGCCTCAGTAGTACGAGCGCGTCTCTGAGCCTGGGGCCTCCTGGGGCCTCCTGAAACCTACTGGGGCTTCCTGGGGCCTCCAGGAGCCTCTTGGGGCCAAATGGGGCCTCCTGGGACCTCGTAGGGAGGATTCGTGTCCCAGGAGAGGTCCAATCTATAGCAACAAACGTACATACAATATTGCGGATTGGAGCCACAGGTCAAGGGCAATCTATAGGAACACACGTAAAACACCAAGGACTCGTGCCCCAGAAGAGGCCCTATATATATATATATATATATATATATATATACACATATATATACATATATATATATATATGCACATAGGTAAAACATTTAGGGCTATGTACACAGGAGAAGGGATAACATCAAGGATTCGTGCTCTAGGTGAGGCCCAATATATAGAAGCATACATAAAACCATGGGATTGGAGCCACTCCTGTTGCCTTTGAGGCCTCGTGCTCCTGGGGCCTCTCGGGGCCTCCTGTTGCCTTCCGAGGCCTCCTGGCGCTTCCTTTGGCCTCCTGGGGCCTCCTGTGGCTTCCCGCGGCCTCCTGGAGCTTCCTGGGGCCTCCTGGAGCCTCTTGGGACATCCTGTGTCCTTTGAGTCTTTCTGTGGCCTCCTGATGCCTCCTGGGACCTCATGTGGTCTCCTGGGGCCTTCTGGAGCCTGTTGGAGCCTCCTGTGGCATCCTGAGGAGAATCTGTGCCCAAGAGTCTGGCCACCAAAACAGGCAAACCGATCGAGACATCCTCAAAATCTGGCCCACCTGGGGGGGGGAAATGAGCGCCTCGCTCGAGACGTCCTCCAAATCTGCTCCGAAAGCGAAGGATGTTGGGACAGAAGCCAGGCAAACCGCTTGAGACATCCCCACAAA
>CAUYUJ010016176.1:272500-291967 GCA_963575745.1 Prorocentrum cordatum | reverse complement strand
TGGTCGCCCCAGGCTCGCCCGCCGCCCCGCGGGCGCTCGGCCCCTCGGCTGGCCCAATTCAGTGGTTTTGTTTGTTGTTGTTTGTTTTCGCTTGTCCGTCGGCTGCGCTGGTCGCCCCAGGCTCGCCCGCCGCCCCGCGGGCGCTCGGCCCCTCGGCTGGCCCAATTCATTGGTTTTGTGTGTTCTTGTTTGTTTTCGCTTGTCCGTCGGCTGCACTGGTCGCCCCAGGCTCGCCCGCCGCCCCGCGGTCGCTCGGCCCCTCGGCGGGCCCCATTCATGGTTTTGTTTGTTGTTGTTTGTTTTCGCTTGTCCGTCGGCTGCGCTGGTCGCTCCAGGCTCGCCCGCCGCCCCGCGGTCGCTCGGCCTCTCGGCTGGCCCCATTATTTGGGTTGGTTTGTTTTTGTTTGTTTTCGCTTGTCCGTCAGCTGCACTGGTCGCCCCAGGCTCGCCCGCCGCCCCGCGGTCGTTCGGCCCCTCGGCTGGCGCAATTCGTTGGGTTTGGTTGTTTTTGTTTGTTTTCGCCTGTCCGTCGGCTGCAATGGTCGCCCCAGGCTCGCCCGCCGCCCCGCGGTCGCTCGGCCCCTCGGCTGGCCCAATTGCATTGGTTTTGTTTGTCTTGTTTTGTTTTCGCTTGTCAGTCGGCTTCTGCACTGGTCGCCCTGCGCGCGCCCGCCGCCGTTCGGTCGCTCGGCCCCTCGGCTGGCCCAATTCACTGGTTTTGTTGTTGTTTTGTTTGTTTTCGCCTGTCCGTCGGCTGCACCGGTCGCCCTGCGCACGCCCGCCGCCTTTCGGTCGCTCGGCCCCTCGGATGGCCCCATTCCCTGGCTTTCTTTGTTTCTGTTTGTTTTCGCTTGTCCGTCGGCTGCACTGGTCGCCTCAGGCTCGCCCGCCGCCTTTCGGTCGCTCGGCCCCTCGGCTGGCCAAATGCATTGGTTTTGTTTGTGTTTGTTTGTTTTCGCTTGTCCGTCGGCTGCACTGGTCGCCCCAGGCTCGCCCGCCGCCCCGCGGTCGCTCGGCCCCTCGGCTGGCACAATTCATTGGTTTTGTTTGTTTTTGTTTGTTTTCGCTTGTCCGTCGGCTGCGCTGGTCGCCCCAGGCTCGCCCGCCGCCCCGCGGTCGCTCGGCCCCTCGGCTGGCCCAGTTCATTGGTTTTGTTTGTTTTTGTTTGTTTTCGCTTGTCCGTCGGCTGCGCTGGTCGCCCCAGGCTCGCCCGCCGCCCCGCGGTCGCTCGGCCCCTCGGCTGGCCCAATTCATTGGTTTTGTTTGTTTTTGTTTGTTTTCGCTTGTCCGTCGGCTGCGCTGGTCGCCCCGCGCTCGCCCGCCGCCCCGCGGTCGCTCGGCCCCTCGGCTGGCCCAATTCATTGGTTTTGTGTGTTCTTGTTTGTTTTCGCTTGTCCGTCGGCTGCACTGGTCGCCCCAGGCTCGCCCGCCGCCCCGCGGGCGCTCGGCCCCTCGGCTGGCCAATTCATTGTTTTTTAGTTTTGTTTGTTCTGTTTTGTTTTTCGCTTGCCGGCGGCTGCATGGTCGCCCCAGACGGCCCCGCGCCCCGCGGTCGCTCGGCCCCTCGGTGGCCCAATTCATTGGTTTTGTTTGTTTTTGTTGTTGCATGTTGTCCGTCGGTGCGCTGGTGCTCCAGGCTCGCCCGCCTCCCCCCGCGGGCGCTCGGCCCCTCGGCTGGACTCAATTCATTGGTTTTTGTTTGTTCTGTTGTTTTCGCCTCCCTTGTCGTCGGCTTGCACTGGGCGCCCCAGGCTCGCCCCCGCCTCGCGGTCGCTTCGGCCCCTCGGCTGGCCCAATTCATTGTTTTGTTTGTTTTTGTTTGTTTTCGCTTGTCCGTCGGCTGCGCTGGTCCGCCCCAGGCCGCCCGCCGCCCCGCGGGCGCTCGGCCCCTCGGCTGGCACAATTCATTGGTTTTGGTTGTTCTTGTTTGTTTTCGCTTGTCCGTCGGCTGCGCTGGTCGCCTCAGGCTCGCCCGCCGCCCCGCGGTCGCTCGGCCCCTCGGCTGGCCCAATTCATTGGTGTTGTTTGTTTTTGTTTGTTTTCGCTTGTCCGTCGGCTGCGGTGGTCGCCCCAGGCTCGCCCGCCGCCCCGCGGCGCCGGCCCCTCGGTGGCCCCTCATTGGTTTGTTTGTTCTGGTGTTTTCGCTGTCCGTCGGCTCTGCCACTGCGTCGCCCAAGCGCTCGCCCGCCGCCCCGCGGTCGCTCGGCCCCTCGGCTGGCCCAATTCATTGGTTTTGTTTGTTTTTGTTTGTTTTCGCTTGTCCGTCGGCTGCTCTGGTCGCACCAGGCTCGCCCGCCGCCCCGCGGGCGCTCGGCCCCTCGGCTGGCCCAATTCATTGGTTTTGATTGTTCATTGGTTTTGTTTGTTCTTGTTTGTCTTCGCTTGTCCGTCGGCTGCACTGGTCGCCCCAGGCTCGCCCGCCGCCCCGCGGTCGCTCGGCCCCTCGGCTGGCCCAACTCATTGGTTTTGTTTGTTTTTGTTTGTTTTCGCTTGTCCGTCGGCTGCGCTCGTCGCCCCAGGCTCGCCCGCCGCCCCGCGGGCGCTCGGCCCCTCGGCTGGCCCAATTCATTGCTTTTGTTTGTTCTTGTTTGTTTTCGCTTGTCCGTCGGCTGCTCTGGTCGCCCCAGGCTCGCCCGCCGCCCCGCAGGCGCTCGGCCCCTCGGCTGGCCCAATTCATTGGTTTTGTTTGTTCTTGTTTGTTTTCGCTTGTCCGTCGGCTGCGCTGGTCGCCCCAGGCTCGCCCGCCGCCCCGCGGGCGCTCGGCCCCTCGGCTGGCCCAGTTCATTGGTTTTGTTTGTTCTTGTTTGTTTTCGCTTGTCCGTCGGCTGCACTGGTCGCCCCAGGCTCGCCCGCCGCCCCGCGGTCGCTCGGCCCCTCGGCTGGCCCAATTCATTGGTTCTGTTTGTTTTTGTTTGTTTTCGCTTGTCCGTCGGCTGCGCTGGTCGCCCCAGGCTCGCCCGCCGCCCCGCGGTCGCTCGGCCCCTCGGCTGGCCCACTTCATTGGTTTTGTTTGTTTTTGTTTGTTTTCGCTTGTCCGTCGGCTGCGCTGGTCGCCCCAGGCTCGCCCGCCGCCCCGCTGGCGCTCGGCCCTCGGCTGGCCCAATTCACTGGTTTTGTTCGTTTTTGTTTGTTTTCACTTGTCCGTCGGCTGCACAGGTCGCCCTGCGCGCGCCCGCCGCCCCGCGGTCGCTCGGCCCCTCGGCTGGCCCCGTTCCCTGGCTTTCTTTGTTTCTGTTTGTTTTCGCTTGTCCGTCGGCTGCGCTGGCCTCCTCAAGCTCGCCCGCCGCCCCGCGGTCGCTCGGCCCCCCGGCTGGCCAACTGCACTGGTTTTGTTTGTTTTTGTTTGTTTTCGCTTGTCCGTCGGCTGCGCTGGTCGCCCCAGGCTCGCCCGCCGCCCCGCGGGCGCTCGGCCCCTCGGCTGGCCCAATTCATTGGTTTGGTTTGTTCTTGTTTGTTTTCGCTTGTCCGTCGGCTGCACTGGTCGCCCCAGGCTCGCCCGCCGCCCCGCGGTCGCTTGGCCCCTCGGCTGGCCCAATTCAGCGGTTTTGTTTGTTTTTGTTTGTTTTCGCTTGTCCGTCGGCTGCACTGGTCGCCCCAGGCTCGCCCGCCGCCCCGCGGGCGCTCGGCCCCTCGGCTGGCCCAATTCATTGGTTTTGTTTGTTGTTTGTTTTCGCTTGTCCGTCGGCTGCGCTGGTCGCCCCAGGTCGCCCGCCGCCCCGGTCGCTCGGCCCCTCGGCTGGCCCAGCATGGTTTTGTTTGTTTTTGTTTGTTTTCGCTTGTCCGTCGGCTGCGCTGGTCGCCCCAGGCTCGCCCGCCGCCCCGCGGTCGCTCGGCCCCTCGGCTGGCCCAATTCATTGGTTTTGTTTGTTTTGTTTGTTTTCGCTTGTCCGTCGGCTGCGCTGGTCGCCCCAGGCTCGCCCGCCGCCCCGCGGTCGCTCGGCCCCTCGGCTGGCCCAATTCATTGGTTTTGTTTGTTTTGTTTGTTTTCGCTTGTCCGTCGGCTGCGCTGGTCGCCCCAGGCTCGCCCGCCGCCCCGCGGGCGCTCGGCCCCTCGGCTGGCCCAATTCATTGGTTTTGTTTGTTCTTGTTTGTTTTCGCTTGTCCGTCGGCTGCACTGGTCGCCCCAGGCTCGGCGAAAACAAACAAAAACAAACAAAACCGCGGAATGGGGCCAGCCGAGGGGCCAAGCGACCGCGGGGCGGCGGGCGAGCCTGGGGCGACCAGTGCAGCCGACGGGCAAGCGAAAACAAACAAAAGCAGACAAAACCAGTGAATTGGGCCTGCCGAGGGGCCGAGCCACCGAAAGGCTGCCAGTGCGATCGACGGACAAACGAAAACAAGCCAGAACAACCGAAATCAGCGAGGGAAGGGGCCATGCGAGGGGCCGAGCGACCTAGCGCTATTGCGCGCCGCTAAGACAGGGCCCGAAAATTTGTAATCTACTTCTTGTAATTGCTGTTGCTGTTGTTTTTTTGGGGCGGCCCCGAACGCAATCTACTTCTTCCGCCTTCCTACTTCATGTTTCTACCTACTTCTTCCGACCGGTGGGTACTGGTTCTTGGAGGTTTCTCTCCTTCGGGTGCTTGCCAGCAGCTGCACCTCGCCGAGAGCGTTCCGGGGGGGCGCCCTGATCCTCCAGAACGACCGCCAGAGGCCCGAGTTATGGCCCAACTTCGAGGCTCGAGGTTTGTGCTTGTTTTCCGCCTCGTCTGCGCCTCCGGGAGACTCCTCGTGGCCGCGGGCGGACCAAGGTTTCACAGACCTCCAGAGTGCTGAGTGGAGGATCGAGCTCGGCAGGCATGCGGAAAAAGAACTCGGCCTGCCAGCGGGTGCCCCGCGGCTATCTCTTGTCCCCCGGCAGGCCCAGAGGCTTCCGGGGCACCATGCAAAGCTCGAGGCCGACGAAGCTTGTGTCCCCACGTGCATGTCTTGCAGCAGGACGTGTTATCGCACGTGCCTGTCCTCTCGTCGCCATTGTCGGAGGCCCGCCAAGAGAGAGGTCGGGGGGTGCTAAGAAGGTGCTCCCTGGCCCAAGGTGCCCCCAGCGTTTACCTCCATGTTGGAGCCCCTGAGGCCCTCGAGGCCTCGTGGTGGGGTGCTCTGGAGGCCGTGGGGGGCCTCCTTGGAAATCCTAGGGGCATCTTGGGCCAGGGGCACTTTTGGCAGCACTCGAGCCAGTTCTGGCCAGAGCGCAGCCTCGCAAGACGTCCGCGGCCCCACATCTGTGCAGCGGAGACGGATGGAGGATCTACAGTAGAGACCCATGGAAGTTTTCTTGTGGACTGGCCTCTATTATAAAATGAGGACGCACGCTGGAAGTTTTCGGATGTTGAGTCTCTCGCCTCGGGATGCCTGCCAGCAGCTGCGCCTCGCCCGTGGCGTTGCGGGGGGCCCGAATCTCCCCGACGGCCGCTGGAGGCCCGAGGTATAGCCCGAAGTGCAGCCCTCCAACGCGTTGACAGAATGAGTGTTGCGATGCTGGCCGCCGTCTTCGGCATCTCAGGCCCTGGGGTCGTCCAAGAACGATCGGCTCCTGAACGAAAGCCCGCCGTCCGGCAAGGTACTCAGGCGATCGCAAACATGGATCAAGGGGGCGTGGATTAGCGACGGGTCCCGTTTCCATGGGAAATCGCGGATTGCCGCCGCCGAGCGAGGCGGCACTGGCCGCATTTTGGGGAGGGCACCTCCCCCGATCCATGGATTTGGCGACCGCGCGCCAAACCCATGGATCGCAAATCCATGTTTGCGCGCCCCCGAGGTATGTCGATCGGGCAGGGCGACCCGTCGGGGGGAGGGGAAGACATCTGCTGCATGCAGCTGGTTGCGGCCCCGCCACCGGGCGCTGTCCTCGATGCAGCGGCGCCCCTTTGGTGTGGGAGAACCAGCCGCACACGGCTCGCTGATCCGCCTTTTTTGCTGGCCCCGATTTGAGGGACGACGGATGCTTTCCATAGTTGTTCGACGGTCGTCGTTCTTCTTCTTGAGATCAGCGTAGCAGAAAAGTGGTTCAGATGCTTCGCGTTTCGCGTATTCCCACCATCCCATCCAGGAAAGATGCCCAGGGGAGCTGCCTGTATCGGGAGAGCGGGGCATCATTTGGAGAGCTCGGGGAGCCTGGAGCCTCCGTAGGCCAGATGCGTCTTGAGTGCTTCTCAAAATCTCTTGGAATTCTCGCGGGGTCGCTCGGAATCTTCTGGCGGCTCTTGGGGGCCTCTGGGGGCGCCTTGGGAGCCTCTTGGAGGCCCCTTGGAACGTTTTGATGTTTTTTTTCTGCGGTCTTCAGAGCCTCTTTGGGCGTCTTTGGTGCCTCTTGAGAGCTTCTAGGGCGGCCTCTTGGTGGCCTCTTGGACCCCCTCGGGGGGGGGAGCGTTTTCGACTTTCTTTTTCTATATGTAATCCACGATGGAAGTTTGCCAAAATCGGCTCTGGAGAAGAGGGGGCGATGTTTAACTACGCGTGCGACGGGGGGGCATTGGGGGGGGGCCTTCAACAAAAAACATCCTGGTGAAGGACCCAACCATATGCAGCTGTGAGTACCACTCTAGGTGGAACCCCCTATGGGGCCACTCTCCTCGGGAGGGGTGTGCCGAAATGGGCGGGGGGGGGCGCAGGCTAACCCTGCCGCTGGGGCATTCGGAGGAGCTTCCTGTGGGGGCACGATCCTCGTGAGGGGTGTGCCGCAATGGGCGGGGGATCGCATGCAAACCCTGCCACTGGCGTCGTCGGTGGAGCTCCCTATGAGGCCACGATCCTCGTGAGGGGTGTGCCGAAATGGCCCGAGGCCGCCGAGCGAACCCTGCCACTGGCGCATTCGGTGGAGCTCCCTATGGGGCCACGATCCTCTTGAGGGGTGTGCCGAAATGGCCCGAGGCCGCCGAGCGAACCCTGCCACTGGCGCCTTCGGTGGAGCTCCCTATGGGGCCACGATCCTGGTGAGGGGTGTGCCGAAATGGCCCGAGGCCGCCCTGCGAACCCTGCTATTGACGCCTTCGGTGGAGCCCTTATGGAGCCACGGTCCTTGTGAGAGGTGTGCCGAAATGGCCCGAGGTCGCCATGCGAACACTGCCACAGGCGCCTTCGTTGGAGCTCCCTATGGGGCCGCGATCCTAGGGGTATGCCGAAATGGCCCGAGGCCGCCAAGCGAACCCTGCCACTGGCGCCTTCGGTGGAGCTCTCTATGGGGCCACGATCCTCGGGAGGGGTGTGCCGAACTGGCCCGAGGCCGCCATGCGAACCCTGCCACTGGAGCCTTCTGTGGAGCTCTCTATGGGGCCACGATCCTCGTGAGGGGTGTGCCGAACTGGCCCGAGGCCGCCGAGCGAACCCTGTCACAAGCGCCTTCGGTGGAGCTTCCTATGGGGCCACGATCCTCGTGAGGGGCGTGCCGAAATGGCCCGAGGCCGCCATGCGAACCCTGCCACTGGCGCCTTCGGTGGAGCTTCCTATGGGGCCACGATCCTCGTGAGGGGCGTGCCGAAATGGCCCGAGGCCGCCATGCGAACCCTGCCACTGGCGCATTCTGTGGAGCTCCCTATGGGGCCACGGTCCTTGTGAGGGGTGTGCCGAAATGGCCCGAGGCCGCCATGCGAACCCTGTCACAAGCGCCTTCGGTGGAGCTTCCTATGGGGCCACGATCCTCGTGAGGGGCGTGCCGAAATGGCCCGAGGCCGCCATGCGAACCCTGCCACTGGCGCATTCTGTGGAGCTCCCTATGGGGCCACGGTCCTTGTGAGGGGTGTGCCGAAATGGCCCGAGGCCGCCATGCGAACCCTGCCACTGGGGCCTTCGGTGGAGTTCCTATGGCCACGGTCCTCGTGAGGGGTGTGCCGAAATGGCCCGAGGCCGCCTTGCGAACTCTGCCACTGGGGCCTGCGGTGAGGCTCCCTATGGAGTCACGAAGCGCTGTGCTGTGTGTGTGTGTGCCGAAACAGAGACATGCGGAGGGCAGGAGCAAGAACATGATGATGGCGATGATGGTGATGATGACGATGATGGCGATGCTGACGACGACGATGACGACGGTGATGCTGATGACGACGATGATGGGGATGATGACGATGATGATGCTGCTGATGGTGATGATGGTGATGATGGTGGTGATGATGATGATGACGATGATGATGAGGGTAATGACGATGATGATGATGATGATGATGATGATGATGATGATGATGATGATGATGCTGCTGATGCTGATGATGATGATGATTGCGATGATGATGATGACGATACCGATGGTGACAATGCTAATGATGACGATGATGCTGATGGTGATGATGGTGATGTTGAAGGTGATGATGATGATGGTGGTGGTGATGATGATGATGCTGATGCTGCTGCTGCTGATGAGGATGAGGATGAGGATGATGATGATGATGATGACGATGATGCTGATGATGCTGATGATGATGATGATGATGATGATGATGCCGGTGGTGATGAGGATGATCATGATGATGCTGATGATGATGCTGCTGATGATGATGATGATGATGTTGATGATGATGATGCTGATGATGATGATGATGATGATGATGATGATGATGATGATGATGATGATGATGATGATGATGATGATGATGATGGGGGAGGGAGGGGGAGGAGGAAGGAGTGAGGAACGCGGGGCGCTATCTCTTCAAAACGAGGACCCAACACCACAGGATGTCTGGGAATAGTAGAAAAGCATCGCCAGACAGCATAATGACATTATCACACGCCGACTCCGTGCAGGCACGTTGGCGGACTTGTTTCGGCCCGTGGCGGCTCATTTCGGTCTCCCATGACCGTATGTGGAGCTCCTCATGGAGGCACGAGGCGTGAGATGGGTGCGCCGAAATGGGCAAGGGTGCACGGGGGGCGCCCTCATTGATGTCGTGAGAGGAGCCCCTCTCGGGCCACGAGGAATGTGAGAGGTGCGCTGCTATGAGGATGGGGATCAGGAGGAGAAGAAGGACCAGTGTAAGCTTAAAACGCATCAGCGATGTTGCAATCAACCCGCCCTCCAGGTTCCCTCTCCATCGATCCCTACAAGACTTGATGCGCATTGCGGGAAGTCCCCTATTGAAACATTACCGTCTAAGCATTCTCAATCGCACCCAAGCGCGATTCCTAGGATGTCAGCGCCGCGAATAAATTTGATTGTTGCGCCGGGACCATCCTAAATCGTGCCAGAACGCCATTCCTGTGACTTCACAGCCTCGAATCAACGTGACTGTCGCGCGGGGACAACCCTAAATCGTGCCAGAACGCCATTCCGGTGACTTCAACAAGGCGTATCAACGTGACCGTTCGTCCTGACAATCACAGACTGTGCCAGAACACCATTCCTGGGGTTCATTTCAACATTATGAGTCCTTGCAGCTGCTGCAAACTGTTGAGGCGAAAGTTCGCGGCGCCAAGGCGAGAGCCACATGTTGAACAGGAACCGCCCTCCATCCGTGAAGCTGCTGTCAGCGTTGAAGACGAATGTGCGCGGCGCTAATTGCAAGCCGCATTGCGGAAACGACTCGCCCTCCATTTTTGAAAGTGTTGCAAATTTCATGCTCCAGGCTTATAAGTTGTACGTAAGTCCACAGCGAAACGCCCGGCGCGTCCTGTCGACGCGTCCTGGGAGTGCGACAGGGGGACGTTGTACACAAGGAAAACTGAGGAGGGGGAACAGGAGGAGGAGGAGGAGGAGGAGGAGGAGGGGCGAGGAGGGAGGAGGAGAAGGAGGAGGAGGAGGAGGATGAGGACGGATGATGGGGGAGAAGAAGTGAGGAGGAGTGGGCGCGCGGCGCTGCGAATTCAAAACGAGGATCCAATACAAAAGGGGGAACACAATTCGGCCCAGCGGCGGGCCCAGCCCTATGCAGCTGGGTGCAGGGCGCGACCCCTCTCCTCATGTTCTAAGTGCCGCGGGATGCTTGGAGTTGGGGCCCCATGCAGCCACGATACACGTGAGGGGTGTGCCGAAATGGGCGGGGGGGGGCACGAACGCCCTCACTGGAGCCGCAGTATGCGAAGCTCCCTCTGGGGGCACAGCGCGCAGGGGGTGTGCCTGAGTGGGCGAGGGACAGCACGTGGACGCTCCGCCTGGGGCCAGAGGTGGGGCTCCCCCGGGGGAGCACGTCACGCGTGTGAGAGGTGTCCCGACAGGGGCGAGCGGCGACATGCCGACGCACTCGCTGGGAGATCCCTCCCATCGGGGGCGCGAAACGCGTGAGGGGTGTGCCGGTGTGGGGTGGTGGCGGCGGCGGCAGGCGGGCGCGCCCATTGGGGCCGCAGTGATATTTCCTCATGGGGGTACGGAGCGTGTGGTGGATTCAAAATTGGCGTGGGCCCGTCACTGAGACAGTGGGTGGATTTCCTTATTGGGCCACCATCCTCCTGATGGGGGTGTGTCGGGATGGGCGCAGGCCCGCATGCGGACGGGCCAATGTAAACCGTAATTGGAGCTCCCTATGGGGCCACGATCGTCGTGATCGGGCGTGCCGAGATGGGCGTAGGCCCGCATGCAAATGGGACCACTGAGACTGTAAATGTGGAGAGAGAGTGTGTGTGTGCGTGTGTGCGTGCGTGCCTGTGTGTGTGTGTGCCGAAATTTGCGCAGACCCGCACGCGGACGGACCCACCGAGATCGTAAGTGCAGCTCCTCACGGTGCCGCGATCCTCGTCAGAGGTGTGCCGAAGTAGATGTGGCCCCACATGCGGACGGACCCTCTGAGTCCGTATGTAGAGCTCCCCATGGGCTGCGATCTTCGTCAGGCGTGTGCCGAAACAGGTGTGACCCCGCATGCGGACGGGCCCACTGAGGCCGTAGGCGGAGCTCACAAAGGGGCCACAGACAAGTCAGGGGTGCGTCGATATGGGCGTGGGATCCTAAGCGAACAGGTCCCTCTGCTACCGTAGGTGGAGTCCCCATGGGGCCACGATCCGCGCGAGGTGTGTGTGTGTGTGTGTGTGTGTGTGTGTGTGTGTGTGCGCGCGCGCGTGTGTGTGTGTGTGTGTGTGTGTGTGTGCGTGTGTGCGTGCCAGAATGGGCGTGGGCCCCGGAAGCGGACGGACCCACTGAGACCGTAGTTGGAGCTCCTTTTGGGGTCACGATCCTCGTGGTGGGTTTGCCAGCATGGGCCCGGGCCCCGCGCCCGCAAGCGGACGGGTCCACTGAGACCGTAGGTGCGGCTCCCTATGGAGCCACGAGCCAGGTGGGCTTTGCCGACATGCGCGTGGCCCCGCATGTGGACGGGACCACTGAGACCGTAGTTGGAGCTCGTATGGGACCGCGGGCACGTGAGGACGTGCCGAGATGGGAGTGGTCCCGCATGCGGACGCGCAAGCTGAGACCGTATATAGGTGGAGCTCTCTGTGGAGCCGCGGAGCGTGTGAGGGATTAGAGTGGCCACGCATGCGGACGCGCCCACTGAGAGCATGTGTGGAGCTCCCTGTGGGGCCACACGCAAGGGATGGGTGTGCCGGAATGGTCGTGGCCCCACATGCAGACGCATCCGTTTGGACCGTGCGTTCAGCTCACCGTGGGGCCATGAAGCGTGGCGCGTGTGCGGAGGAGAGGTGGCCCTGCATGCGGGGATGCGCCCAGTGAGACCGTCGCTGGAGCTCCCCATGGCGACGGGCAACGTGTCAGTCACCGCCCACCAAGCCACCCCAACCCGACCCGAAGGCCCCGATTTGCCCTCCATTTCCAGTGTGGGGGGGGGGGTCGGGGAGCATTGAAACAACCGAATCTGGGTCTTCGGGTTGGGTTGGGGTGGTCTGGTAGGTAGTCAGTCGGGTGTCGCTGGACTGCGTGCGGTGGTGCAATATTGTCGCGCCGAGTGAGGCCGCACTTGGAGCTCCCTCAACGGGGGGCGGTTGTGCCACGCGGTCGCGCCGAACCGACACCGTAGCTGGAGCCTCCTAATGTGGCACGAAGGAAGCGTCTGGAGGGTGTGCCGAATGGCCGCTGCTGTGCCATGCGGTCGCGCCCACTGAGGCCGCAAGTGGAACTCCTGAAGGGGCGCGAAACGTGCGATGGGTGCGCCGAAGTCATCGTGGTGGCACCCAGCGGTTGCGCTCGCGGAGCCCTTCTGGAAGGTTCGTGCCGTTTCGATGTGGCGGCGGCCCCAGCGCGGGCAATCAGAGTGCAACGCCGCCAGTGGCCCAGAATCGACCGGCAGCGAAGGGTCCCAGCTATCAGGGAGCCGCGATCGGTCCGGTGCGACAGAGCCACGCGGTGCCAGCAGCAACGACCAGGTCGCCACGGCACGACTTTGCCCCGGGTGGGGCTCTCTTGAGGGACACGAGACGTGCGAGGGGTGTGCCGGCATTGGCGCGTCGAGGCAAGCGGAGTCAAGGAGAGTCGAGAAGAGGAGGTTGACAAGGGGGAGTAGGATGAGCGGAGGGAGGAGGAGGAGGAGGAGGAGAAGGAGGAGGAGGAGGAGGAGGAGGAGGGAGGGGAGCGGAGGAGGAGGAGAAGGAAGAGGAGGAGGAGAAGGATGAGGAGGAGGAGGAGGAGGAGGAGGAGGAGGAGGAGGAGGAGGAGGAGGAGGAGGAGGAGGAGGATCATATAAGATAGGGCTCGGGACAGAGAGCCACGGCGCGGGGGTCCCATTCTGGCGCTGGGGATGCGGGGGGGGGTGCGAGGCGGAATAAAGCGTTCGCGGCGGAGGGGGCAGGGGGCGGGGCTCCCGCTGGGGCACTGGCGGCGCGGGGGGGCTCGGGGCAGAGAGCCACGGCGCGGGGGTCTGACTCTGGCGCTGGGGGCGCGGGGGGGGTGGGGGTGCGACGCGGAATAGAGTGGTCGGAGCTCTAGACACCCTGCGCAAGAGAATAAAACTAATTACAACCGATCGCGATCTTGAGGGTGACCGTAATACATGTCGAAACAACTCTGCGAAGAACCGAGATGAGCAGCAAACGGGCCAGCGAGGTGACTCCTGAACAGCCTGCAATGACGGTGCCATCCGGTGCGATGATTCTCGGGATCGCCCCTTGAAGAGGCATGCGCCGCTGGGAACGATGCACAGTACAAAAGGCACGCAACAGAGAAACAGAACAGCCCACCGGCCCCGCTGCCGCCTCGAAGCTCGGCATGGCTGAGATGATATGCTCGTGAAGTTTTCGGTGATCCAGGAACAACGTGCCCGAAGCAAACCCAGGAGACTCACGAGCAAACGCAGCCATTGCATTGTGAACCCACGCGCCATTGTCGCACGCCGTCCAGGTACTCAGCCCCTAGAAGAAGGAAGCATTGGTCTCTATTCTCCAGGACTCCAAGACGCACAAGATTGATGCCTGCTGCGGCTTCATACACGGGCCCACAGGGGGAGCAGTCCAGCCGGTCTCACTCGGCAGAAACAAAGTTATACGAGAATGTCCCGAGCTAGGGCCCCTTTCCTACGCCGTGAGAATATCCGCGAAAGCTTGGACCAGAGGCACTCTCGGGTGGAACGAATCCCACCCCAAGCTGGTAGAAGGCGGGAACGACTTAGCAGCTTCCAACACCTGCTCGACAGAGATCGGAGGAAACTTATCTTCACATGACAACGCGCTCGGAGGCTCCTCCGGAACACGGCTATCTTTGCACCAAATGGGCATCTTATCCTGCAGGGTCTGCTGCAAAGCTTCATCGCCGATTGGAGGGATACCGGCACCCTCATCAGTTTCTGACATGACAGGTTCAGGGTGGGGCTGAAGAGCCCTTGATGCGACGATGCGCGGACTTCCATTTTTGGACCCCCCAGCGATTTCCTCACTGACTCTGCGAGCAACTTCAGGTTGGAAGAGGTTGGCAAGCTCCTTGAAAGAGAGACGAAGTGGGAAAGATCTTTAGACCCTGTGCCCTGTCTCCCGTGCCAGGGGAAAGAGTGCATCATAGCAGCTGGCCATGTTGAGGATGGCGGCTGTGTTAGCCGTGGGCCTCAAAAAGAGCGTAGCCAATATCCGAAGCGAAAGCCAATTGTGTCTGACCAGCGACCAGCGTTGATGCAAGTCCTGGCCCCAGGCAGCCAGGAGAAGGACTTGCTGGACCTTGCATCCCAACGATCGGTCTGAGTGCTGCTTGGACGAAAGAGTGAAGCTCCCTCAAATACTTTTCAGCGGCGACGAACCACTTGGCAGCAGCCTCCAAAGTAGGAGGGGGAGGAGGAGGCGGAGGAGGAGGGGGAGGAGGAGGCGGAGAAGGAGAGGAGGAGGAGGAGGAGGAGGAGGAGGGGGGAGGAGGAGGCGGAGAAGGAGAAGGAGGAGGAGGAGGAGAGAAGGAGGAGGAGGAGGAGGAGGAGGAGGAGGGGGAGGAGGAGGAGGAGGGAGGAGGAGGAGGAGGAGGAGGAGGAGGAGGAGGAGGAGGAGGAGGAGGAGGAGGGCCAGGAGGAAGAGGAGAAGGAGCAGGAGGAGGAAGAGGAGGAGGAAGAGGAGGAGGAGGAGGAAGAGGAGGAGGCTCTCCTGGTCTGGCTGCAGCCGGCCTCGGTGCCGCACTTGCGGGCGCCTGGGCTGGCCGCCCGGGGGGCGACCCACAGGCCCTGCCCCGCCCCCCTGCGCGCGCCTCCGGGCCGAGAGGCGCGGCCGAGGGAGGGCTCCGCGGAGCACGGAAGCCTCCGACTAGAGGCAAGGGTGACTTTCTATGCTTCCCAGATGGGGTCCGAGTAGACGGGGTCGGAGGATCGCGCCGCACCGCCGGTGCATCGCCGATGCGGCTCGATGCGGGGCCCGATTTGTTTCACGCCGACGTCGCCGATGCGTCGCCGACGTCGCTGGTGCATCGCCGATGCATCGCCGGTACATCGGCGATGCATTGGCGATGCGGCGCGATCCTTCGGCCCCATCTACTCGGATCTAGGATGCCTCTAGACCTTCGCCGGAGTGGAGTGACCTTGGGTGCGAGCCATTTGGGGTGCCCCGATCGCCGAGCGCGCTGCGACAGTAGCGTCCTGCGCGCCTGTGTGTTGGCTCTTCCCCGCGGCCCTCCAAAAGCCGCGCACCAAAGGTCACTCTTGCCCTCTTGCCCAGGGTCACTCTGGCGTGCAGCCGACCTCTTAGCCTCCCAGGTGAGCGAGGGAAGAGAACGGGGTCGACTGCACCGACATTCTCCCGTAAGCTGCCCGCATAAGGTCGCGCGTGAGCGCCGTTTTTTCCAGTGTGTCGTGCCGATCTGACGGCCCGCGTAAGCCACCGCGTAAGGTCGCTGTGTCATTTCGCTGGAGACCCGTTTGTTTTCGTCGCTCGGACGGGGTCGGAGTGGATGCGGGGCGCGCTCCGCGCGCCAGGGAGGTGGGTGTGGGGGGGGCGGTCCGCGCCGACCCGAGAGATCTGCGCGGACCTTTGCGAGCTTACGTTTATGCCGTTCCTCCTGCTCCTGCGGCTGCGGGGCCCGCGGGGGCGAGGGCACCGCCGTGGAGAAAAACAAACGGACCTGCGAGTCTCTAGGCCCCCTCTTCATGAGGTCGGAGTAGATGGGGTCGGAGGATCGCGCCGCATCGCCGATGCATCATCGGCGGTGTGACTCGATGTGGAGCTTGATTTTCTCCACGCCAGCGTCGCCGATTAACCGCGGATGTCGCCTTTGCATCGTCGATGCATCGGCCATGCGGCGCGATCCTCCGACCCCATCTACTCGGGCCCCAGCTGGGAGGCCTCTATCCCCGAGCCTTGATCCTCGAGCCACCTCCTGGCTCTGTGCCTTCCCTGCGTTGCAATTCTCTCACGTCGAGGGTTTTCGCCTGGCTTCGGGCCCCGGGACCGTACAGATCGAGCCGGCTCGGAAAATGCCGCAGGGGGATGGGGTCCATGGTCAGGAGTTTGACTTACCGTGTCGTTCCGCCGCATCTGGCCCACCATGCTTCGTCCCGGCACGCCATCCACGTCCCCATTGCCAAGCGTCAACGTCCCGAGCTGTTCCCAGCTTCCCGCTCCGTGGAGCGGAGCGACACGTTGTCTGCTTGCAGGGCATAACGTGTCGCCAGGGCCATCACCGCGACGCGCTAAGCAAAAGTTCCCGACCGTAGGGCGCTCCAGTCGTGACTGTCACGGTGATGCATTTGTTCGAAACATTCCGCCGCTCGCTCCTCTTCGAGGTCGTGGACCCGGCGGCGGAGGAGGCGTGGGCCAACCTCAAGAGCGAGGAGCGCGCCAGCCTCCTAGCCAGCGAGGCACGCCAGCCTCGCCCTCTGGCGGGAGCGGGGGCACGGCGGGGTCCGGCGGGAGGTGGGGGGAGCTGGCCGGTGGACCTCTGGGCTGAGCGTTCGCGGGCGAAGAACGGTATGGTTTCTTGTCCGCCGACGCGGACGCCTGTCCCCGGGACAGGTGCGCCGATGGCAGAACAGCCTATTGCATATTTTCTTCGCCCTCTCAAAGCACGGTGTACGTGGCATGAGCCAGGAGGAGAAGGAGGAGGAGGAGGAGGGGAGGAGGAGGAGGAGGAGGAGGAGGCCTATAGACCCCTCCCGAGTTGTGGAGCAAACTATATTCGGGGGGGCTTTGGTGTCGTGGCGGTGCCCAACCTCTCCGCCGCGTTCGCGGCCGAGCACGGCGACCTGCGGGAAAGGGCCCGCGCCGCGCGCCGAGCGCCCCGGAGATCCCCCCGGACTCGGGGTCTCCGGGGCCCCGCTGCCAAGGAAGAGGAGGCCTATAGACCCCTCCCGAGTCGTGTCACTGACTGTATTCGGGGGGCTTTGAACGGATTCGGTCTGTTGGGGGCCCTCGCCGGCCCAGGACCGTCAGGAAACGACTCGGGATGAGAAACTTGTCCCAGGGAGTGTGTCCAGACCGCCACGGGTCGACGTTTTGAGCAAACCATGATTTCGGGGGCTTGGGGAGGAGGAGGAGGAGGAGGAGGAGGAGGAGGAGGAGGAGGAGGAGGAGGAGGAGGAGCAGGAGGAGGAGCAGGAGGAGGAGGAGCAGGAGGAGCAGGAGGAGGAGCAAAAGGAGGAGGAGGAGGAGGACGACGACGACGACTAGTATCGACCATCGCACGGCCCCTGCCCCTCCCTGACCCATGTTGGCGGCCCCCCTTCGTTCCTGCATTGGACACAATTCGGGGGGCCTTTTAAAAACCAGCTGGGAATTCGGGGGGCCTGTTGAGGCTGGCCTGAACTACATGGGGGGCTGTCTGCGCGCAGCCCGAAGCCATGCCATCGCGGCCGCCGCTGCTTCGAGCCGCTGGCCGCTGGCTCAGTTTGGCCTTGGCCGTTTTCTTTGGAAGGGTGCCATGCTGCAGGGAGTTCTGTCCACCCCCTCTGGGATCCAAAGGTCCCAACCTGTTTTACGCGACCCTCCGACTTCGAAAACCGACTGGCATTCCTTTCGTTGGTTGGTGGTGATCGGGGGCGGGCCAGAGCTAAATCTGCTATTGCGGGTTTCCTGCTCCATGCTTCTGAAGACCTCATCCGACTGGTATGTGCTTATGCGTTGGGGTGTTCTGTTTTGGTTCGCGGTTGCCACAGGTGCGGATTGGTTATGCAACATTCGGCGTTCCCGCACGTCGTTGCTTGGCTGGTCCTGTTGGGCCGGACGCCACGTTGCTTGAGCCCACGCTTCGTTCCTTCAGCTTGATCAACAACCAGATCGCGATGTTGTCTCGGGAGAAAGCTGTGCTGAGCGTGACCCGGCGCTTGGGTGCGATGCTGTTAAATATTTCGATCAGTAACGGTTGGACTAGTTGTGCATCGTTCGCGTTTCCGATTGTGGCACAACTGGTGCGTACCATTGTTTGTTGTCGTCGTCCTCCTAGTCGTTTTCAGTATCCATTGGGCTCTAGCGGATTCGGCTCGAGGTTGCAATTTGTGGTATCAGTTGTGGAAGTTGTTGGTATCCCCCCTCGTGCGCCATTGGGCAATCCATGAGCGACGTAATGTCAGTTGGGCATGAATCGAAGGATCTCACGGCGTATTGCGACATATGCAAGTGCGAATTGAGTATTGCGCGCACGTGGTATCATGCAAGTGGTAATTTAGACGTATGCAAAGCCCATTTTGACGAGATCGCCACCGCAAAACGAGACTGGAACAAATACAACATTGTCCGGCATATTGATGACTTGGGGAACGAGGTGGATGCATATGTCAGAAAACCCGTGGCCCATATATTCCAAACTTCATCGGCTGAAGCGAAGCTCGCGGCATTGATCATGAACAGGATGAGCTGCCCCACTGTCACGGTGGACCTTGTTATACGTTGCCTCATCACTGCGCCTCCACAAGATTTTTTCGAAGCTGCGTTGCAAGGAGAAGTTGAGACCTCACGCAGGATGCTAGCTTGGGATGGTGCGCTGCTGTATGCAGTGGATCTAGATGGCGAGTTGGATCTAAAGGGGGCCACTGGGCTTACGCATGCTGTCGCAAGCGGTTCTGCGAAACTTGTGGATTTCTTAGTGTCTGCACGGGCCGATGTCATGGCGACGAGCGAGCTTGGCAACACTGCACTTCTGGTTGCAGCTGACACCGGCCAGGTGGACTTGGTCAGGATTCTGCTGGCGGGCTCTCCCTGCGGGACCCTTGCCGCGCGGCACCGCAACAAGTTTGGTCAGACTGCGCTGCATTGGGGCGCGGTTGCGCTCCACAACGCCCTCGACGTCTCGGAGCTGCTCCTCGAGGCCATGTCGGGCCGCGAGATCTATGGGTATCCACCGCCCCCAGCCAGGACCATCCTGGGCTCAGGAGCGGTGCATATGCCTCCCTGGCTAAGAAAGGGGGGGCGTAGACACTGCTCCTGGGCCAAAGATGGGCATCGGTACCCTGAGATTCGATGCTGCGCCAAGAAGGGCATGCAGTGCAGCATCTCCCGGACAGCCACGACCGGGGCCCCAGACCCCTCTCTGCGGCTTATTATTTTTCGCGCTTGGATCGATCTGCGGGGGCCCGGGGCCTGAAGCAAGGCAACATTCTGTTACACGTAAGAGTGACCTTTCGCCAGAGTGATCTTTGGTGCGGGAACAGGGGGTCCCCCGATCGCCGAGTACGATACGGTAGTAGCAATTTGCACGCTTGTGTTTGGTTCCACCGCGTCTCCCAAAAATCCGCGCACCAAAGGTCACTCTTACCCAGGGTCACTCTGGCGTGTAGTCGAAACATCGCCTGCTGCGGAACAACCTAGCGACGGGTATCTCAGGAGGGAGGAGCAGTGTACGCGTGCAGATCTCCCCGCCCCAGCGTGGCAGACCCAAGGAGCCGGTGCCACGACGGCCTGACCGCCGCGGAGTGGGCCGCGCACCCCTCGAGCGGGCGTCGCGGCGCGTGCGGCCGAGCGGACGGGCCCGATTGCGAGCTCGTGAGCGGCCTGCTGAGGTCTGCCTGGTGAGCCTGCTTTCCACCACCACCACCACCATCAGTTGGAGGGGGGGGGCCCCCCTCCTCCTCCTCTTCCTCCTCCTCCTCCTTCTCCTCCTCCTCCTCCTCTCCGTCCTCCTCCTCCTCCTCGTTCTCCACCTCCTTCCACCCCGCCAACTTATGGGGGTGGTGGCGGAAAACAGGCCCATCACTGCCGAGCGAGGTCCGCGCG
>CAUYUJ010016176.1:82500-270000 GCA_963575745.1 Prorocentrum cordatum | reverse complement strand
GAGAAGGAGGAGGAGGAGAAGAAGGGTGAGGGAGGAGGGAATAACGCCGCATTCGATTATCAGAACTTGCCTGGCGTGGCGTTTAGCTGTCCGCTGCAGATCCTCACGTACATGCTCCTTCTACCTGTCCTATGCACGCAGGCACCTTGGTGTACACAAACGCTGCGTTGCACGCGGATGTTGTGGTGTAGACAGGCGCTGTGGCGTGCAGAGGCGCTGCGGTGCACGCAAGCACTGTGGTGTACACAAGCGCTGTGTTGCACATGGCTGCTGCGGTGTACGTACACCAGCGCTGTAGTGTTTCCAAGCATTGTGGTGTACACAGGCGGTGCGTTGCACACGGCTGTTGCGGTGTACGCAGGCGCTGTGGTGTACACGCGCGCTGTGGTGCACGCGAGCGTTGTGGAGTACACAGGCGCAGTGGGGCAGATCGCCACCTACATGCTGCTCGCGTCGTCGTCGTCGTCGTCGCTCGTCGCTCGTCGCTCGTCGCGTCGTGCGCGCGG
Organism: Prorocentrum cordatum; assembly: GCA_963575745.1. Classification (NCBI taxonomy): domain Eukaryota; class Dinophyceae; order Prorocentrales; family Prorocentraceae; genus Prorocentrum; species Prorocentrum cordatum. Next base: position 269,494 of record CAUYUJ010016176.1, on the reverse strand, counting down.
GCGCGGCTATGGTGCCGGAGCCACACGGTGGGGGAGGGCGTTACGTCATACCCCTCCGCCCCCCCCCCCGCCCCCCATGACCCCCGCCATCGCCGAACATACAGAAACGCGCTCTAGGAGTTTGCAGCAGCTTCATGGATGGAGGGCAGGCAGTTTTAAACATGCGGTTCACGCCAAGGCGCCGCGCGCCTTGGTCTTAAAAGCTGGCAGCCGTTTCAAGGATGGAGGGCGGTTGTTTTTCAAAATGCGGTTCTCGCCTGGGCGCCGCGCGCATTTTTCCCAGCAGTTTGCTTTAGGTTCAAGGATGAAGGGCGGCTCCCTTCCCAAATGTGCTTCTTGCGTTAGCATTGCGCACATTCGTTTCAAACGTTTGCAGCAGTTTCAAGGATTTCGTGCGGCTGCAGTCCCTTGAACGGTGTTTGGCACGGCTTCGGATTGTCAGGCCGTGACCGTCAAGTTGATTCGCGTTGTGAAAGTTCCAACAATGCTGTTCTCGCGCAAGGTAGTGATGTCAGGACGTAACGGTCACATTGAATCGCGGATTTGAAGTTCCAGGCATGGTGTTCCGAGGCGACTGGGGATTCTCAAACGGGTATCGGCTTCTTAACCGTAAGCGTAGTACCAGACTAAAGTACCAGACCAACGTACCAGACTAGAGTCTGGTGGGCCCCGAAGGCGCCCGCCAGAGCCTCCACTGGAGGCAGCCACACAACTGGTGCACACGCCGCGGGGAGGTGTGCAGCCTCGCCAAGAGCTAGGAGAAGGGCGCCGACGTCCGCAGGAGCCGCTGCGCGCGGCCCCGCCCGGAGCCCCAGGCGGTGGCCAGCCGCCGCCACCGCGATGCCGCCGCCGGACGCGATTTCGGAGCCGACCGACGGGGCAACCGCAGCGCGCCACGCGGCATTACGGCGCCTGCGGGCCCTGCCAGCCGCCGGAAGGCCGGCTGCCGCCCGCTGGAGGGCTGGCCGAGCGGCACGCTCCCGGTCCTGCCACGAACCAGGGGAGAACTCCGCACCGTCTCCATCCAGCAGGCGGTGCAGCTGGTCGCACTCCAGCGTCTTGACCTTCCACTGCTCTCCCCAAGGCGACCGACACAAGCGAGGGCAGCCGCCAGCCCAGCATCGGCCGCCGCCAACGCCCGCCGGCGAGCAGCAGAGCGAGCCGCACGAGATCGCCGAACAGGAGCATCACACCTGGAATCGCCGCAACGGGGCGACTCCGCCCGTCCCATCCCAAGCGGGCCCGCGCGCGCGGAAAGCGGGCGGAACACACCGGCTTGAGCCAGAATGGCTACGGACCTCCTCCTTCTCCTCCTCCTCCTTCTCCTCCTCCTTCTTCTCCTCTCCCTTTCTCTCTCTCTCGCTGCCTCCCTCCCTTCCCCCTCTCCCTCTCCCGCCCTCCTCCCGCCCTTCTCATCCCCTATTTTTTTCCACCATGCCCTCCTTCCCTTCGCCTTCCCTCCTCCCTCCGTCTTCTTTGCCCTTCTCAGCTTCTCCTCCTCCTCCTCCTTCTTCTCCTCCTCCTCCTCCTCCTCCTCCTCCTCCTCCTTCCCCTTCCCATAATCCTCCCGTCGTCCTCCCCCTCGTCATGGCCAGCATCATGATCCTCATTAGCATCAGCAACACCATCAGTAACACCCCATCAACAACAACGTCATCTTCATCTTCATCGTCGTCATCATCACCACCATCGTCATCACCAGCATCACCAGCATCAGCAGGATCAGCAGCAGCATCGTAATCAGCATACGGGCCCTGTTCAGCATCATTATGATTACCGCCGTCATCGTCGTCATCTTCGTACTCCTCAGCCTCCTCGCCATCGTTCTCGTCCACATCTTCATCGTAATCATTATCACCAGCATAATCAGCACCAGCACCATAACATCATCATAACCATAGTCATAATAGTCATCAACCTCGTCATCATCATCACTAGTCGCAGCATCAGCATCAGCATCAACGTCACCAGTACAATCATCATCATTGTCAACATTGTGATCCTCATCATTATCACCAGCCCCACCATGATCTTCAATAACACAATAATTCGCGTCATCATCAGCATCATCGTTCCATACTCATCATGGGCATCATCATCACTGTCATCAGCTGCGTCATCATCACCACCAACACCACCACCATAATATTAATCATCATCATCATCACTACCATCATCATCATACTTACCATCGTAATCATCATTATCAGCATCACCACCATCATCATCAACGATATCATTAGCATCATCAATATCAGCATCAACATTATCGTCATCGTCATCGTCATCGTCATTATCATCATCGTCATCTGCATCACCATGAGGATCAGCATCAACATCGCCATCATCACAACAGCAACAGCAGTATCGTCAAGACCACCACACTAATCAGCATCAGCACCATCATCATCATCATCATCATCATCATCATCATCATCACCATCATCATCATCATCATCATCATTATCATCATCAGCATCACCATCATCATATCCTTCGTCATGATTATCATCATCATCAGCAGCATCATCATCAGCATGATCATCATCAGCATTATCATCGTCATCATCGTCGTCATCGTCGTCAGCGTCGTCAGCAGCAGCAGCATTACTCATGAGGCTTACGCTATCCCGCTGACCACAAAGGAATGCCACGAATTGGTTGGACAGGAGGCAGGAGAGGAGAAGGGCGTGGAGGGGGAGGAGGGCGAGGGTAGGAAATGCCTCTCGGGGCATCTGGTAAGTTGTTGGGGGCTGCTTGCGGGCCTGTTGTGCGTCTCTTGAGGGCCTCCGGGATCGTATTGGGGTCCTTTCGGGGCCTCTTGGGGACGCCTCGGAGGCTTCGGGGGACTCTTGGGGCCGTCTTGGGGTGAACGCCTCGACCCGCAGTTCACATTTCCAGTGGTGGGCCCCTCTTGGGGTCTTGGGCGGCTTTTGGGCCGTCTTAGGGCCCTCTTTGGGCCGCCCTGGGGCATTCTTGTGGGCCTCATGGGCCGTCGTGGGACGATCTTGGGGGCCTTTTGGGCCGGCTTGCACGGTGTCGAGACAAAGAAGGCGAGTACGCCCAACATGTCGGTTTCCCCGATGAGAATGTGACCATTTTTGCTTCTTGCAGGGCTTTGGGAAACCGTGTTGGCCTTCTTGGAAGCCAGCGTTGGCCGTCGTGGGGCTACCTACGGCCGTTTCCACACTCTTGGACTGCCTTGGCGCTCTGGTTGGGCTCTCTTGGACAGTCGTGTGGCTTGTCGGTGGCTCCAGAGAGACCAGTGTTGCGTTGGCGAGCTCGGCCCCCCCCCTCTCCCTCCCTTCGGGATTTGGGTCCCCGGGGACGGGAAAAAGGAGAGGGGGGACAGCCAACTGCTTCAATCGCCTTCGCAACCCTGGCAAGCGGGTGTCGGCGGATTATCATCGCTACCGTCGCCATCATCATCGTCACCATCATCATCATCAGCAGTAACATCAGCATCACCATCACCATCATCATCAGCATCATCATTATCATCTTCACCCGTTTGGCCCAAATTTAGTTTTGAGCCTGGTTTGTGCATTCCTCGGCCGAGGGGTATTGGCGCGGCCGAAGTCTCTTTCCGCATCATATAGTTGTGCTTTCTCCTCCTCCCACCGGGAGCCATAGCCAAGAGAGGTCCGCCGACGGAGGCTCTGAAAATTGACGGGGATGGCACGGATGAAGAAAAAGAGGCCACGCTCGGATATTTGCAGGCTGTGCTCTCGAACGCATCGTTACGTTCGCAATGCGCAGAAGGAGGGTAAGGAGGCCAAGTCCCTGGCGGGCGAGTCCAAGCAGGAGGCGGCTGCCGCCAGAATCGACACAGCTGAGGCTCTCAGGATTGCAGTGGAGGCGCTCACCATCACCAGAGATACGGAGACGAATGTTTCAGGAGTCGGTGGGACGGGTGCGGCGAGGGCTCGACAGGATGCGAGCTTCTCGGCGAGCCACGTGGAGATCAGGGGCTTCAGCGACTCCGACTCGTACGGGAGGCCCACGGACGGCACGTGCCTATTGTGCCTTGCAGTGAAAGAGTGTGTTGATGGTCTTCTTCCCTACCTGGAGGAGAAGGAGGTCACCTGTTCGAAGGCCAACAGGCCAGAGTTGAACCCGAAGGTTCTGCTGTGGCTGAAGGGAGATGTGAAAGACCCACGGAAAAACGCACCCTGGGGACATGAGTGCTTTGGCGAAGATTCGCGAGGCGGGCCACGGTGCGCGCATCAAAGGCAAGAGGGCATTTGCGGGAGCGGAGATCCCACTGGCACGGCGCCCCTACCACGGCGGCTAGGCGACGCGCTTCCTCATCGAGGATGGCCTCGATGGCTCCCAGCTCCAGATCTTGAGGAAAAAGACTCCGTTCGAGGGGAGGTTGAAGATGGACGGGCCCGAGACTTTGGCGGGTTGGTAGCAGGAGAAGGGCTGGCAGGTCGGTGGGTCCGTGTTGGCGAAGGTCAGGCCGAACCTGGCGGAGGCAATGCTGATAGAGGAGCGCCGCTGACAAAGGCCTAGCCTAGGCCTCTGGCAACACGAGCTCGCTGAAGGTTGTCTCTTGGAACTACAACAAGTGCACCTCGGAGTCCTTCGGAGAGATCAGTGGTCGGATTGATACTGCTCGGATTGCTTGCTTGTTCCAGGAAGTCGGTTGTGTCTTCCCTGAACAAGAGCTTTCTGGATCTGTTTCTTATTCAGAAGTCGGTTATCGTACCGTTGTTCCGGCCCCGAGTTTTCTGGAGCATGGGGTTACATGCCGATGTTGTTATGATCGGGTTTCCTGGGTCCTTGTGGGCTCTTGGGTTTTTATATCCAGCTATCTCCCGTATTCCTCTGGCGACGGAGAGTTTGCCGAGTTCGAGGAGGCCGTCTCGGACTGGGTCTTTGCTATGCGTGCTTGAGTATTCGTGGTAGGCATGGATGCGAGCGACGAGCCATCTTCAGAGTGGCACGTGCGAGTTGGTCCTCGCGTCGTTCCTCGTCTCCATTTTCGTGCCAGCGACGCCTACGAGCAGCGTGGGCATCTTCTAGCGCGCGTGCTCGAAAGTTTTGAGGTGGTAGTGGCCAGCACTTGGTGGCGGGCTCAAGAGTTGCGGTGCACTCGAGGGCCTTGGAACGAGGCCCAGAGGTGCACCCAGGTCGACCGCGCCCTGGTCTCGAGTTCCAAGTCGCACCGATGTTGGATCCGCAACGAAGTCCCCTGGCCAGGTCCGACCACTACCCTGTCGCGTCCTATGGCGGGCAGCCTAGTGAAGTCGCCATCATCAGGGGTATATGTCAAGGCAGCACTACGGACTGCGAGCCATCGAGTGAGGGGCCTTCCGAGCTGGCTGTACGCCGTAATGTTCATCATCTGTGTGAATATAGTTTTCGTAGTCTTGGTGCCCTGGAGAATTCCTCGCTCGAGTTAGTGCCCAGGTGCACCGAGACTGCTGCTCTGGGAGTTGAACGCGCCGCGAAATCCAGAAGGCACAGGGTCCTAAACCTTCAACCTTCTGAACTGGTAGAGGCAGAGAAGCGGTCGAATAATGCGCCGCTTTGGGCAGGTAGAAAAGTCTTGCGCCGACGGCAGCAACTGCTTCGCCGCCGCCGGCGCGCTCGCAAAGAGCGCGGGCTGACTGGCGCGTTTGCCGAGCTCTCCGTTCTCAAAGTCGATGGGGCGCCCGCGAAAGATCACTATCTATGGCGTCGGGGGGTGGGAGAGGCGCTGCTCGGCTGACTGCGCCGAAGGCAGCGAGGCGGCCCTCGGGGAGAACGCCGTGCACTGTGGTCTTCTAGCTGAAGCACGCAGCAATCGAGTTGATGGTCGTTCCCGCCCCCCCCCCCGGCCGCCCCCCCCCGCCGCCCGCGCCAGTTTTCAATCGACGTCGACCTCCGGGCTCGGGCCAAAATCTTCGATGGAAAAGCGCCTGGTGGGAGTAGCGCCTGGTAGAAATTGCGCGCTACATCCGTTCTGTTGTTTTTTAAACGAGAGCAGGGGGAACAAAAACGCGGCGGCGCGAGGGCGCGCGCGCGGAGTGGATGCCTGGCGCGCCATCGTCACGCAGGGGGATTCCGCAACTTGCTTCTTCGGCAAGCATCGGGGGGATAGTTTGAAAGACGTGCTCCAGACGCGGCATGCGCCATGTCTTCTTGCACTTGCGCGATCTACCCCCTCTCTTTTCAGTCATGGTATTATTCTTGTTTCTTCGGCCACGGGGAAACGATTTCCCCTCGTTCCGGGGCTGGGGGGGCTCAACTTCTGCGCGCGGGATCCAAGGGGGGCGGATTGGGGGCGCCCATTTTCGCTGCCAAAGGAGATGCGAAAGGAGCATTCGACATGGTGTCTTTTGACATGATGGAGCAGGCCGCGAGGAACAGAAGCTTGCGCCCTCTCTCTTCATCGCTGCCATCCTGCGCGAGCAGATGCACAACATGACGGGGCCAATTTTCCAGAGCATCAAGGTCGAGCCCAACGCCCCCTTCAACAGGTCGGGCAGGCAGGGCGGACTTGAGATCCCGTTCCTGTGGGACTTGGTTGTCTGTTTGTTGCTCCCTAAGCTACTTCCGCCTTGGGTTCCAAACAGTGGAAGTGGTGATTGGCGAGCGGCCGTGTACAATTCAGTTTGGGCCGATGATTTCCTCATGATTGGTGAATCTTAAAAAATGCGAGCGCGATCTTTGTTGAGTCGGCGAAGTTGATGTGCCGGCATGGTCTTCCGTGCAAGGCTGAATCTTTGGAGCTCTTCACTAAAGCGGTGCACTTTCCCGTTTGTGGTGCGCTTGTCTTGCGCGTTGATCAAATTCCTGGCGCATGCCTGTGCGCTCGGAGGGCTTCGAGTTCCTTGGCGAGTAGCAGTTTCCATCTTGAAACACGACTGATGCCATGGGCCACAGGCTGAACCGAGGCCTTCAGTGATCCTGGAAGGTTTCGAAGAGGGTTCGAAGATCTACCCGTGAACTGCTCTGCCCCTGAAGCTGCGTTTCGATCGTTATCGCAAACGTGCCGTGCCAGTTGTCCGTCGCGGCGTGGGGTCGCGGGCCTGGCGCGCTGACTTGGCTCTCCGACTTGATCGATGGGAAGGATATCGCCTCGACGGATCTCCCGGGCAAGATGGCGGATCACCTCAGGATGACACAGCTTTTTTTTTATTTTCGTTGTACAGTTCGCATTGCCAGCGGGATGCATTACGAGGCTGGCTGCGCTCCTCTGAGCGTCAGAGTGCTGCGATCTATCATCTCGCTCCTTCCGCGTGTGGTGCCGAATCATGTCAATTATGTCCAGCCTCATACTCGTGCTCATGTGTTTGTCAGAGATGTCACATCGTGGCAGGGCGCCCAGCAGCGGCGTCTACTTTTGAGGTGTCGGCCCGATGCTCGTAACAAGCGCCAGTGGAGGCATGGGCCACATTACGCCCGACCGAAGCAATGGGATGCTATTGTTCTCGGCCTTCTTGGTGGTTTGTGGGTTTCTTCCAGTGGCGACTCCTCCTTCTTCTCTTCTGCGAAGCGCTTTCAGATTCTCAAGTTCGCTGCCGGGAAAGTCGAGCTCGTTGTGCCTGAACAAGTGGAAGAAAGGATTTGAGGTCGTCGGCTTTTCGTTCCTCTCCTCCGTCTGACGGGGTCAAGCGTTGGCGGCTTAAGCCGCAGATGATCTGCTCGAGATTCTAGGCGAGTCTAAGCTGATTTTCCAGAGGCTCAGCGTTCGCTGGGAAATGTTTGACGGCCCCACGTCCCCGTCGTCGCCACGGCGCAGAGGCAGCTCGGAGAGCTCTGGCCCCGTGGCCTGTGCGCTCCTGCCTCCGCACTGGTTGCTGGCGCAGGCACGTGCACCGTGAGTTTTAATCAGCGAGCTGACGCTCATGCTTCCGAAGCGCTTTCGGGCCAGCGCTCCCGCTCGTTTGCCGTGCCCCCTTGCCCTTTGCGCGAAAAGAAATGCATCGCTGCGCAGTCCGATGGTGGCTCTAAGGAAGGTTGGGCGTTGAGCGGTTGGCGTTTGGACGGTTCCCGCGCGCGCGTGATCGCGTTGATCTCCACATTGTCCGCAGACATGCGGAGGCTTCCCTGTTCTGGGAGGCGGGTGCTGTCATTTTCGGGGAGTTCAAAGGCCCTCTGCAGGTGGTCGACGCCGTCTACAGTCTACATGCGCACTGTGCAGTTCAATTCGATGCCAGGGCGCGTGTTCAATTCAGTTGTACCCATTTTGATAGATGGTTTATCTTTCCATCTCCCAGTACGCTCCCACACATTGGCATCGCATGTCTGCGTATTTCGCCAAGGACATCATCAGAGGCATTGCCACCATCCTCGCCGCCAACAGCATCATAGTGATCACGAGCTTCCTCACCATAGCCAGCATCATCACCGGCATCAGACTCATCACTATCATCAACAACGGCGTCCTAGCATCATATCATCATAGCGTTACAACGTCAACATCAGCACCCACCGATTCACCACCATCGCCGTGATTCCCACCATCAGCAACATAATCACCATGATGACCATCACATCCTCATCACCGCCTTCATCACCAACAGCATCATCACCATCCTTCATCATAATTATCGTCCTCATGTTCATCCTCATCCCCCTGTCCGTCCTATTCCCTTCCTCACCATCAGCGTCATCGTCACCATCATCGAGATCACCATCATCATCAATATCACCATCATCCGCATCATCAACAGCATTTGCATCATCATAAACCCGCACTCAGCATATTATTGTTTGGCACCATCTTCATCCGCATGATTATTATCATCATCGGTCTGTTTATTCGCATCATCATTTGCACCGCCACTATCATCACCATCACCATCCGTCCCCTCTTCACTTTCTCGCGCCGACGGACGCCGACGATGACGCCTCGCCGTCGCTGGTGGTCGTCGTTATTCGCCGTCTGTCGTCCTCTGTGTGCCGTCGCCACCTTCCCTCTTTGGCCGCCGTGGTCGTCGTAGTCGGCTGTCAACGTTGTTTTTTGTCGGTCGCCGTCGGCGTCGTCGTCGTCTTCGGTCCCCGTTTCCAGCCTTTTCCGTTTCGCAGGCGCTCAGGGCGCATCTGTCGAGTGATTGTTTCTTTGAGGCGGGCGCAAAGTCCGCAACACCAGCAAAGGCGCACTGAGGCAAGAACGATCAGGCACCGCTTCTAGACTGGCTGTGTTGAGGTCCCCCCCTCCGCCTCCACTTCCTGTGTAGAGGCAACCGTGGGGGCGGATGGGTTCAGGGGGGGACGCGTCGACCCCCAATCGCCCACTCATCGTCGATAGGGGCCCGAGAGCGCTCCCCGCCCAGGGATCTGCGGATTCGCTGTCGGGTGCCAATCGCCGATCCATCGGCAATGTGTCGCCTCTTCCAGGTCGACGTTCCCCCTCTGAGCTGGGCCGGTGGCGTCGTCCGCCCCGCCGCCGCCGTCGCCGTCGCCGCCGCCGCCACCGCCGTCAGAGGTCGCCCGTCCCAGATCCGATGCTTTGACTTTTTGGCCTCTGGAAGTCCCGACCCCTTCCCCAAGGTCAGAGAGACAATTGCCGGGTCGGGATGTTGGGGTTGGAAGAAAAGATCAGATCGTCCGTATTATCGCGCATGCTGCATGTGTTTATTAAGCAGTCGTTCCTTGCAGCTTCCCCACCCCTTCCTCCCAGCCCGTTCATTGTCTTTCGCGCACGGCCAGCTGTCCATTTTGCTCAGTACCTCTTGGCCGCCTTGGGGCCCGGCGAGCGCCCTCGGAGGCCGAGAACGATGAAGAACGTGCGTCTCGATGCCTGTCAATCTGTTTGGGATGTCAGCGGGAGGGAAGAGAGCATCCACCGTGACATGGGCGCCTGCTTTTCGAATTCATTCAATCAGAGTTCTTTTGTTGTTTTGTGATTATTTTCTCTGTCTCTCTCTCTCTCTCTCTCTCTCTTTTGTCTTGATGTTTTTTCCTGTCGCCTTCTCTCTCTCTCTCTCTCTTTCTTTTTTTTTTTTTCTCTCTCTCTCTCTCTCTCTCTCTCTCCCCCCAATATGTAGACATACATAGAATGTGCAAGTCTTCACGCAGCTGCGGAGTCATGGCAGTTTCTTGCCAGAGTCTCGGTCTTCCGTTCCGCAGCCTCTTTTGGGATTCAGCTGGAGTCCGCCAGGGACCATAGCGCTGTTGAGCTGCACCTAGCGTTTTAGAGAAGCCCTACAGTCAACGCGTCTAGTAAGGACGCGCTCCTTCATCTGGGGTGCCCTTGCGTCCTTGCCTCTGCGGCCCGTCCTTTGCTGTTTTCACTGGTCGCCCGCCGCCCAGCAACATCCAATGTCGGGGCCTCCAAGGGTCTAAGGGTGTCTGCGTCCTTTCCACCCGTCCTTAATACACGTTTTGACGATAGCTCTGCTGAGCTGCACCTAGCGTTTGCGAGAAGCCATATTCAGAGAGTCTGCCGTCGCCGCCGTCAACATGACCGCCGGCGGGTTTCGGGGGTCGCGGCCGTCGTTGTCCTTGCAGCTGGCGGTCGTCGTCGTCCCCGTCGTCGTCGCCGTCGTGGCTTGTGCTAGTACTCCTACGGTCGGCCCGAGGTGTAGGATCGAGGTCGGTTCGGGGAGGGTACCCTAATGTTGTTCGTGTTTGCTGGGTGTTATTGTGCATCCTGGGGAGGGTACCCTTGACAGTTCTGTGTGTTTTGGCCGGCGGAGGGTCTCATGTTCTTGAAAGATGTTCGTCTGTCCCAGGTCCAGCTGTGCTCATACTTCTGCCAGTGCTGCTGTTAATTAGTGCCATGCCCGCGCCCGCCATGTTGCCCCAACCCTTACCCCGCCTCTGGGGCTGGACCCCCTGCCGTCACAGACGTGACGGGAGGGACGGGGGGTAATCGAATGGTTTTCGGCCCATCCCGCCACTGTGCCTGGGTTGTGGGTCATAGGCCCCTCGTGGGAGGCCTCTCGGGGGCCTCTTGGCGGCTCTTTTGAAGCAGGGCCGTTTTAGGGTCTCTTAGGGCGTCTAGGGTCTTGGGGGCCTCTTGGGGCCTCTTCGGACGTTCTTTGGGCCTCATGGGGGCCTTTGGGGGCAATCTTTGGGCCATGTTCGGTTCGTGTTCCCCCTCTTGGGCCCTTCTTGGGGTCATCTTTGGGCTCTCTTGGGCCGTCTTGGGCACCTCTGGGGCCGTCTCGGAGCCCTTTTGGGGGGCCTCTCGAGCTGCCTTGGGGCCGTCTTGGAGCGACGGAAGCTCGAAGAGTCGAGGACCCCCCAAACATTGAAAATCCACCGGACAAGCACTGGTTTTGGCCTCCCGGGGCCCTCTTGGGAAGGCTCTTGAGGCTCTCTTTGGGTGCCTCGAAGGCCACACAACCTGGGCGCAGACGCCAATCGACTCGGCGCGTTGCACCGCGACGACGGGTGCGGCGCCCGACCCTGGCCGCGCGCAGCAGTGCCCCGAGCCGACCGTGGCTCGGGTACCAGCCTGCGCCGCGGGCCTAGCCGAGCGCCAAGGCACCCACTGTGACAGAGTGCTGGGCACTCGGCGGGGGCCCAGCCGCGCGCACAACGTGCGCGCAGGCGCAGGCCCAATGCAAAGTGCGCCGCAGGAACGCCAGCGCGCGCGCTCCACCTCAAGAGCAGCGTCCCGCTCAAGAGTCTCGACGGGCAAATACTGTACAAAGGCAGCGCTTCGCCGTCCACCCGCGCGAAGTATTTCGGACAGGTCGGCCCCGCGCTCGACTAAGTCGAGCGCGTGGCCGTGTCGAAGCGCTTTTGTGTTGAGTCCCTCCGCAGTCCGGATGGCGGCCGCGGCGGGCATTCCGCACACGGGCAAAAGTGCCTCACACAGGCAGATGCGTGCCACACGCTGGCAAACTTGTGCCGCCTACGGGCAGTGCCACACGCGGGCAGAAGCGTGCCACACACGGGGAACATTGTGCCACTCACGGGAATTCACACACGGGCAGAAGTGTGCCACTCGTGGGCAATGAAGTGCCACACGCGGGCAAATGCGTCCCACACACGGGCAATCGTGGATAAGGCTGACTTGCCACGAACGGGCGATATGGCAATCTTGTACCACACGCAGGCAGGTGCGTGCCATCCACGGGCAATGTTGTGCCACCCACGGGCAGTGCCTCACACGGGCACAGGAAAGCCACACACAGGCACTATTGCGCCAAACACGGGCGCATTCGTGCCACACGCGGGCAGGGTTATTCACAAACGGGCAATGCCACCTACGGTCGGGAGAGTGGGCAACATTGCGCCACACACGGGCGGATGCGTGCCAAAAGCCGCACCGCAGGTGCCCTCGCAGAGCAGGTCGGGACACCCACCCAAACGAGCGTGCGCGGCGCCCTTCAGGTCTGGGCGGTGCACACGCCCCCTCGCGCGCTCGCCCATGCAAGCAGGGCGGCCTGCGCGACGCCTCGCGCCCTACGCTTGGCCCCGCGCCGCGGCGCGTCGCGCGGCGCCCCCTTCCCTTCCGCCCAAGCACTGGGGTTGGGGTGCGGGCGCCCGCCACGCCGCTTCGTGCCCGCGATCAGCGTTGCTCGATGATCGCCCACTTCTTGGGCCATCTTGGGCTTCTTGGACAGATCGTGCAACGATTCGGGGCCCTCTTGGACGGTCTTGGGGGCCTCTTGGGGCGCTCCTGGCCCGTCATGGGGCCGTCTTGGGCCCGAAACAGTTATGCGGGAAGACGCGACGGGCCCAATGAGATACGCTGGGAGCCGCGGGGGGCACGCCGGGAGTCCAGGAAGATTTGAGAGCCAGGGGCCAGGGCCCTGTTGAAAGAGTCCTCAGGATGGGGGGCTGAGGCTCAGGGGTTGAGCAGGAGACCCTGGGACACTCCACCTCGTGCCACAGGGGCGCGGTCGGTGCATCTTGCATCCTTCTCGTGCGTCCTTCTGCTACGGATTGATTGTATAGGAACATCCTTGAGGCCGAAACTCACCACCCACCAAACCACCCCAACCCAACCCGAAGGCCCCGATTTTCTCTTCATTTCCAGTGTGGGTGGGGGGGAACATGGACAAAAACACGTACGAAGCTCGCACCCCCCGCAACCCGAAGTTCGGGACTTCGGGTTGGGTTGGGGTGGTCTGGTAGGTAGTCAGAAAGCGACGACATGTCCACGCCTCGATTTTTCCAGTGCGCTGGAGCGCCGCGGCCGCCGCGGCCGCCGCCGCCGCTGCCGCCGGCGCTGCGGCCCCGCGCGAGGCGGCGCCCCCGAGGAGCGGCGCTGGCCCCGGCGGCTGCTCCGCCTGCGGCTGCCTGGCCGGCCTGGCGGGGGCCCGCCCGGTTGTCGGCCGGCGGCGGGCGGCCGACCGGCGGCGGGCTGAGCGTCGGCGACGGCCAGCGGCCGGTGGGAGGCTGTTTCTCTTTCGTCACCAAACGCGTTGCACTACTCGCAAGGTGCCTACGCGCAAACGCCCGGGGAACACATGTCTGCTGCGAGGTAGTGCATCGTGGAGCCCCCGCGGAGGACCCAGGCTATTTGCGAGTAGCTACTTTGCGAGTAGTGGAACGCGCTCGTCTACTATAGGCCCACCGAAGAATGTTCTACGAACCTTTCGTGGTCTCCACGACATGTTCTCAGAGCATGTCTGGCCGGGGCTGGCTTTTTTTGAGCCCATCGGGTTGATGTGCTAAAAGCATTGTTTCGGATCTTGGAACATTTTGGTGTTCTAAGAAAACTTCGTGGTAGGCCTATAGGAATGCCGGGACGGTCGGCCCCTGCTCAAGGCTGGCGTCGGCGACGGCCGGCGGCCGGCGGGAGGCTGTCCTTCTTTCGACTCTGGAGGGTGTGCTTGCACAGGGGAGGAGGGAGGGTATAGCGCGGCGGGGCCCGAACGGAAGTCTGGACTTTTCACGCGAGGCGGCACCCACCTGCACGCCATTCCGACCAGGCGCCGATTGAAAGGGCGGCGGAGGGGGAAGGGGACATGTCATGCAAGTCAATTTGCCTGAGTCTTAAGAATGTTAGCCAGCGCGGGCCCAAATTGTGTCTTTCGAGCTCTATGCGGTGCAATCTAGGTGTTGCAATCCATGTGGTGCAATCTAGGTCGTGCAATTCATGTCGTGGAATATATTCGGTACGAGGCCATGTAAAGCAATGCGAAGCGATGCCAACAGATGCAACGCAGTGCAAAACAATGCAATGATATTGCAATGTGATTGCAATTCAAAGCAATGCAACGCAATGCAATGGGACATTACGTCGGCGCGAACAGGGGGCGCCAGGCACCCCCGCGAGATCGTCGGGATTTCGTGGGCGCCGACACTGGCCGCGCGCAGTAGGGTGGGAGTGTTCTGGGCGCGACAGTAACACCGAGTGTGGGGCACCACCCAGTTTGGCTGACATGCGGTTTTGACAACACACACAGGGTATGTGGACTGGCAGCCCACCGTGATTGTCCTTGTCAGCATCAAGTGCTCGAGTACACCCCTCCTCTCACACCGTGTACCTGGCGTGCCCTTCCTTCCCTCCCCTCCTGCATCCTAATGCTGCAGCGGTAAGCTGCCACACCGGGGTGCCTTCCGTGCCTGGCGTGCACTTCCTTTCCTCTCCTTCTGCTTCCTTGTGTCCGTGTGCCTGGCGTTTCCGCGTGTCCCTTCCTTCCCTCCTGCGTCCTCATGCTGCAGCGTTTAGCTGCCACACCGGGGTGCCTACCATGCCTGGCGTGCACTTCCCCTCCTCTCCTTTGTTTCACCGGATTTATCCCGCGCGGCTGGGGTTTTCCGCCGATGTTGCTGTCTGGTGGTGCTCTGACAGCCTGAACTCCATGCAAGGATCACACTGGAAATCGGCGGTCAGGTGGCCCCTGGCCTGCTCCTGGCTGGCGTCGGCCTCCACTGATGATCGAAAGGGTTCAGTGGGGTCTCGCTCGCTGCCGACCTCCACGGTGCTTGGACTTCGGCATGTGTGGCTCGGTGCGCCCGTCGGCTGCTTTCTCCTGCAAGGATTTCGCTTTCGACATTTGCCACTGCTGTACAAACAAGATGTACTGCCTTTTTGCAGTCCTATATGTGACGAGGTTGCCCCTCTTCACTCTTGCGCTGACACGATGCAGTTGTGTCACCTACGGCACGGACGTCGTCCGGGTGTGCCTGTCGGTCCTGCTCGTCTCTGACGGCGCCTTGTGCCGACTCACGCCGAGTGACCTCTGCGTGCTTCTGGTCGCGCCGCCGCGCCGTTCTGGCTGCGCTTACTTGCTGGTCGCCACCAGGATCTCCACGCCACGGGGTTGGGAGTTTCGTTTCTGGCTCTTCTTCTGAGTGGCTGCCCGCGCGCTCGCTTCGTTTGCCTTTCTTTTCTTGCTGCCCAGTCGCGGCCCGACTAGTGTTCGGACGGCTTTCGACCTGCTTCGCGAGCCCGCAGACCAAAAAGTATCCCCACCAGCCACGCTTGCCCGGCCACCTGGCTGCCGTCGGCAGCTCTTGCACCCTCAGCCCTCGGCGCAGCCCAGCGTCCCCCGGCGGTAGACCTGAGTTGCCCGTGCGCGCTAGGTAAATTAGATCAGCTCGTAACCCGAGCCAGCCTCTGACGCCGCCGGCGCCTTCGCCTGCGGTTGCGGCCAAAAAAATTCCACCAGCCCATCCAGAAACGATTGCCAGGTGAGTTGGTTAATCAGGGACGCCTGGAAACACGCGGTCGTACAGCCCTTTTGGAAGCGTCCAAATTGGGTGGCCAGTGCCCCGAGGCCAGAAAACAAGGACCACAAATAGCTTCGCGCAGTGAGGCTTAGGAGATAAATCGTTGCAAGGAACGCAATGTGTTCCCTGTGGGAAGCGTGTCTGGCGCAGGTTGCTATATCTACGGTCCGACGCCAGCGTTGCACAGAGTATCATAGTATTTTATGGGCATCTATGGTCTTAGCTCTATCTTAAATTCGTGTGCGTTTTGAAGTTTGCAGCACCAGTGTTGCGATATCTCTTGTAGCGAACGGTGTCGGTGGTGCTGTAGCTGATGGCATCGTTGTTGTTGTCGTTATAATTTGTGTTTCTGGTACCGCTGCCGCTGGTGTCGATGTTGGTGCTACTGCTGGTGCTGCTGGTTCTGGTGATGCCTGGGACCATCTTGGGGGTAAGAGGAGGAGTAGGTGGAGGAGGAGGAGGAGGAGAAGGGGGAGGAGGAGGAGAGGAGGAGGAGGAAAAGGAGGAGGGGGATGAGGAGGAGAAGGAGGAAAAGGACGAGAAGGGGGAGCAACACGTAAGGAAGACCGGAAGGAGGAGGAGGAGGAGCAGGAGGAACGCGGCGCAAGGAGGATGATGAGGAGCAGGGAGGCGGCAGGAAAGAAGCAAGGAAGGAGGGGACGATGAGAAGGAGGACGAAAAGTCGGGCTTTGGGGATATGTCGTGGTGCGAGGTTCTTCGAAGGCTCGTAATGCCATTTGGGCGCCATCTTGGGGCCCTCTTGGGGTCCGCTTGGGGCCTTCCTGGGGCCCTCTTAGGGCTCTTTTGGGAGGTCCTAGAGCCCTCTTGAGGCTCTCGTGGGGGGTCTGGGAGGCCTCTTGGGGCCGTCTTGGGCTCCACTGTTCAAACCAGGGAGGGTCTTAATTCCCGTCGCCCCCTCGGAGGCTCAAACATGCTGTGTTGGGGCCTTCTTGGCTCGCTCTTGGAGCGCTCTTGGGCGCTCTTGGGGCCGTCTTGGGGGCCTCTTGGGCCCCTCCTGGGGCTACCTTCGGCAGTCTTCGGGCCATCTTGAGGCCTCAGGAGCCCATCGGAGGCGAAAACGCGAGAAGGCCAAACACATGGTTTTCCCGTATGGTTTTGACGGGTGTTGGCCCTTTGGGGGGGGGTCTTTGGAGGGCTCGAAGGGCACTTGAAGCCGTCGTGAGGCCGTCTTGGGACATCTTGGATGCGTGTCGGAGGCTATCTTGAGCCATCTTGAGGTATCCTGGCCGATCTCGGAGGCCATCTTGAGCTATCTAAAGCCTTATTTGAGCTATAGTGGGCCAACAATGACGCTCTGACACATCGCGGGGGAGCCCGTCCAGACCCAGGGAGGGGGGGGAGGTAAACCTCCCGAGCAGGGGAAGGAAGTAGGTTGGAAAAGGAAACGCGCAGGACCACCTGCGCCCAGAAGACTGGTGGGATTTGTTGGGGATGTCTCGAGCGAAACGCTCGTTGCGTGTCATGGTTTGTTCCTCTCCTGGGGACCAGAATTCAGAGTATGTCTCAGGTGAAATGCTTGTTCGACGTATATTCAGTATTGGGAAATGTGTTCGGGGAGCGCTTTTCGCGTCCCCCCGCCCCCCAGGACGCCCCAGGAGGCTCGAGAAGCGTGAAAACACATGGTTCCCAACGCTCCAGGGCGGGACAAGCGTTACAACACATGCGTTCCTAACGCACCAGGGCGGGAGAAGCGTGAAAACAAATGGGCCCCCAACGCCCCAGAGCGGGACAAACGTGAAAACACATGGGTTCCTAACGCCCCAGGGCGGGAGAGACATGAAAACAGCGGGCTCCTAACGCCGCGGGGCGGGATACGCGTGAAAACACACTGGTCCCTAACGCCCAACAGCGGGGCCTCGGTTGTGCTTGGCGAGTCGGAATTGATTTGGATCTTGAACTCGAGTTGGTCGAGTGCGCCGCGCGCTTCGACGTCCGCCAGTCCAGGGCCACCATGTGGTCAGGTAGGTCGGGCTTAAGCTCCATTTCAGTTCGGGCAGGATGTCGGTGCGGCGCGTCCCCTGGCACATGGCACGTCCATTGGCACGTCGCCAGGCGCGTCCCTTGGGACTTCCCGCGGCGCGTCCTCCTGGCATGTCCCCCTGTCAATTAGCTCTGGGGCAGTTATTATGTGCTCAGGCTGCTCGAGCTTGATCCAGATCAGTTCGGTCAGGACTCGGATGCAAAGGAGGACTCGATCCACAACGCTGTAGAGCACAATCGCGGCATGGCACATTGCAGTTCAGCACGGCGCAGCACAGCACAGCCCTCGGCACGGTACATCAAGATCGATACACTCAGCATTGCATTTGCCTGTCGCCCAGTTAGATGTCTTTGAAACGTTGCCATGCTTTACATTTCTATATTATTTTCAGCGTTCGTGGGTCGATCATGTTTACGGCCTCAGGACCCGATGACAGGCCCCAGGTGCTGAAATCAAAGAAAGGCGCCGAAATCGAACAAGCCATATCCCCAGATATGTGAATAGTCGTCGATCGTCGTCACCGCTGGTCGTCGATCATCGTCGGCCGTCGATCGTCGATCGTCGCCGCCGTCGCTCGTCGCCGCGGTCGTTCATCGCCGCCGTCGTTTGTCGTCGGCGTCACTGCCAGTCGTCGATCGTCGTCGCCCGTCGATCGTCTCAAAAGACCTCGACCGGAGCCCTGCACCCCATCTTTATGCCGCACTTCTCGAGCCAGATAGAGCCGTGACAGTCCAGAGGGCTCGAAGCAGGGCAAAATCGCCCCGCTGGTTAGCCAATTGCGACGCCAGGATCTCAGAGTCGTCCGTCGTTGGCCGTAGATCGTCGTCGGCCGTCGTCGATCAACGTCGTCGTCTTCATCGCTGTCGTCGTCGTCGTCCTCGTCGTCGTCGTCGTCGTCGTGATCGTCGCCGCCGTCGTGCTCGACGTCGTCGTCGTTGTCGTCGGGCGTCGGTCGTCTGTCGTCGGTCGTCGTCGTCGTCGTCGTCGTCGTCGGCCGTCGATCGTCGATCGTCGTCGTCGTCGTCGCCGTTGTCGCCGTCGGGTGTCTGGCGTCGGTCGTTGGTCGTCGTCGTCGTCGTCGGCCGTCGATCGTCGTCGTCGTCGTCGCCGCCGTCGTCGTCGTCGCCGCACCCGTCGTCGTGGTCGTCGTCGTCGTCGCCGCCGTGGTCGTCGTCGTCGTCGTTGTTGTCGTGGTCGTCGTCGTTGTCGTCGTCGGGCGTCGGACGTCGGCCGTCGGTCGTCGTTGCCGCCGTCGTCGTCGTCGTCGTCGTCTCTTTCGTCCTCGTCGTCGCCGCATCTATCGGCGTCGTCGATCGTCGTCGTCGTCGTCGCCGCCACCGCCGCCGCCGCCGCCATCGCCGTCGTCGCCGCCGCCACCGCCGCCGCCGTCGCCGTCGTCGTCGTCGTCGTCGTCGTCGTCGTCGTCGTCGTCGTCGTCGTCGGCCGTCCGTCGCCGCCGTCGTCGCCGTCGTCGTCGTCGTCGTCGTCGTCGTGGTCGTCGTCGCTTGTCGTCGGCGTCGTCGCCGTCGCCTTTGTTGCTGTCGTCGCCGCCGTCGTCGTCGTCGTCGTCGTCGTCGTCGTCGTCGTCGATCTTCGGTTGTCGGTCGCCGCCGCCCCGCGAGGCGGAGCTGCTGAGCAGCCGGCCCAGCGGCGGCCCTCCGCGGGGGGCCTGCGCCGAGCAGGCCCCGCGCACCCTCTGGGCAGCCCCGCACCCGCCGCGGCCGGGGGAGGGCTGGCCTGTTTGGGGGCGGAAGGCTCGGATACTCGGTTCGTGCTCCTCCTCCGCCTCCTCCTCCGCCTCCTCCTCTTCCTCCTCCTCCTCCTCCTTCTCCTCCTCCACTTCCTCCTCCTCCTCCTCCTCTGGGATTTTCCTCTCGCCCTTGGGCGTGGCCTGCCTGGTCTTCATGCGAAGCTTGAGGATTGCGTGGTCGCTGAGGTTCTGCGCGTCCAGCGTCACGGCGTCGTGCACCAGCTGGAGGTCGCACTCGGTCTCCAGCGCGAAAGACGATGCGAGTGAGACGAAGATCCGATCAATCGTGCGCAGCGTCCCTGAGTCCTTCGTGAAGTGGGTGGGGAGCGGCGAGCACACCTCAAGCATGTTGGGATTGGCAAACATATCTCTCCAGAATGGTTCGGATCGATTGGCCCTGCTGGCGTCAGACCGTTGGGCCTGACGCGGCCGAGGGTACAAGAGAGACTCCGCTGGCACATCGGTCATGTTAAAATCGCCAGCTGCAACGAAGGTCCTCTTCATAGGGTCCTCGTGCGCCCAGTGCGCAGCATCCCGCCACGCTCGCCGAATGCGATCCTTCCCAAGCTCGGTGAGGTCATAATTGTGGATGTTCATGATTTTAATGGCGCATTGCGTTTTGGGGTTGGTGATCGTCGTAACGGCAGCGCGCCCTGGCTCCAACTCGCGGCTCTGGATCTGAGGGAGAGCCGCCGTGCCAGCAGCGGCAATAGTGTGATGGTCGTGCCAAGGGATCAAAATTGCGATCCCGGCAGCCCCCGGACGACCGGTCGTAGAGCTATACATCTTGTAGTGGATGCTGTACTGGTTGAGGTAGTTCTGGAGCGTCTCGGTGAAGCCGTGGACTTCCTGGACCAGCGGATCTTCGCCAACTGCCTTGATGGTTGTCGCATCGAGTTCAAGCCTGTTTTTGAACAGTGGCGCGACATCAAGGCCATGATGACGCTCGCCGCGGAGCTCGCTCGGAACGAGCTGCAGTCCAAGGCGCTGGTGGTCGACAGCGACAGTGGGCGGCACGCGCGACTGTTGACCCTCAACTCGGTCGCCAGGGCCGTCTGGCGGCAAGACGCTCGACTGGCCAGGAGGCTCATGCATGATACGCCCATCGGTGCCGCGGTGCTCGAGCTCGTCGACGGCACCGTGCAGTTGAAGAGGCCTGGCGACTTCCACACGCACGTGCGGGAGGCGCAAGCGCAACTCCTGGAACGGGAGACGGCGGCGCTCGTCGACAGTGCCAGTGGGACACGCCGGCGGACGGCGGAAGTCATGATCAAGCGAGCGCTGCTGTGGAACCCCACCAAGCGCGCATTGGTGCTTTCGAGGATCCGCCACACGCAGCCTGCCGGGCAGGGAGGCAGCGCAGACGCAGTAGCTAGGGAACCTGAGTCCATGATCGCAGAATTAAAAAAGCATTAGCAGCCAGTGTTTACAGAATCGCCTGTACAGGAAGATCAGATTGGGCCGTTTCTTGATCGGCACATGCCTCGTTTCGATAATTCTTTCCTCCCTCTTCCCTCCCTCTCCGACCTCCGCCTTGCCTTGAGGCGGTCCCGCGACTCCGCGCCAGGGCCCGACAGGCTTCCCGCGCGAGCATGGCGAGCCCACCCTCTTCTTACAGAAGTGCTGCATGGCGTAATGTGTCAGATGGCAGACGGTTCCCCGCCACCTGCCGGTTTTAATTTCTGTCTTCTCGCTTTTCTCCCGAAAGGGGAGGAGGTCGCTGATTTGGTGGAGTGCACGCGGACCCCGGGCTGCACCCGCCCATTAGCTTTGAAAAACTCAGACAGCAAGGCGGTCGCAGCGGCACTGAATCTTCACATTTCGGGCGTCGTGTCGAAAGACGCCCATGGGGCCCAAAAGGGATTCGTCCGTGGGCGGCGCTTCGGTGAGCATATCATCGCGCTCGACGCTGAATCTAGGCGCGCGGGACACCTTCCTCAGGCTGCCACTCGGCTCCCTGGGTTGCTGAGCTTTGATGTTAAAGCCGCTTTCCCAAGCATGTCTCAAGTCTTCCTCCGCCGTGCTGTCGAACGCTTCGCCCTCCCTGCACCCTATTTGTCGTTGCTCGATGGGCTTGCTCATGATACTATTGGGCACGCACGTGTTAGGGGAACAGCTGGAGGCTCTCTTCCCGATCACATCGGGCGTCCCCCAAGGGTGTCCTCTGTCAGGAAGTCTGTGGGCGTTGGCGTTCGACCCCTGGATCCGGTGTTTGTGCGAGGCGTTTCCTACGGAGGACGAGGGGACCCTTGGGGGCTGCGCTGATGATGTAGGTGCGGTCACCATGGATATAAGCAGGACTTCGCACCTTCACCGCACATTCCAAAAGGCTGAGGAACTCGCTGGTCTCGAATTGCAGCCGCAAAAATGCTGCTTCGTGCCCCTTTGGGCGGACTGCGACGAGACCGTCCGCGAGCAGGCTCGCGCCGCCCTTGCACTGCACGCTCCCGGCTGGGAGAGTTTCAAGATCGAAGGGGCTGCCAAATACCTCGGCGTCATGCTCGGGCCTTCGGCGGACCTTCCGATACAATGGAAGGGCCCTGGACAAAAATGGTGGGGCAGGGTGCGGGAAGTGGCTTTGTCCAGGGCTCCTTCTGAGGCCTCGTTGCGACTTTATCTCACGGTTATCCTCTCCTGTCTCTCCTACGTTGCTCAGTTTTTCCCTCCTGACCCCACGCTTTTGGCGAAGGAGGGACAGGCTCTTCACAAACTACTGCGGTTGCCTCCTAATTCGTTCCGGGTCGCCGAGCTGATGGGCGTCGGGAGGTGGTTGCACAGCGCTGCTCCTATACCCGTCAGCGTGTCTTGCCTTGCCGCTGCGTGGAGAGCCAGCCAGTACACGTTTCGGGGGTGGAGGGCTTGGCGGGATCGGCTTCGAGATGCGGCTCACAACCACGGATTCCTAGTGGATTTTGTTCGCAATGTATGGTCTCCTAGGTTTTGGGTTCGGCGTCAGAGCATTGCCGAATATTATGCCTCCTTTGACTGCCCGCCCAACGATGGTAGGGTTCCGAGGCAGGCGTTTGAGCGGGCGAAGGCCGCTGCACTTGCTCTTGAATGTGATAACGTGCCCCGCTCCGGGAAGACAGGGGTTCGTCCTCAGACGGCCTTCCTCCGCTCGTTATGCTCCTCCCTCTACCCCGACGTGATCCCTGATCTTCTGGAGCGGCGTTTTCGCAAGTGGTTCCCCGATCGGCCCCCTTTGGGACGACCAGAGCTCGAAGAACGTTGGGCCAGGCTTCGAGACGTCCTCAAGGCGGCGGCTCCGTCACGGACATGGGCCCATTTAAAAACGCTCGCAGGGGCCTGGATCACGTCAGCCCGCGTGGGGATACTCACGCCTAAGGGTTGCCGGTTCGGGTGCTCCCAGGACTGTCTGGGCATCGAGGTCTGCGCTCCAGATTCGATCGGGCACTATTTATATTGCCCCCGGCTCTCCCACCTTCTCGCTCTCCCTCGTGCCATCATTCCTAATGACCCGGTGGTCCGATTAGGGCTTGGCCCTGCCTCCGCGTACAATGTAGACAGGGAGTACGATCCCATCTCCCTTGAGCGTGCTAACTATTTAGCCGCTCTGTCATTCCATATCTACCATAAATACCGTGCTGAGCTTCAGCAACATCCACGTTTACAAGGCACTTACACCTCGATATTGCGTGCGAGGCACGCCGCGATTGTCGCTCTTGGCTGATGCTGACGGACGGTGTCCCCCCAGGCGACGTGCTCTCCTCCTCCTCCTCCTCCTCCTCCTCCTCCTCCTCCTCCTCCTCCTCCTCCTCCTCCTCCTCCTCCTCCCCCTCCTCCTCCTCCTCCCTCCTCCTCCTCCTCCTCCTCCTCCTCCTCTCCTCCTCCTCCTCCTCCTCCTCCTCCTCCTCCTCCTCTCCTCCTCCTCCTCCTCCTCTCTCTCGTCCTCCTCCTCCTCCTCCTCCTCCTCCTCCTCCTCTTTATCTCTTCTTCTCCTTGTCCTCCTCCTCCTCCTCCTCCTCCTCCTCCTCCTCCTCCTCCCACCCCTCCTCCTTGGCCCCTTTTGGGCTTCTGTTGGGGCCGCCTTGGGGCCCTCTTGGGGCCGTCCTGGGGCGCCTCTGGGGCCGTCTTGGGGCCCTCTTGGAGGCCTCTCTTGGGCCGTCCTGGTGAGGGCCTCGCGGGCCGTCTCGGGGCGTCGGAGAGCCGAAAAGGCGCGAACGCCCAAATCCTCAAACATCGAAGGCAAATGTCTGATTCTTGCCTCTTGGGGCCCTCGTGGGAGGCCTCTTGGGGCGTCTTGGAGGCCCCTTGCGCCATCGTGAGGCCATCTTGGGCATCTTGGAGCGATCGCTCGGCGACTCGGGGCCCTCCTTGGGATGTCTTGTTCCGCTCTGGCGCGAACGGGGCCCACGTGTTCTCACGGTTGTTCCGCTCTGGCGCGAAACGAAACCAGGTGTTTTCATGTTTGTTCCGCTTTGGCGCGAACGGGGCCTACGTGTTCTCACGCTTGTTCCGCTCTGGAGCGAAAGGGGCCCACGCGGCTTCACGACCACCCAGGGGGAGCTATCCAACCTGTTGTCGTCTGGCCCCCAAGAGTGAGAGTCACACGAGCCAGAAACCATGAACAACTCGACCCCTGATGTGTAATAACTTGACCCGTTCCGCCCCGAGGCTTCGGGGAGGCCGCCTGCGGCCTCCTGGGGGGGCCTCCTGCGACGACAGGGGGCCCAGTGTTTTTCACGCTTGTTCCGCTCTGGGGCGAGCAGTTCACATGTGTTTTCACGCTTGCCCCGCTCTGGCGCGAAAGGGGCCCACGTGTTCTCACGTGTGTTCCGCTCTGGCGCGAATGGGACCCATGTGTTTTCGCATGTGGCCCGCTCTGGCGCGAACGGGACCACGTGTGTTCACGTGTGTCCCACTCTGGTGCGAAAGAGACCCTCGTGTTTTCACGCTTGTTCCGCTCTGGCGCGAAATTGTCACGCTTGTTCCGCTCTGGTGCGAAGGGGGTTCACGTGTTTTCACGCTCGTTCCGCTCTGGCGTGAGAGGGGCCCACGTGTGTTCACGCTTGCTCCGATTCTTCGAGCGAAACGCTTGTTTTCACATGTCCAGCCCGCCCGGGCGAATCACTGACATGATAATGTGTTTGTGTTGTTTGGAGCGAAACGTTCGGTCTGCAGGATTTGTTGAGGATGTCTCGAGCGAGGGCCTCGCCTGCAGCGAAAGTCCCCCTCTGCAGGATATGTTGATAATGCCCCTCGCGAACCGATGGTTTTGCATTGTTTGAGGAGGTGTCGTGCGGGGGCCTTGTCGTCGTCTGGGTGCGTTTCGTTTTGGTTCGGGTTCGCCCCCTGATCGGTTCGTCCCACTTCGGCACTGAAGCAGATCTTGAGTTCGAGCTGGTTGAGCCCCCCGCATGTCACGACTGCAGCCAGCTTTTGGCGAATCATGCGCTTACGCAGCTTGAGCTTAAGACCCAGATCAATTCGGACAGGACTGGGGTGCCAAGGATGGTTTATCCACAACGCAACAGACAACAGAACAGTTCAACACATCATGACGCAGCATAGTGCAGCACAGCACGTATCAATAACGATTTCAGCCAACTCGCGGCCCTAGTTATTTGCGAGGGGCCCTGGCACCTTGGAGAGGCTCCCTCGTCAGGCGACGCCATGCAGTTTCAAGATGGTGAGCCGAAGCATACTCGCCTTGGTTTGTCTTGTCTAGCTTCGATTCGGGTCGGGTCGGCCTTCGTCTCGGTTCGTATGGTTTCGTTTCGTCTTCATACAATGTTTGGTTTGGCGAGCGTCGGACCGTCCACTCTCGGTGCGTTTTGCGTCTGTTCGGAGTCGCCCCCTCTTGGCTCGTCCCGTTACGGAACTGAACCAGATCTCGAGCTAGAGCTGGTCGTGCGCCCCGCGCGGTTCGACTGCGACCAGCTCAATATGCGTTCAGGCAGCTCGAACTCAAGATCCAGATCAGTTCGGTCAGGACTATGATACCAATAACGGCCCGAACCACAACGTAATAGAGCACAGCACAGTTCAACGCGGCATGTCACATTTCAATTGATGACAGCACAGCACAACACATCTCCTGGCCCAGGACATCACCAGCGTTACTCTGAGCATTGCAATTGTTTGGTGTCCCGAAGAATCTCCATATTCAGCATTTCTATATCCCCTTCCCGGGCTCGTGGGTCGATCATGATCCCCGAAGGGGCATAGGCCCAGGGTTCTCATTTAGTTGGTTAGCCCTTTGGCCTCGACTTACGTAGGGCTGGCGAGTTTATCCTGCGATGCATAACGAGGTCGCGTAGGGCCGGCGAATTAAACAGTTGAGGATGTCCCGAGTGAAACGCTAGTTTTTGAACTTCCCATCGGTACAACATATGGTAAAGTAAACATGTTCGTTTGTTTCGGACGTCTCGGGCGAGACGCTTGGTTTGCAGACTTTGCTTTGGATGTCTCGAGCAAGACGCTTATGTTGTGTTATAGATCGTTTCAAATTCAGAGGATGTCTTAGGTGAAATGCTTACGTGCCCAGGTCTTGAGGATGTCTCGAGCGCTTGGTTTTACGCGTCCAGGTCGCCGAGGCGAATGTCTAACATGAGGATGTGTTGAGGAGATCTCGAGCGAGACGCTTGTTTTCACGCGTTCAGGTCGCCCAGGCAGATGTCTAGCATGAGGAGGTGCTGAGGATATCTCGAGAGAGACGCTGGTTTTCACGTGTCAAGGTCGCCCAGGCTGATGCCTAGCATGAGGATGTGTTGAGAGCGTCTCGAGCGAGACGCTTGTTTTCACGTGCCCAGGTCCCCCATGCGGATGTCTACCATGAAGATGTGCTGAGGATGTCTCGAGCGAGACGCTTGCTTTCACGTGTCCAGGTCGCCCTGGCGGATGTCTAGCATGAGGATGTGTTGAGGATGTCTTGAGCGAAAAGCTTGCCTTCTTGTGCCCAGGTCGCTCAGGCAGATGTATAACATGATATGTTGAGGATGTCTCGAGCGAACCGCTTGTTTTCACGTGCCCTAGTCGCCCAGGTGGATGTCCAGCATGATGATGTGCTGCGGACGTGTTGAGGGAAACGCGCGTTTTCACGTGCCCAGGTCGCCCAGGCGGATGTCTAACATGAGGATGTGGGCAGGATGTCTCGAGTGAGACGCTTGTTATCACGCGTCCAGGTTGCCGAGGTAGATGTCTAGCATGAGGAGGTGCTGAGATAGTCTCCAGCGAGGCACTTGGTTTCATGTGTCCAGGTCGCCCAGGTGGATGTCTAACATGAGGATGTGTTGAGGATCTCTCGAGTGAGACGCTTGTTTTCACGTGTTCAGGTCGCCAAGGCGGATGTCTGACATGAGGAGGTGTTGAGGATGTCTCGAGTGAAACGCTTGTCGCAGTAGAGTGCAGCGCAGTCCAACCCCCGCCCGTCCGTGGGTCGTCCCCTGGCTCGCTGGCGCGTCCCCTGGCGCGTCCCCTGCGACGTTCTGGCTTGATGTGTCCAGGCACGTCCCCTAGCCGCCGAGTGGCCGCCGAGGCGGCGACCTGCGGCGGCGACCTGCGGCGGCGACGACGGCGGCCCCGACGAGCCGCGGCCGCAGTGGCGCCGAGGCCGCGGCCGCGACGCCCCGGCTGGCGCCAGAGACGGCCTCGGTCGGCAGCGCGGGCGCCAGGCGGCGGAGCCGCCGCCCCCGGGCTCAGGGGCGGGCGACGCCGTTGCCATCGACCCCGGAACGGGTCCCCGGACTGCCGACGGAGTGTTTTGTTTCAGGCTGAGCGCTGCTTTCGGCCACAAGGGGCCCGTCGGAGCGTATTTTTTGATATACAGACTCTGTCAAGTTTGCTTGCATGGCAGGTTTCCCCCTCCCCCCACCCCTCTTCCGCTTGCTCAATCAGCGCTCGGCTGGAAAGGATTACCATGAGAGTGTGTCCCGACCCGCGTGAACTGCAGATTTCCTTTTGGGCCTCGCTTCGACCCCCCCCCACCATGTAAGTAAATTTGTTAGGAAAACCGGCGCTTGTCAGGCCCTGGGACCATCAAGAACAGATCCCGGACGACAATATATCCTCGGGGACATGGTCGGGACATCCGGGGCCGCAGATTGAAATTCTTCATTGCGTGGAGCTCCCCATATGTGCATCTATTCGCATGGACCTGTCCGCCGTGAATGTCTAGGCGCAAGAGCTTTCGAATATAAACGGGCTTCAGTTGTGACGGTCTGGTCATGAATCTAACTGAGAATGAATTGGGGTATGAATGAGCCTCAGTAGTATGAGCGCGTCCGTGCGCATGAGCCTGGGTCCTCCTGGGGCCTCCAGGGGCCTCCTGAAACCTACTGGGGCTTCCTGGGGCCTCCAGGAGCCTCTTGGGGCCTCCTGGGGCCTCCTGGGACCTCTTAGGGAGGATTCGTGCCCCAGGAAAGGCCCAATATATAGCAACAGACGTACATAAAACATTGCGGACTGGAGCCACAGGAGAAGGGGGCAATCTATAGGAACACACGTAAAACACCAAGGACTCGTGCCCCAGGAGAGGCCCTATAGGAACATAAGTACACAGGAGAAGGACAATCTACAGAAACCTACGTATAACATCAAGGATTCGTGCTCCAGGTGAGGCCCAATCTATAGGAACATACGTAAACCACATGGGACTGGAGCCACTCCTGTTGCCTTATGAGGCTTCCTGCTCCTGGGGCCTCTCGGGGCCTCCTGTTGCCTTCCGAGGCCTCCTGGCGCTTCCTCTGGCCTCCTGGGGCCTCCTGTGGCTTCCTGAGGCCTCCCGGAGCTTCCTGGGGCCTCCTAGAGCCTCTTGGGACACCATGTGGCCTCTTGAGTCTTTCCGTGGCCTCCTGATGCCTCCTGGGACCTCATGTGGTCTCCTGGGGCCTCCTGGAGCCTGTTGGAGCCTCCTGTTGGAGCCTCCTGTGGCATCCTGAGGAGAATCTGTGCCCACGAGTCTGGCCACCGATCGAGATATCCTCAAAATCTGGCCCACCTGGGGGGTGAAAATGAGCGCCTCGCTCGAGACACTCTCCAAATCTGCTCCGAAAGCGAAGGGTGTTGGGACAGAAAACAGGCAAACCGCTTGAGACATCCCCACAACACGGCCGCGAACGGGACCGTGAGATAACCCCTGGCGGCTCCCCATAGGGGGGGGGGGGAAATGAGCGCCTCGCTCGAGACATCCTCCAAATCTGCTCCGAAAGCGAAGGATGTTGGGACAGAAAACAGGCAAGCTGCTTGAGGCATCCCCACAAAACGGCCGCGAACGGGGCGTGCGTGAGTCTCAGCATGAGTAAGTCTGAGTAGGAGTAGGTCTGAGTATGAGTAGGTCTGTGTATGAGTAATGTTGTGTGTGAGTAAGTCTGGGTATGAGTAAGTCTGAGTGTGAGTCAGTCTGTGTATGAGTAAGTCTGGGTACGAGGAGGAGAGGGGAGGAGAAGAGGAAGGAGGAGTAGGAGGCGTCCAAGTAATAATAATTCACTGCGTGGAGCTCCCCATATGCGCATCTATTCGCATGGACCTGTCCGCCGTGAATGTCTAGACTCAAGAGCTTTTGAGTATACACGGGCTTCAGTTGTGACGGTCTGGTCATGAATCTAACTGAGAATGAATTGGAGTGTGAATGAGCCTCAGTAGTACGAGAGCGTCTGTGCGCATGAGCCTGGGTCCTCCTGGGGCCTCCAGGGGCCTCCTGAAACCTACTGGGGCTTCTTGGGGCCTCCAGGAGCCTCTTGGGGCCTCCTAGGACCTCCTAGGGAGGATTCGTGCCCCAGGAGAGGCCCAATCTATAGCAACAGGCGTACATAAAACATTGCGGACTGGAGCCACAGGAGAAGGGGGCAATCTATAGGGGCACACGTAAAACACCAAGGACTCGTGCTCCAGGAGAGGCCCTATAGGAGCATAAGTACACAGGAGACGGACAATACATATATTATATATATTATATATATATATATATATATATATATATATATATAGAAACATACGTATAACATCAAGGATTCGTGCTCCAGGTGAGGCCCAATCTATAGGAGCATACGTAAAACACATGGGATTGGAGCCACTTCTGTTGCCTTCTGAGGCTTCCTGCTCCTGGGGCCTCTCGGGGCCTCCTGTTGCCTTCCGAGGCCTCCTGGCACTTCCTCTGGCCTCCTGGGGCCTCCTGTGGCTTCCTGAGGCCTCCCGGAGCTTCCTGGGGCCTCCTAGAGCCTCTTGGGACACCATGTGGCCTCTTGAGTCTTTCCGTGGCCTCCTGATGCCTCCTGGGACCTCATGTGGTCTCCTGGGGCCTCCTGGAGCCTGTTGGAGCCTCCTGTGGCATCCTGAGGAGAATCTGTGCCCACGAGTCTGGCCACCGATCGAGATATCCTCAAAATCTGGCCCACCTGGGGGGTGAAAATGAGCGCCTCGCTCGAGACACTCTCCAAATCTGCTCCGAAAGCGAAGGGTGTTGGGACAGAAAACAGGCAAACCGCTTGAGACATCCCCACAACACGGCCGCGAACGGGACCGTGAGATAACCCTTGGCGGCTCCCCTTAGGGGGGGGAATGAGCACCTCGCTCGAGACATCCTTCAAATCTGCTCCGAAAGCGAAGGATGTCGGGACAGAAAACAGGCAAAAAAGCTTGAGACATCCCCACAAAACGGCCGCGAACGGGACCGTGATATAACCCCTGGCGGCTCTCCTCAGGAGGGTGAACATGAGCGCCTCGCCTCGGGACATCCTCCAAATCTGCTCCGAAAGCGAAGGATGCTGGGACAGAAAACAAACAAACCGTTTGAGACATCCCTACAACACGGCCGCGGACGGGACCGTGAGATAACCCCTGGCGGCCCCCCGCAGGGGGGTGAAAATGAGCGCCTCGCTCGAGACATCCTCCACATCTGCTCCGACAGCGAAGGATGTTGGGACAGAAAACAGGCAAACCGCTTGAGACATCCCCACAAAACGGCCGCGAACGGGACCGTGAGATAACCCTTGGCGGCTCCCCTTAGGGGGGGAACGAGCGCCTCGCTCGAGACATCCTTCAAATCTGCTCCGAACGCGAAGGGTGTTGGGACAGAAAACAGGCAAACCGCTTGAGACATCACCACAAAACGGCCGCGAACGGGACCGTGAGATAACCCTTGGCGGCTCCCCTTAGGGGGGGGAACGAGCGCCTCGCTCGAGACATCCTTCAAATCTGCTCCGAACGCGAAGGGTGCTGGGACAGAAAACAGGCAAACCGCTTGAGACATCCCCACAACACGGCCGCGAACGGGACCGTGAGATAACCCCTGGCGGCTCCCTTGAGGGGGGTGAAAATGAGCGCCTCGCTTGAGACATCCTCCAACTCTGCTCCGACAGCGAAGGATGTAGGGACAGATAACACGCAAACCGCTTGAGAAATCCCCACAAAACGGCCGCGAACGGGACCGTGAGATAACCCCTGGCGGCTCGCCTCAGGGGGAGCTGAAACCAGCGCCCCGCCTGAGACATCATCACAATCTGCTCTGGAATCCAAGGATGCTGGGACAGAAAACAAGCAAACCGCTTGAGGCATCCCCACAACACGGCCGCGAACGGGGCGTGCGTGAGTCTCACCATGAGTAAGTCTGAGTAGGAGTAGGTCTGAGTAAGAGTAATCATGTGTGTGTGAGTAAGTCTGGGTATGAGTAAGTCTGAGTGTGAGTCAGTCTGTGTATGAGTTGTCTGGGTATGAGGAGGAGAGGGGAGGAGAAGGAGAAGAAGAAGAGGAAGGAGGAGTAGGAGGCGTCCAAGAAATAACAAGAACCCCATCTTAGGATATTGGGAACAAGAACCCCATCTTAGGATATGGGGAAAACAGATCAGAGGATATTTGGGTCCAGGCTTCGATGGCTGACCATGTCCAGAGCGTAATAACAAAACGGCATCCCGTGTCTGCCGCTTCCAGGCCCATCAGGAGGTCAAGTCGGGGGTAACGTTCTAATGGGGGGACATGATCAGAGGGGACGCAGCGACCCCTGATCGACCACTCATTGTCAACAGGGGCTCGATAGCCTTAAGTCGGGCCTGTCCTTCTACAGGGGGAATATTCAAAAATAGCCAAAAATTGTATGGGGACGATTGTTTTTGTAGTTGTGTTTTTTGTTTGTTTGTTTGTTGATAGTTTGGGTCTCTTGTTTCTCGCCCAAAATGCCCTTGTAGGGGGACACGCCCGGCTTAACGATAGTCCCACCCCGCCCAGGAACATTCGGATTCGCTATCGGGAGCCCGTCGGCGACGTATAGTCGATTTTTCCACCCCTGAGCTGGTCCCCCACCCCACGAATGCCCCTCGGTCCAGGCTTCGATGGTCGACCCTGTCCAGCGTTTTTCGGCGGCGAGCCCAGGGGGAAATGAGAAGGGGCGAGCCTTTTCAGGAGGCTCAGAAGTCCCCCAGCCTTCTGAGAAGTTTTCTGAGCCGTCCCCGAAGACACAGAAAACTTGTCAGAAGGCCAGAGGGCGTCTGAGAAGCCCCGCCGCCTTCTGCGCTGGATGACTTTCCAGCGCTCGGCCCTCGTGCGGCCAGGCACGCTGGGCCTCTGCACGCGTCTCCGGCGCGTGGCTTCCCGACGTCCTGGACCTGGCCGTATGCGCTTCCGAACATCACCAGGGCCGCTGGTTGCGGCTCCTGGGTATGGCAGGCCCTCGTCGGCTGCCCGAAGCATCTGGAGGCCCCCGGAGACTACCAGGGGCATCCATCCGTCGGCGTCGGCGTCGTCTTCGTGGTCGGCATCGTCGTCGCCTTCGGCGTCGTTGTCGTCGTCGTCGTCGGCGGCGGCGGCGTCGTCGGCGGCGGCGGCGGCGTCGGCGTCGTCGTCGGCGGCCTCGGCCTGGGCCTGGGCCCTGGCCCGGGCGTCGTCGTCGTCGTCGTCGTCGTCGGAGTTCGTCGTCGTCATCGTCGTCGTCGTCGAAGAAGAAGAAAGAAATGGAGGATCGGAGGAAGGTTAACGGCGGAGGAGAGGGAAGAGGAATAATCGGAGGAGGAGGAGAAGGAGGAGAAGGAGGAGGAGGAGGAGGTGGAGGGGGAGGCGGAAGAGGCACAGGCAGAGGGAGGAAGAGGAGGAGAGGGAAAAGGAGGGGGAGGAGGAGGAGGAGAGGATGAGGTAGGGGCAGAAGCGGTAGAAGGAAGAGGGATGAAGAGGGAGGGGAGGAGGACGAGCACACATTGGGAAGGTAAAGGGCTGGTCGACCCGACCCAAGCCGATACCTTAGACCCCGGTGGCCACAGTTACATCGTCTCTCTCAGGCTCTTGATCGCTCTCACCTGCTCCCGCCCCTTCAGTGAGGAGCCGGGCGGCCGGGCGGCCAAGAAGGGGGCAGACGGCATCGAGGGTGCCGCCCTGTCTGCAAAAGCGTCCACGCACATCGTGAACATGCACCCCGCTGCAATCCTCCCTGAGACGTTCGAGGGTGCTCTCAGCGCAATGTCCACAGGAGCGGCAGGCCGCAAGGAAGGACTGCACTGCCAGATGCTCGCAAACAAAACGACCATGCTTCCTCGGTGCGCTGATCGGGGCAGACCGGGGGGGGGGCGCTCTGCCAGGCACCACCTCCTGGGATCTGGACTCGCGCGTGCTGTCTGCACGGGCACGCGCGCCACCCGCAGGGCAGAGCTGGTGGCGAGCAAGCCAGCTCCACGCGTGAAGCTTCTTCGCCCGGGGTCTCTGCGGGCCCACGCGCGCCTCGGGGCTTCGCGGGCGGCGGGGGCGGCGCAGGCCGGGCGCTGACCGCGCCAGCCGCTGTCCACAGGCGGGCTCCTGCTCGTCGGGGGCTTCTCGAAAGCCGTCTTTCCCGTCTCGGGGGCCAGCGTGACCCACAGGGGAAGAGCTTCAGCGGCGTGCCCGAGGAGACGCTGCGACAGCTTGCTGTGTGATCTTTTGAAGTACTCGAGCTCTGGATTCGACTGGCCTGGTATCTCCGCTGCCGCAGCCTCGGCGACCCCGTCTGACCATTCGTTGGCTTGGGCAACGTACCAGGCTCACGCCCGTCTTCAGCGTTTCAAGACTATATAATGCGCACTGGTCTTCCCTTTTTCGATTCGAGGGTTGAGGCCCGGGCGCGGGCAAGGACAGGAACTCGAGAACACGTGCCCCTCTCTTAGCTGCTCTGATACGCACGTTTTGAAACGTAACACGTGCCGTGTTCAAAGCGTCCGTGTTCCAAACGTACGTGTTCAGTCTACGTGTTGAGCTCCGCATCAATACGCTGCGTGTTGCGTGTTGCGCATCGGGGCAGCCAGGGCCCCTCTTGCCAGCATCTGGACTTTGGCACACAGTGGCGGGCCTCTGCCAGCCGAGGGGGAAGCCGTGGCCACAGCGCATCCCCGGGCGCTCCGCCGCTGGCGAGGATGCGGGGGCAGGGCGGCCCCCCAGGGGGTCCCGCAACGCTGGCAGCCGGGTCTCCCACCGAGGCCGACGGTTCCAGCGGCCCAGGCAGGGGCGTCGCAGATACGTCGCAGACTTTTTGTCGGTGGTGGGGATGTGAGGAGGAGAAGGCCCTCCCAGAAGGTTCGGAAGTCCCCAGCGGCAGGGAATTGAGAAGGAGAAGGCCTTCTCAGAAGGTTCGGGAGTCCCCTGGCCTTCCGAGAAGTCTCCTAGGCCTTCCGTGAAGACAGGAAAAATTGGTCAGAAGGCGCGGAGGCTTCGGAGAAGTCCCGCCGCCTGCTGAGAAGGCCTTGTCCTTCTCATTGCCCCCCGCGCTCGCCGCCAAACAACGGCCCAGGCAGGGGCGTCGTAAACTGTTCGTCCAGGTTTCGGGGGGCTCCCGCCGTGAGAAAAAAAAAAACACCCCGCCAGCAACGGGGGCCCCCGCGCATGGACATGCCTGAGCGCCGTGCTGCACTGGGCGACGCTCGGGCGTGCCGCCGCCCGGGGGTCGGCCCCCGCCACTTGGGCTCTCGGTGCCGGTGGCCCCTGCCTCTTCTTCCTCCTCCTCCTCCTCCTCCTCCTCCTCCTCCTCCTCCTCCCCTTCCTCCTCCTCCTCCTCCTTCCCTCCTCCTCCTCCTGCTCCTCCTCCTCCTCCTCCTCCCTTATCCTTCCTCTTCCCTCTCCTCCGCCCTTTTTGTTTCGATGTCTCGCATTTTTAAGAATATTTTCCGCATGCGAGTTATCGAGTTGACGCCCGAACTCCACGAGCCCGATCCTGATCCCGATCCCGATCCTCCTCATCCTCCTCCTCCGCTTTATCTCGGCCTGGGCATCAAGAGGTCCGTGTCGCGCCCCGGTGCCATATGTAAGGGGTCACGACCCAGTCCCCACGGGCTGCACAACCTCTTCTCCGGTCGATCTGCGCTCTGGGTCCAGAATCCAGACCACCGCGAGGGTGCCCAGATCGGTGCACATCTCCTGATCCCTGCCGCCCCCCCGCCCCCCCCCCCCCCCTCCCCGCGCGAGCGCTTGCGAGGCATGCAGCTATTGCTGCCCAGCCCGGCGCCGAGCAGTTGACCGAGGCATTCGCCGGGCGGGGCACCTCCCCAGGAGTTGGCAAAAAAGCCTCGCTGCGCTCGGCAGATCGGCTGTACCGAAGGAGTGCCCCCTCGGTACACTCGGCCACGCGCAGAGGGGGATCAGGGGGGAGGGGCGAAGCCTTCGCAGAAGCACCCCAGCTTCTCAGAAGGCGCCAGCCTTGTCTGTAGATGCAGGGCTTGATGGGCCTGTTCTCCACCATCACCGCCATAAGTTGGAGGGGGGAAGAGGTGGAGGATGCGGTGGAGGAGGAGGAGGATGCAGAGGAGGATGCAGAGGAGGAGGAGGAGGAGGAGGAGGAGGAGGAGGAGGAGGAGGAGGAGGAGGAGGAGGAGGACCCCCTCCCCCTCCTACTTATAGTGGTGGTGGTGGGAAACAAGCCGACCAGGGCTGTTGCTTTCTGAGTAGCAGGCCCCTTACAAGAAACCTTCCCCCCTCCCCCTGGCCCCGTGCGCAAGCCGCCAAAATGCACGGCGGGTTCGTCTCGCATCGATTCGGCGACGACCGCACCAGGAGCGTTCAGGGTTGCACGCCACCGCAGCGGCCGTTTGCCCAACATCGAGCATTGAGCGATCTGCGCTCTCGGAAAGGCCTTGATCGTTCGAGGCTGAACGATCCGCGCGGTGTCCGAAGCCAGCGCATAAGTCGTCACGACACGAAGCTGCCCCAAATGACCTCTGGTGCGCGGCTTGCCGGGGACGCAGATCTGATCTCCTTCATTCCGGGCACAATAGATCACGACAACCTGAACGAACCCGATTTTCTGGAGGGCCCCTTGGGGGAGAATCCACCCACCTCGACATGAACTTTCTGGTTGTGGCTTCGGTCGATCTGGTCGTCCTGGACGCCCACATCAACCACAACACCCAGCACCAAGCTGGCTCCAGTGCTCCAGACGAGTGCTGGCATGCGCAGGACATCCCCGCGGGCGTGCCTTCGATGTGACGTCCCTCCTTCGCCGACCCGAACGAGCCTGGGCCGCATGACTATGCCCAGGGCCGGCCCGAACGAGCCAGGACCGACTCGGACCAGCCTTCACCGACCCGAGCGAGGGCGTGCCCTCGATGCGGCGGTGGACGCCTGCTGTCCCTGCAGGCACGTGCCCTGCCCTGGGTCCCCCCTGCCAGGCAGGAGGGGAACAAAAGCACAGACATGTCGGAGCCCCCGGCCCGTTCTCGCCCCGAGTAGTCTTAAGTCGGGTCTGTCCCTTACCTCTACAGGAGAAAAATTCAGAAATAGTAGCAAAACGGACTGGGAACGATGTTTTGACAATTTTGGAGCATTGTTTGATTATGTTGGGGGTATCATGAAGTTTTCGAAAAAAATCTTCCTGCAGGGGGACAGGCCCGACCTAAGAGTAGTCTTCTCTGGCGGCCCAGGATCATCATCATCATCATCATCATCATCATCATCATCATCATCATCATCATCATCATCATCGTCATCATCATCTTCGCCGGGAAATCGTTGATTATCCCCCGGGGATTATTATCGGGAGCACAGGGTTTGTCGTCTTTGGCGGCCCTGGGGCCCGGCAGAGGCCCGCCAGGGGCCGAGAGCAAGTGATCCGCCTCGGCTCTTAACTGATGCCTCAGAGGTTTTGGCCCCCCCTCCTCCTTCTCCTCCCTTCTCCCTCCTCCTCCTCCCCTCCTCCCTCCTCCTCCTCCCTCCCCTCCCCCTCCCTCCTCCTCCCTCCTTGTTCCTCACTCCCCCACATCCCCCTCCACATCTTTTCTCCCGCCTCCCTCCTCCCCCGTCCCTCCTCCCGCATCCCTCCTCCCGCTCCCTCTCCTCCCTCATCCCTTCTCCCCTTCCCCTCCTCCTTCTTCCTTTCTCCCTCCTCTTTCCTTCCCCCCGTGTTCCCGCCGTCCCCGTCCTCCTCTTCCACTGCACGCCCGCTGCCGGGCATTGACAGGGGGAGGATCAATTCATGTTTGCGCGTGTTTTTTTACAGTGTTTGGCCTCAGGCGGGCTCCTCGTCTCCACAGTTGGGTTCCCTTCGGACTTCTGCTCGCTTTGTGTCTTCCTGCAGCTCGAATTCCGCTCGCTTCGGCTTGCGACTTTAGGTTCTGCCAGTTTTCGGGTCCCTGGGGCCCCTGCGGGACCCTGGGGCCATCAACGAATTCCACGTGATGGAAAGCCGGGGACAGGGCACAGTCAAAACTCATAGCAAGGGCGCACGGATGTCCTGAGGGCACCCTTGCCTCTTTGCCTCTGCGGCCCGTCCTCCGGGGTCTTCACTGGCCAGCACCTCAGGGCGTTGGCAGCCCGCCGCCCAAAGAGTGCCAACTTCGGCGTCCAAGTCTCTAGCGTCCTTCCGCCTGTCCTTGCTATACAGTCGAGCATCTGATTAAGAAGCCTCCTCCCGAAAAGCTGGGCCAGCGTCTCTCGGCCAACTCGCCGGAGAGCTGGCCCAGTTTCTTGAGCACGTTCGGCCCTCCAGCTATAACAACAGGAATTGGCCCAGCCTTGTTTTAAGAAACTTCTGGGAAGCTGGCCCAGGGTTCGAAAACGATCGTTTTCTGAATCGCTTTTTCGGCTGTAGACTACTGTTGCAGACCTCCGTGGGTCCACGACACAGCGTGCGGAGCACAGCGGAGAACGAGACCTCGGCCGGCCATCCGCGGCGCGCGCTGTCGATCTCGGCCTCTGCAGGGGCCCGCCTTCGGGCCCCCCCGGGGGCCGTCGAAGACGGATGCGGGACGCACCCGGACCCGGAAACGACGACAACAACAACAAATATCCGGGACGCATTGTTGCCCCGGTGGAGTCGGAAGCTCCGGAAAAGGATCTTCGCCAGGACTCGTTTGTTTTTGCGGTTCGCAAGGTGTTTCTTCCTTTCCTTTTCGGGTACGGAGTGCCCATATAGGGGGAGGGCAGAGATGGCCCAAGGTTGTTCGCTGGAGAGGAGGGGAAACCCTTTGGCCATCCTTGCCTCGCAAAGGTCGCACGTGTGATGCGTGAGATAACGAACGTCTGATATCTTGCGAGCGCAGCGGTCATGGCTGGAACAGGTCGAGAGCTCGTTTTCTTTGGGGTTCTGTGAGGCGGCGCGGCGGAACCAGTACCGCTGCGCCCCGACGCCTCTGGCCGCCTTTTGTCCAGCCTTTCCTCGCACACTTCACACATGGGTGTGCTCTGGAAAACGAACGCCCGATATGATGATGATGATGATGATGATGATGATGATGATGATGATGATGATGATGATGATGATGATGATGATGATGATGATGATGATCATGATCATGATGATGATGATGATGATGATGATGATGATGATGATGATGACGATGCTGTTGATGATGATGATGATGGCGATGATGGTGATGCTGATGATGAAGATGATGAAAAGGATGATGAAACTGATGATGATGCTGATGATGATGCTGATTTTGATGCTGATGCTGATGATGATGATGACGATGACGATGGCGATCGGGATGATGATGACGATGACGATGGCGATCGGGATGATGATGATGATGATGATGATGATGATGATGATGATGATGATGATGATTGTGATTGTGATTATGATGATGATGATGATGATGATGATGATGATTATGATGATGATGATGATGATGATGCTGCTGCTGCTGCTGCTGATGATGATGATGATGATGATGATGATGATGATGATGATGATGATGATGATGATGATGAGGAGGAGGAGGAGGAGGAGGAGGAGGAGGAGGAGGAGGAGGAGGAGGAGGAGGATATTGAGGAGGTGGAAGAGGAGGAGGAGGAGGAGGAGAAGGAGGAGGAGGAGGAGGAGCAGGAGGAGGAGGAGGAGGACGAGGTGCGAGGACAGGAGAGGGGATGAGGAGGTAATTCGCTCACCCCCCATAGCTGTGAGAGTGTCTGGAGTGTCGACAGCTCGTTCCGCCTGTGCCCCGACGGCTTGGCACCTGTGCCGCTGGGTGCCCTCGTGGCGTCCCAGGAAAACAGGCGGGTTGGCAGCCCGATCGTCATTACAGCTCGACGGGGCTGTGGGAGAGACTCTTGCCCTGTGGTTAGCCAGCCACAGTAGGTGCGGGCCCGCCGTACCACCCCTGAGAGGTCCGATGGGGTTACTCGAAGGGGTCCCCCGACGTGGGGGGCGCGGGAGCTTAAGTCTTTGGGCAGCGGGGCCTCCGCTGCTTGAGGCCGGCGGCCAAGTGGGGGTGGTGCCGGTGGCCGGGTCTCGGGGTGGCATCTCGGGGCACCTCGCAACGGCGGCGCGGATAGCGCCTGGGGCGGGTCCGTGCTGCCGTTCGTGTTGCGAGGTCCGACTGCATGTGAATTTAAGCAGGCACCTTGGGCACCTCCCTTCGGGTTGTGTCGCCCAGGTGTTCTGTCCGGGCACAAAAATGTGCCCCGACGGCCGCGAGGAGCAGCATGGCGGAGTGCCGCTGGTTCCGCAGGCCAGGTCTTCAACTCTGGAGAGCGCGATCGTGCAGGACAAGCCGGAAAGGGTTTGTACCGTCGCAGTGGCATCATATTTCCACGCCGCGCCTCTGTCGAGCGTGGTTGTCGCGCGATGATGGTCGGGCGGGATGGCGGTTTCCAGGTCGTCTCCAGGTGTTGGTGCAGTTGCGTATTGCCAATGCGAGTGTAGAAGGTCGTTCAGTCATGAAGTCATAGTTTCGATGGCTTCCGTTGCAGATGCTACCAGGAAGCGTTCTTGACCATTCGTGTCTGGCGTTGAATCTGCTTCAAGGTCCTCCTCACCCTTTCTTCCCTTGCTCTTCGCGAAAGCCCGCAACCTCGCGGGATCCCCTGCCTCCGAAACACCCGCCCAGAGCAAACTTGCATGCCCCTCTGTGGTTCACTTCCTCATGCACCGATGCCTCCCGAGTCCCACTTCGCCCGCTCCTATTCTGTCTGTGCTCCCAGACCGGGCGAGGGGGCACAGTGAGATCTGGGCGTTGCAGTTTCTTGCACCGGGCGTTTTCTCCAGGTTTCGGGGCCGGGGACCCTCACAGATTGATCCGGCTCGAAAAATGGAAAGAGCGCCAGTGGACCACCTCGTAATTGAAACGGGGAGGTGCTCCCAGAACCCCCCCTCCGCCCTCCCTCCCTTCAAAGGGGTGACATTTTCGGACCCCCCCCCTGGCGCTTGAGACGGGGGAGGGGGCGATGTCAGACCCCCCCTCTCCCCCCCTTTGGCATGGACCTTAGGGTAAGGGTTAGGGATTAGGGTCAGGGTTAGGGGTTAGGGTAGGGTTTAGGGGTCAGGGTTAGTTCTTAGGGTTAGGGTCAGGGATTAGGGTTATGGTTAGGGGCAGCGTGAGGGGTAGGGTTCGGGTTTACAGTAGGAGTTAGGGTTAGGGGTAGGGTGAGGGTATTCGGGGTTAGGGGTTAGGATTGAGGTACGGATTAGGGTAGGGGTTAGGGTTAGGGGTGAGGGGTTAGGGTGAGGGTTTAGGGTCGGGGTAAGGGTTAGGGTTAAAGGGGTAGGGTAGGGGTTAAGGGTAAGCGTGAGGGTTAGGGTAGGAGTTAGAGTTGGGATTGGGGCTCAGGGTTAGGGTTTAGGCTTAAGGTTAGGGGTTCGGGTTAGGGTTAGGGGTCAGGGGTGAGGGTTTAGGGTTGAGGTTAGGTTAGGGTAGGGGTTAGGATTAGGATTAGGTCTGGGTTAGGGCTTAGGGTAGGGGTTAGGGTTAATGGTTAGGGCGGGGCTTAGGGTAGAGGTTAGGGTTAGGGTAGGGGTTAGGGTAGGGTTGAGGGGTTAGGGTTAGGGCTTAGGGCTAATATTAGGGACTAGGGTTACGGTTAGGGGTTAGGGTATTTTTTAGGGGTTAGGGTTAGGGCACAGGGTTGGGGTTAAGGATTAGGGTCAGGGTTAGGGGTGGGGGTAGGGGTTAGGGGTTAGGTTAGGGGTAGGGCTTAGGGTAGGGGTTAGGGTTAAGGTTAGGGGTTAGGGTAGTGGTTAGGGCAGGGCTGGGGGTTAGGGTTTAGGGGGTTGGATTAGGGCTTAGGGTAAAGGGTAGGGGTTAGGGTTAGGATTAGGTCTTAGGGTTAGGGTCAGGGATTAGCGTTAGGGTTAGGGGCCAGGGTTAGGGGTAAGGGTTAGGGCTCGGGTTAGGGGTAGCGGTCAGGGTTAGGGTTAGGGTAGGGGTTAGGGTTAGGCTCGTGGGTTAGGGTAGGGGGTTCGGTTGGGGTGAAGGTTTCGGGTTAGGGCTTAGGGTAAGGGTTTGTGTAGCGGTTAAGGTTAGGCGTAGGGTAGGGGTTCGGGTTAGGAGTGGGGGGGTGGGTTAAGGGTTAGGAGTTAGGGCAGGGATTTGGGTAAGGGTTAGGTGTGGTAGGGATCTGGTTCCGGAGCCAGGGGGCGGCGTGGCGAAAGGGGAGGAGGGGGGGGGTCCGAATTTCACGCTCAAAGGGGGGGGGGTCCGGACCCATTCCCCCTTTGAAAAGGGGAAGGGGGGAGGGGTCCGCCGGCGACGGATCAGGAAAGGGGAGAGGGGGGTGGGTCCACCGACGAGACGATGGAGTGGGAAATGGAGGGGGGGGAGGAGAGGTCCGCCGACGACGGATCGGGGAAAGGGGGGGGGAGGGTTCCCGGACCCCCCCCCTTTGGGTGATCCAGCGGCGCTCCCTCCAAACCGCAGCAAGATGGGGTCTAGGGCTCCTCAGAAGGGAAGCGAGGACCGCTGCCACCGAAAACCCATCGGGGGGGTTCCGACTCCCGGGCGGTGGCACGGCTGAGCGTCGTCCTGCGCTGGGTGACGCTCGGCAGCGCTTAGGAGTCGGCCCCCTGCCGATGTTTCTCGGTGGCGGTGGTCCCTGTTTCTCCTCTGGGCTCTGGCCATGATTGTTCGCTGTGTTGCAATTTTTCGCAGGGCTGGCCTTGAGGAGTCGTCTTGTCCTGCGGCGGGCTGCGCAGGGTTGCGCAGGGATGCGCCCGGCCCAGCTCCTTGGAGCGCGCTCGCCGCTCCCGCGTCAACAGCGGAGAAGCGGGCCCAGTTCTGTGATAGACCAGAAGCTGCCAGGAAGCCGGCCCAGATCCCTGAGATTCTGATTTTCTTGATTGCATTCTCGGCTGTATGTTCAAGTAGTTTTCTCTTGCTATGTCTATGTGTTTCCGACCAGGCGTAGCTCTCGGCTCCAGGGGATGGGAGCTCTCTCGCCTGGGAGTGCCCCCCCCGTCGTGGCTGCTTCAGATTCTGGCAAGTTCACTTGCATGGCAGTGTGCCCCCCCACCCCCACCCCCACCCCACCCCCCCTCCCCTCACCTGCCCTCGCCTGCTTTTCGAACAGCGCCGGGCCGAAAAGGCGTGCAAGTGAGTCCCGACTTGCGTGAAGTCCAGATTTCGTTTCGGGCCTCACCGCGGCCCCCCCCACCCCTCCCCACTCCAGGCAAGCAAGCTTGCCAGAGTCTCAAGAAAAACAGCCTCTTGGAGCGCCCCTCCGTCGTGGCTGCGCTCGCGCCTGCCAGGAAGCTGGATGCGCGTGACGCGGTGGCGAGCGAAGGGGGGACGTCGGAGGAGGAAAAGGTACTTACCCATACCGCTACCCTTTCGGCTTTTGGGGCATCCTGAGCGGACCCCGTCGCCACCGCTGGATTCGCCTCGAAATATTGGTCAGAACGCACCCCGGGAGAGGTCCAGGGAGTATCCCTACCTTTAGGTTCCCCTGTTGTCAGCGGCGAGCGAGGGGGGGATTTGAGAAGGAGAAGGCTCTCTCAGAAGGCGGCGGGGCTTCTCAGAAGCCCTCGGG
Source organism: Prorocentrum cordatum (assembly GCA_963575745.1). Lineage (NCBI taxonomy): Eukaryota > Dinophyceae > Prorocentrales > Prorocentraceae > Prorocentrum > Prorocentrum cordatum. The sequence continues at coordinate 227,024 of CAUYUJ010016176.1, read as the reverse complement.
CCTCCTGAGAGGTTGTCTGCGTCTTCGGGAAAATCTCATACGATTTCTCAGGAGGCTGGGGGGCTTCCGAGCCTTCTGAGAAGACCCGCCTCTTCTCACTTTCCCCCCGCCAGGCTCGCCTCCGAGTGACGCGACGGGCTGGGGCAAGGGCTGGCTGCATGCGTTTCCAGCGATCTGCCCTTCTCGGCCACGCGCAGAGGGGGAGTAGGGCAAGCTAGGTGCGCTCGCGCCTCATCTGACATCCTATCCCTCCCTCTCATCCCTTCCCATGGCGCTGAGTTTTCTCTATCCGCGGACGCTTGTCATAGCCGATCGGCGACTCACACAGGAAGACCACTCCATGTCGTGCGGGGAACAGGCTTCTTAGAAGTACCCCTGCTTCTTAGAAGGCGCGGGCCTTGTCTGTAGATGTACGGCCGGCGCCGTCTAAGAAGCAGCCTCCTTGTGAGAAGCATTTCCCCTCCCCCTACCCCCCCTTGTGCGCGCAGACAACCTTCTCTGGCCGGGTGCGCCAGCCATCCGCATGTGCATCCAGCGCGCGGCCGCTTGACGGGCCACGCGCGAGTCCGGCCACGTGTGTGTGTTCCCAGTTCCGTTGGAGTCCTCCTCCTCCTCCTGGCTGGCTCCCGAGCGCTCTTTCTCTTGGTTGTTTTATTGGTCGCCGTCCTCCTCCTCCTCCTCCTCCTCCTCCTCCTCCTCCTCCTCCTCCTCCTCCTCCCCCTCCTCCTCCTCCTCCTCCATCTGTCCGGCTGGGCGCGAGGGTTAAGGACAACGGCAGCTTTGGGGGGTGGGGTCCCCTCTGTTCTTCACGTTTCGGGGTGTCTATCTTGGAATGTGTTTTGTTCTGGCTATCTCCGTGACGTACTGGTCCCCCAGCGGGGGGGATCGTATTCTTGAGCCACATGATTGACAGGCTCGGCCGTATCAATGTCAATTCGAGCTGTTGTGGATCAAGTGTGATTTGTGATTTGTATTCAGGACGTGCGCTTGCTAAAGATAGCATTCCATCCAGCTGGCATGCCGACCGCGCGTGCGCTTTTCTTCCCGATCCTCTTCCAGCTGGCGACCGCGGCACGCCCGTCGAAAAGTGCAGCACTGCTTGAAGGTCAAGTTGGTGCGAATGGCAAGATCATGGAAGGCCGGCAGGGCGCCAAATCCGTCGCCAAACTGAACACTTCGAGCGCTGATGTTGATGGAGTCTGCTGCCTCTGCAGTGTCTTTGCCTCCTATCTGGGCGACGGCAAGATCTACACTCCCGAGGTTAGGGACAAGACTTACGGAGCCAGGGGGGCTCCAAAGACAGTCATCCAAGATGGAACGCTCAGCGTGTGGGTCGGAGCACAGACCGTGCCCTTGTTCTGCCTCGTGGAGGTCGAGGCCAAGTACGATCTTGGCCCCATGGGGGCCTGGGGTCGAAAATGCGCAGATTACTGCCCTGAGAAGGGCGACGTCAAGTACAGATACGTGATCGGGTATCATGCCGACGACGAGAAGGGCGTTCACCACGTCAAGGGAGCATGCGAAGGATCACGCGACTCGAGGCTGTTCTATCAGCACGCGGTGGAGAAGTACGACATTGGCTCAACAAGCGACAGCCGAACGGTGGGCGTCGGCCATGTGCTGGACAGCTCGAGCGCCTTCATGCGCCGGTATGGCTTGCAGAATGTTCCTTATCGGCTTCCCAAGTGCTCCACGATCGAGCGCAAGTTGTGGTAGATCGACCACTCTGACGTCGGCAGGGCACGACGCCGAGGCGCTGTGGCTCAGAATTTGCCTGATGAGCAGCGGCACCTGCACTACGAGCAGCCCCCCCCTCAATATGACCGAAGTCGTGCAAATTTTGCCTGGTGAAAAACACAACCATCTGCAGTTGTGGGCACCGTCGTTGTATGCACCGCATTCGGTGGAGCTCTTTCTGGGGCTACCAAACGTGTGAGGGGTGTGCCAAAATGGGTGCGGCGGGCGCACGCGAACGCTGGCATGTGGGCCTTCGGTGGGGCTCCCTATGGGGTCACGAAACGTGTGATAGGAGTGCCAACATGTGTGCGGTGGGCGCATGCGAACGCTGGCATTTGGGCCTTCGATGGGGCTCACTATGGGGCCACGAAGCTTGTGAGGGGCGTGCCAAAATGGGCGCGCTGGGCGCATGCGAATGCTGGCATTTAGGCCTTCGGTGGGGCTCTCTTTGGGGCCACGGAGCGTGTGGTGGGCGTGCCAAAATGGGTGCGATGGGCGCGTGCGAACGCTAGCATTTGGGCCTTCGGTGGGGCCCCCCGTAGGGCCACGAAATGTGTGAAGGGTGTGCCAACATGGGCGCGGTGGGCGCATGCGAACGCTGGCATTTGGGCCTTCGGTGGGGCTCCCTGTAGGGCCACGAAACGTGTAACGGGCGTGCCGAAATGGGTACGGTGGGCGCATGCGCACGCTGGCATTTGGGCTTTCGGTGGGGCTCCCTATTGGGCCACGCAAAGTATGAGGGGTGTGCCAATCTGGGCGCGGTGGGCGCATGCGAACGCTGGCATTTGGGCCTTCGGTGGGGCTTCCTATGTGGCCCTGAAGCGTTCGAGGGGCGCGCCACCATGGTTGGGGTGGGCGCATGCCAACGCTGGCATTTGGGTTTTCGGTGGGGCTCCTTGTGGGGCTACGAAACATTTGAAGGGGCGCGCCAAAATGGGTGCGGTGGGCGCATGCGAACGCTGGCATTAGGGCCTTCGCTGGGTTCCCTTATGGGGCAACGACGCGTGTAACGGGCGTGCCAATCTGGGCGCGGTGGGCGCATGCGAACGCTGGCATTTGGGCCTTCGGTGGGGCTTCCTATGGGGCCACGAGGCGTGTGAGGGGTGTGCCACAATGGGCGCGGTGGGCGCATGCGAACGCTGGCATTTGTGCCTTCGATGGGGCTCCTTTTGGGGCAACGAAGCTTGTGAGGGGCGTGCCAAAATTGGCGCGCTGCGCGCATGCGAACGCTGGCATTTGGGGCTTCGGTGGGGCGCCCTATGGGGCCGCGAAACGTGTGAGGGGTGTGCCAAAATGGGTGCGCTGGGCGCATGCGTACGCTGGCATTTGGGCGTTCGGTGGGGCTCCCATGGATGGGGCCAGGAAAACTGTGAGGGGCATGCCGAAACAATGACATGCGGAGGGCATAGGCCAGGAGGGGAAAGAGGAAGGAGGGGGAGGAGGAGGAGGAGGAGGAGGAGGAGGAGGAGGAGGAGGAGGAGGAGGAGGAGGAGGAGGAGGAGGAGGAGGAGGAGGAGGAGGAGGAGGAGGAGGAGGAGGAGGAAGAGGAGGAGGAGGAGGAGGAGGAGGAGGAGGAGGAGGAGGAGGAGGAGGAGGAGGAGGAGGAGGAGGAGGAGGAGGAGGAGGAGGAGAGGAGAGGAGAGGAGAGGAGAGGCGAGGAGAGGAGAGGAACGCGGGGACCGTCTCTTCAACACGAGGACCCAACACCACAGGATGGTTGGGAAATAGCGGCCTCGTGAAAAGACCACCGATGAAGATTCTGACTGCATCTTTATACTCGGGGTTTCGATCTCAGGCGACACAACAGGGCTCCAGGAGCGCCCCCAACGGGGCTCCCGAGACCCCCCCCAAAGAGGGGGCCTAGAGGCCCCCCCCCTGACACCCTGAGGGGCTTCAAATCTGCACAGAGGGCTGGCAAAAAAACGCAGACACGAGAGAAACAGACAGGGGGACAGGCCACAGGAGAGGCCCACAGAGTCGCCAAAAAATGCTTCGCGCGCAGAAATCAGTGCTTCCCCAGCAGCACGCGCAGTAAGCTGCACCAGGCAGCAGGAGGCAGCCGCAAACGGCAGCAAGTGGCGGCCGCAGCAGCAGACGATTCGAGCTGCGGCGCTTCCCGGAGTACCCGAAATGAACTGCCTACGTGTATCGGGGCATCCTTCGGGGGTGGATGTGGACCCGTTCCGGTCCCATTCTTGTTCTGGCCCACCGCGCTTCGGCGCGACACGCTGACCACGTCTCAGTCCCCGAGCGTTAACGTCCCGAGCTTTTCCCATCCTCCGCCACGCGGAGCGGAGCGACACACCATCCGCTTGCAAGGCACAGCGTGTCGCCGGGACCGTTCCGTATTGCTTTAACGAGTTTATAGAAGAGCTAAGCTGCTTCTAAAGCCACGTTGTCGCAGCTTGATGCCCCTCCCAACGGAGCTGGCGGATAGTTTCATTTAACTGCCTGAGTAAGGCTCCCTCCCAGACCTGACGGATTTCATGGTCAAACCACTGGTGGCAAAAACATCCTCCTCCCTGATTTAGGGTTGAAAAGTCGGTGTGTGTCTGTGCGCTCATCGAGGAACCGCTGCAGACTCTGCCAGGGTACCGAGGGCGCTTCTTCCTCGGTCTCTGCGTAACGGGCCTGCAGCGGGAGCCCCCCCAGGGCTGCCAGCGCCCCTGGGTCCGTGGAAGTCCTGGGGTTTCGGAGTTTGGCCGCTCATTGACGGCAGCGGCGACGAGGTCGTTGTGGTCGATTCTGAAGTGTTTGGGCGTTTCTGGAGGCTCTCGTCGCCACGGCTGGGCGCAGCTCGGCAAAAATGACCAGGACGGACCAGAGGTGGGGTCTGGGGGCGAATCTTGGGAGGAATTTCGTTTGGGGCACACGCCGTTCGTTGAATGCATTCCTTGGGCTCCCAGATCCCAGTCTACTTATTGAGGCGCCATCTTGATTCAACCATCGAGTTGTGCTTGCTTTTGTCTTCCCTCTTTTAGGGGTGGGTTGGAATCTGGTCCGGTTCAATCGCCGACCTATCACATATTTATGCTCGCTTCTTTCGCAATCATCTCTCCGGTGTATTTTTGTTGAACGTGCGGACCACATAGATACTTACGCAGGACGAAAGATTTCCCTCTTGAGGTGAAAATGGCCATGAGGAGTTCGCGAGACAATGTCGGCGCCGGAACGGACGGCCACCAGACGAACTCTTTGCAGCAACCGGGGTAACTGGGATGTATGTATTCATTTTGAATGGGGCCCGCTCGCGCGGGGAGCTGATGGGAGTGCGCGAGACGACGCAGCGCCCATCGTGGAAAGTTAATTACCGAACCCCCCATCCCCCGTAGAATCTTAAAACGGGCGGTTTGCGGGGTCCGCGGATCCGATTTCTTCCGGTTCCCTGTTTTTATTTAATAATATAAATTTTAAACAGGGTAGAAATCGGATCCGCCGTGAAAAATAAGACCGAACACGGATCCAGCAAATCCGAAATCGGATCCGCGCGGACAGAAATCGGATCCACCGAAACACACACCAAAACCAACATCGGATCCGCGCGAACTTCATTGGATCCGACGGCGGGTATCTCACACGGGTCTGCTCAAGACTTCAAACCTTCGCTCTGGGCCCAAGAGGAAAAAACTTTCGTCCTGGGGATGTATTCACATGTTCCCAGGGACGGGCTTTCTGACCCGGACATGTTTGTTATGCTGCGGGCACCGAAGGCCTGCACACGCCAAAATCTACGAGACACGCACGCATTTATTGTCATTCAAGGTTTTCGGTGGAGCATGGGAATGGCTCGTGTCGCAACAAGAAGCTGAAGTCGAGGCGAAGCGTAGTCCACACATTGTCCCAACCAGGGCAACCTTTGAAGCGGAGCTAGGCGAGAGATGGTTTGGTTATTACGGATATTGTTTAAGTTCTGCGCCACACCGACGTACCAATATTGTGTGTGCGTCGCCCCCATTGGCGACGTGCGCGCAGAGAAATCTTGTAGTATAAGCTTTGGTGCGGGCGTTGTCTGGCCATACCGCACGGGTGACGATCTATATCAAGATGGTTGTACGAAGTGTCCGGGTCGGGCGGATGCCTTCAAGGAGGACGCGTAGCATTCGCATTAGTACGAGTACAAGTACTAGTACAAGTACTAGTACGAGTACGAGTGCGAGTACGAGCACTAGTACTAACATTCGTATTCGTACGAGTACGAGGACTAGTACTAGTACGAGTAATCGTACTAGTGCTCGTACTAGTCCTAGAACTAGTACTAGTACGGGTACTCTCGTCAGAGTTAGGGGGCCGAACGGTCAGTCATTGTCCCTGAGTGCGTGACTGAAGCGCGGATCGGTGGTGAGGATTCTGCTTGTTGTTGTTGTTGTTAAAAACTCTTTCCTGAAGAATAATTATGGTTGATCTCCAGAAACGGTTCCGCGCGCTCTCGCCTCGACGCCGGCTACATTTTCTCTGAAAACGAGGCTCCCGCTCGAGCGTTGGCTTGACCCTAAATGTGGGCCCTTGGAGGCCCAGCTACGACAACAACTGCTCCCGCTCGACACTTCCTCACAATTTACCCCGAGACACGCTGGCCAGAGAGACCCCCGAACTCGGGAACGGCGCTCTATCTCTCGAGATCGCCTCGCAATTCAATTAATTTGGCGTAGGCCCAGCCACGACAACAAGGGCTCCTGTTCAATACTTCCTCACGATTTACTCCGAGAGCCCCTGGCCAAGAAGGCCTCCGAACTCAGGAACGGCGCTCTCGCTCGATACTTTCCCGTAATTCAAGCAAGTTGGTGGAGGCCCGGACACGGCGACAAGGGCTCCCGTTCGATATTTCTCCATCGGTATTCCGACAGCCCTTGGCCAGAAAGGCCCCCGAACTCAGGAACGGCGCTCTCGCTCGAGATTTCTTCGCACTTAAGTCAGTGGCCAACAAGGAAGATTTTCCTCCCGAAAGGGGGTGCAATCGAAGACGACGTGGGCGGGTATCGAGGTTGGGGTATACGGAGTGCAAAACATGCGTGCCAGTAAGCGCCCTGGCGCTCTCGCCGAGGCGCCGGCTACATTTTCATTGAAAATGAGGCTCACGCTCGAGCGGTTTGGGGGGCCGCCAAAACCGGCCCCCCAACAACAACAACGCTCCCGCTCGAGACTTCCTCCTTTTTCCCAACCCTCCTTGGTTGGGTATTCGTTTTGAATAGAGCAGTGTGGTCTCCACTCCTTCCTTCCTCCTCCTCCCTCCCTCCCTGCCTCTTCCTGTCTTGCCTGCGGGGGGCTGCGATCTGTGAAACTGTCGCCATTTTCGAGGCCTGCTGGGGGGCCCAGCACAGTGAGGGCGACGCGCAGATTCAAATTAGACCTCGCCATCCCTGGGGGGCTGCGATCTGTGAAACTGTCGCCATTTTCGAGGCCTGCTGGGGGGCCCAGCACAGTGAGGGCCACGCGCAGATTCAAATTAGACCTCGCCATCCCTGGGGGGCTGCGATCTGTGAAACTGTCGCCATTTTCGAGGCCTGCTGGGGGGCCAGCACAGTGAGGGCGACGCGCAGATTCAAATTAGACCTCGCCATCCCTGGGGGGCTGCGATCTGTGAAACTGTCGCCATTTTCGAGGCCTGCTGGGGGGCCCAGCACAGTGAGGGCCACGCGCAGATTCAAATTAGACCTCGCCATCCCTGGGGGGCTGCGATCTGTGAAACTGTCGCCATTTTCGAGGCCTGCTGGGGGGCCCAGCACAGTGAGGGCCACGCGCGGATTCAAATTAGACCTCGCCATCCCTGGGGGGCTGCGATCTGTGAAACTGTCGCCATTTTCGAGGCCTGCTGGGGGGCCCAGCACAGTGAGGGCCACGCGCAGATTCAAATTAGACCTCGCCATCCCTGGGGGGCTGCGATCTGTGAAACTGTCGCCATTTTCGAGGCCTGCTGGGGGGCCCAGCACAGTGAGGGCCACGCGCAGATTCAAATTAGACCTCGCCATCCCTGGGGGGCTGCGATCTGTGAAACTGTCGCCATTTTCGAGGCCTGCTGGGGGGCCCAGCACAGTGAGGGCCACGCGCGGATTCAAATTAGACCTCGCCATCCCTGGGGGGCTGCGATCTGTGAAACTGTCGCCATTTTCGAGGCCTGCTGGGGGGCCCAGCACAGTGAGGGCCACGCGCGGATTCAAATTAGACCTCGCCATCCCTGGGGGGCTGCGATCTGCGAAACTGTCGCCATTTTCGAGGCCTGCTGGGGGGCCCAGCACAGTGAGGGACGCGCCAAATTAGACCTCGCCATCCCTGGGGGGCTGCGATCTCGAAACTGTCGCCAGAGGCCTGCTGGGGGGCCCAGCACAGTGAGGGCCACGCGCGGATTCAAATTAGACCTCGCCATCTCTGGGGGGGCTGCGATCTGTGAAACTGTCGCCACTTTCGAGGCTTGCTGGGGGGCCCTGCTGGGGGGCCCTTATTGTTTCTGGGACCTCGCCGCAGACTCAAGTTAGACCTCGCCATCTCGCAGGGGCTGCGATATGAGATCACCGCTTTCGAAGTGGCTAGGAGTGCTCAGGAATTGCAACTTATCAGCTTTATCAAGTCCCTTTCCTGTAGCCAGTGTCCTGCGAGTCTTCCGAATTCCGTCTGCAGACATATGTAACCCTCGCTCCGTCATCGCCCCTTTATAAAGTTTCCTAAACTATTTGCACCCCGCGTTTGCGCAGGGGCTGGGTACGTCGCCAGGGTAATTTCCCAACCATCCTTGGCTGGGTATTCTTTTTGAATCGAGCAGTGTGGTCTCCACTCCTTCCTTCCTCCTCCTCCTCCCTCCCTGCCTCTTCCTGTCTTGCCTGCGGGGGGCTGCGATCTGTGAAACTGTCGCCATTTTCGAGGCCTGCTGGGGGGGCCAGCACAGTGAGGGCGACGCGCAGATTTGAGACCTCGCTATCCCTGGGGGGCTGCGATCTGTGAAACTGTCGCCATTTTCGAGGCCTGCTGGGGGGCCCAGCACAGTGATGGCGACGCGCAGATTCAAATTAGATCTCGCCATCCCTGGGGGGGGGGGCTGCGATCTGTGAAACTGTCGCCACTTTCGAGGCCTGCTGGGGGGCCCAGCACAGTGAGGGCGACGCGCAGATTCAAATTAGACCTCGCCATCCCTGGGGGGCTGCGATCTGTGAAACTGTCGCCACTTTCGAGGCCTGCTGGGGGGCCCAGCACAGTGAGGGCCACGCGCGGATTCAAATTAGACCTCGCCATCCCTGGGGGGCTGCGATCTGTGAAACTGTCGCCATTTTCGAGGCCTGCTCAGTGAGGGCGACGCAGGACCTCGGGGGGCTGCGATCTGTGAAACTGTCCATTTTCGAGGCCTGCTGGGGGGCCCAGCACAGTGAGGGCACGCGCGGATTCAAATTAGACCTCGCCATCCCTGGGGGGCTGCGATCTGTGAAACTGTCGCCATTTTCGAGGCCTGCTGGGGGGCCCAGCACAGTGAGGGCCACGGGCAGATTCAAATTAGACCTCGCCATCCCTGGGGGGCTGCGATCTGTGAAACTGTCGCCATTTTCGAGGCCTGCTGGGGGGCCCAGCACAGTGAGGGCCACGCGCGGATTCAAATTAGACCTCGCCATCCCTGGGGGGCTGCGATCTGTGAAACTGTCGCCACTTTCGAGGCCTGCTGGGGGGCCCAGCACAGTCCACGGGCAGATTCAAATTAGACCTCGCCATCCCTGGGGGGCTGCGATCTGTGAAACTGTCGCCACTTTCGAGGCCTGCTGGGGGGCCCAGCACAGTGACGCCACGGGCAGATTCAAATTAGACCTCGCCATCCCTGGGGGGCTGCGATCTGTGAAACTGTCGCCATTTTCGAGGCCTGCTGGGGGGCCCAGCACAGTGAGGGCCACGCGCGGATTCAAATTAGACCTCGCCATCTCTGGGGGGCTGCGATCTGTGAAACTGTCGCCACTTTCGAGGCCTGCTGGGGGGCCCTGCACAGTTACGCCACGGGCATATTCAAACGAGACCTCGCCATCCCTTGGGGGCTGCGATCTGTGAAACTGTCGCCACTTTCGAGGCCTGCTGGGGGGCCCAGCGCAGTGACGCCACGGGCAGATTCAAATGAGACCTCGCCATCCCCTGGAGGCTGCGATCTGTGAAACTGTCGCCACTTTCGAGGCCTGCTGGGGGGCCCAGCACAGTGACGCCACGCGCGGACCCAAATTAGACCTCGCCATCCCTGCGGGGCTGCGATCTGTGAAACTGTCGCCACTTTCGAGGCCTGCTGTGATCACCGTTTTCGAAGTGGCTAGGAGTGCTCAGGAATTTTAACTCATCAGCTTTATCAAACCCTTTTCCTGTAGCCAGTGTCCTGCGAGTCTCCCGAATTCCGTCTGCAGACATATGTAACCCTCGCTCCGTCATCGCCCCCTTATAAAATCCTGAACTATTTGCGCACCGCTTTTGCGCAGGGGTTGGGTACGTCGCCAGGGTAATTACTCAGGGCTGGTGTTCTTGCTCGCCGCTGAAAGCCACCGTCCTAACAAAACCAGCGCTCCCGCTCGAGACTTCCTCCCGTTTTACCTTGGACTGGCGCGCTAGTCTTTCTCTCATCGGCGCCGCCCCCAGCAAAAACAACGTTCCCGCTCAAGGCTTCCTCCCTTTTTTTCCCAAGGCGGTGCTCCTCCTCGCCGCCGAAAACCGCAGCCCCGACAAAACCAGCGCTCCCGCTTGAGACTTCCTTCCGTTTTACGCTGAACTGGCGCCCAACTCTCTTTTGAATTGGCGCCGCTCCCAGCAAGAACAACGCTCCCGCTCGAGGCATCCTTTCGTTTTCCTTGGGACGGTGCTGTTCCTCGCCGCCGACAGCCCTCGTCCCGACTACACCACGTCTCCCGCTCGATGCTTCTTCCTTTCTAACTCAAGGCGGTGTTCTTCCTCGCCGCCGAAAACCGCCGCCCCGACAAAACCAGCGTTCCCGCTTGAGACGTCCTTCCGTGTTACGCTGGACTGGCGCCCTATTCTCTTTTGAATTGGCGCCGCTCCCAGCAAGAACAACGCTCCCGCTCGAGAGTTCCTTTTTTTTTCCTTGGGACGGTGCTGTTCCTTGCCGCCGACAGCCCTCGTCCCGACTACACCACGTCTCCCGCTCGATGCTTTTTCCTTTCTAACTCAAGGCGGTGTTCTTCCTCGCCGCCGAAAGCCGCCGTCCCAACAAAACCAGCGTTCCCGCTCGAGACTTCGTTTTGGTCTACGCTGGACTAGCGCCCTACTCTCTTGAGCATTGGCGCCGCTCCCAGCAACAACAGCAGCCCTGCTCGAGACCGCCTCTCTTTCTATTCAGGGCCAGGTCCTTCCCTCACCGCCGACAGCCCCCATCCCCACCAAAGCAATCCTGTCGTTCGATACTCCCTTGTGCTTTACCCTTCGCTGGGGTTCCACCAGCGGTCTCGCATCGGCGCAGCAAGGCGCGGGCATGTGTTTTCGAGGCGGGATATGTTGAAATTCCTCGGAGGTGTTTGCAAGACCTCATTGGGCGGGAGATTTGGGAATGGGAATAACGGACCCCGCTATAGAACAAGAGTCCCCCATGATGTGGATGGTTATCATAATGGTCGCATGCTTCGTATGGAAACATCGCGCATGCGGGTAAAATGATTGTTGTTGTTGTCGTCGTCCCTCCCGCGACCCGGCCCGCGACCCACCCGCGACCCACCTCGCGACCCACCTGCGATCCACCCTGCGACCCCGCGACCCGCTCGCGACCCTCCCGCGACCCACCCGCGACCCACCCTCGACCCACCCGCGACCCACCCGCGACCCGGCCCGCGACCCACCCGCGACCCACGGTCGACCCACCTGCGATCCACCTGCGACCCAACCCGCGACCCACCTACATTGTTTTAACAAAGAATCGGCGCTTGCGGCGGGCTCGTTGCATGGCTTGAAAAATGTTGCAGAGTGCCGACGTCCCCGCTGCCCCCTCACTGTTATCCGCACTTGCGGGGTGCCACGTACTTGTGCGCGCACTCGTACTCGCACTAGTACTTGTACTCGCATTCGTACCAGTACGAGCACTACGACTCGTACAAAACCTATTACTAGTACCAGTACGAGCACCAGTACTCGTGCTCAAATGTCCTCGTGCATCCCACAAATGGTGACGCATGCAGAGAACGGTCCCCGTGTGGGCCGCCCGAGGCGAGGCCTCGGCGGCAGACGCCCCGACCTGCGTCGCCCATCGCACTCTCCCCAGGGGAGGGCCCGGTGGGCAGCCGGGGAGCCCAGGCCGGCGCCGGGCACCCCGGCAGCGCGCGCGACGGGCGCCCTGCCGGCGGTCTCGGCGCACGCCAGGCGGCGCAGTGGCGAGGCGTCCTGGCTTGCCCAAAAGGCCCGCCGGGTGTTCTGAGGACCTCGTGTGGCCAGCTGCTCGTAGAACCTGTCGGATTGAGACCGTCGTGTTTTGACACCTCGCGTTTCTGTGCCGAGAACACGGCTTCTGTTTCTGTTATCAGAACAGTTTCGGGTGTTGTGGCAGGCCTGAAGGAATGCGCTGACTGTCGCTCCCTGCTCAATATGCCAGGCGGCGCCGGCACCGGAGGCCTGTCGTGGGTGCTCAAGTGACGGCAGGGGGGCGATGTGCAAGCGGGGGGGGCAGCCAGATCGCCGGACCTGGCAGGATCCTGCGGGGCCATGCAGGGAGGAGTCAATGCACCCCTTCCGCACCACCAGTATTTTGCCCTGCTGGCTCTCTCTCCTTGCACGCGCTGTCCGTCTGCTGTGCTGATTTGTTCTGTTCCCGCAGCTGTTTACTTTGGCTCTAGGGAAACGGAACAGGAGCGAGCCTGTGGCGCGCGCGCGCGTCGGCCGGCGGGCCGGCCTCCTCCCTTCAGTGTTACCTTAGTGTATGCTTGACGGCACTATCGTTTCTTACCCATGTCATATGCGGAGCCCACTGACCATGGGATATCATCGGAACATATTGCAGGGATTACGAATATCAAGGCAAAAGACTGGTTATCAGCCGAAACGACGGCACAGCCGTTCGCTTCGCAGAGCAGGGGATCTCAAGAAGGAGCGCTCGGGCGAACAGAAGGTCGAAGACCTTCCGAGCGTAACACAAGTATAAGCGCCTCGACGAGGCGACCAAACCCTCTCAACTTTCCCAGTAAGAAAACATCAGAAGTTATGTTCGATTTAACAGAAGGGGACTCATCGGTTGATTCAGTGACAAGACCCAGAGAGCAACACTCAAGCGGAAGGCATGGCGCAGCCAAAATTTCCGCCCAGGGGCCCTTTGAGTTGGTGTCGGTACACCGTGGTTTCCAGCCATCGATCGACATACTCGACATGGAAAAGTTGTTTAACCATATCCCCATCGAAACATCAGGCGCTGAAAGTCTGGGCGCCGATCACGTAGTGCAATATACGCTGCGTGGACAGAGTGAGGATCTGAGCGACCTACAGTCTGAAGGGGATAGTTCCCACTCGATAGAAAGGAACGAGGCATATCCCCAATTTCACACCTCGCCGGGTGCGTCGCGTCACCTCGAGCCTCTCCTTGATCTGTGTGTCGGCCTCGCTCCGGAACGTATAATGATAGAGGCAAGTCAGAAACCACTATTGATTCGGACGATGACTGCAGAGACGGAGAAAGCTTCAATCAAGGTGGGTCCTCTTCGGCACAGCCGGTATCGAGCTCCCCCCACGCAGTGCGCGCGGTGAGAAATGCGCGAGAAGTTGCAGGCATGACCCCCCGCCCGCTTTCGGAGAAACCGAAGGATGAGAATGACGACTTGAACACCTCCCCCTCATCGCAGGGTTTGCGCAGACCAGACTTCTCGGCGCCAAGAACAAACAGAGATAGAGTGCCAGAACTCGATGAGCTCGTCATACAGGACGAACGGGACGAGCTGGCAAGGAGCATGGGCGTTGACGCTATCAAGAGGGGCGCATGAGTGAGAGAACAACGCGCGCCTACCCGAAGCAGCGAAAGGGGGCGCTCCAGTAAGGCCCCCAGGGCCGGGCGTTCCAGTTTCAGCGGATTTAATGCCTTCGATTCGCCGCGAGTGTCATGGAATAGAACCACCAGCAGCTTCTCGATGCGGGAAGGCTGCTGGAACGCCGGGCCAACGTGCCCCACTCGGGCGGAGAATCGGCGCCCTGGGAAAGCGCGCAAATCGGGGGGTTCATGTCGAAGACCAGTGTGTTCTCAATGTTTGAATGTTTGCTCTAAATGTTGCCTAGCGCGGCATTGTAACGAGCGCGTCACGATGGAAGAGCACAACTGCAATCGTCTCGCGATTCAAGAGTGGGCGGCGAGAGCAGCCGAAGGCTGCGAGTGCGCACATGCAACATATTATCTCTGAGGCACAGGTAACTAGGAGGCCGTCGACAAGGCCCAACGCCAGCTTGCGGTCTCCGAGGCTGAGAGACAAGCAGTTGCGCAAAGGATGGGGCATGAGGAAACCATCGTTGTGGAAAATGCGCGGAAACTGATGCAGCATGATCAGGCCAACGCAGCGGGCGTCACGGACGAAGCGCATCAGCGCCTTGCTCAAGGGGAAATTGAACAATTGAGAATCCAGAGCATAGCGGAAAAACTGGTGTCCGACTCTCAGCAGAAGACCGAAAGAGAGAAAACTGAATACAGAGAGATGGCTGATGCTGCAAGGAGGGAAGGAGAGAGTGAAGCCCGAGAACAGGCAGCGGGAGGAAATCAGGAGCTCCGCAATCAACTGGCAGCTGCTAGCCTCGAGGCCGAAAGAGTGACATCTGAGGCGCTGCGAGCCCTCAGAGAACAAGAACAGAATACCCAAGCAAACAGAGAAGGGGACCATAAAATAATGGCCGACGCCTGGGGCCGTCTAAAGGGGCATGCAAGGGAACAAATAAGAAACAACGCCCTTTCAACTCGGACCGCGAGCGAGGAAAATAAGAAATTGAGGTCTGACCTTGAACGGCGACGGATCGAGAAAGAGGTTGATTCAACGCCGGCGCAGTCGGCGCATGTTGAGCCACCTCCTCGCCCCATTGCTGCTCGCCCTATTGGGGCGCCTGGCGCATCGCGAACCCGGGCGCGATTGGGCGCTCCGAATCAGGCCTGTCGAATTTGCACGCAGCCTTCGACCGATGAATGCAAGGGTTGTTTGATGCACGCGTGCAATGATCACCTGGATATGGGCACTCAACGCTGCGATGAATGTGCTTGGAGAAAATCGCTCGGATATCAGGGTGGCTGCGAGGGGAGGGGGGAAGTCCGAGGCATCCTGATGCTCAGAGCGCAGGCAACGGTCCTGCTGGGAAGGCACCGAGACACTCGGCCTCGCCTCAGGATGTCAAACCCGAACGCCAGATGAGCAATCTTGCCGATGTCATGGGCGTGCTAGTTTTCAAATCAGAGCAGTCGGATCTTCGCAAGATGCCGATGCTGACTGCTCCATCGATACCGACGTTCCCTGTAGAAAAATAGCATTTCGCCCCTCGACCGGCTGTCGAGAAGACCTCGGGGGCAAGCGAAGGTCCGACGCGGGGGGGCGCTTAAGGGGCGCACCCTGGAAACGTCTCTTTCAATGCGAAGATGTCGGATCGCCCATACAACCTCGACTTGCCCGGACACCTTCCTCTCACCGTCGGCCCAGCCGTTTCTGGTGAAGGAGGTGGGGCTCGGGAGGCCACGGCGACGATCAAAGAGATGGTCTGAGTGCAGCCCCCAGCACAGGGATGATTGTTGCGCCGCAGCTTAACGAGACGGATAAGTCCAAGCCGCCTAGAGGCCCAACCTGGTGGCGATGGCGACCCGGGCGGAGATGGCGACGGGGGGCCGATAGATCACGACGACCCTGCATGGCGGCCATTTCGCTCCAACCATATGAACATAGTCTGGAGAAGTTTCGAGAACACTAAAGAACTAAACGTGTTTGATATACTAAGTGCCCAGACACTCCGAGAATGGAAGCAACATTGCATAAGCGAGGTAGCTGGGTCATGGCATGACTTTCGCGCGGCACAGACGCGGGTCAGCGAAGCAGTTAGCGTAAGCATTGATGCGCCTTGATATGAGGATCGCTACCAACCTGCTCGAGAAATGTGCAAAGATGAAACGTAACGAACGTCTGTCAGTGCATCATGCCCATTTCCTGTCGCAGATCAATCGCATGGAACGTTCGTGTCAGATAGAAGGACGTCTTTTGCCGGATCGAGAAATGATGCGAGCCATATGCGTTTGGTGTTCTGTCAGGTCGGAGAGCGGCCAACATTGGATATGCCGAGACCTTTTCAAACTGACCATCGATCGATAAAAAGCCGGATCAGGACTTGTATTATTTCTAGAGCGAGTGGATGGAGCGGTACCAAGAATTGCACGGCGCCAGGGGACCATCGGATGACATGGGCTTCAATATGCGCGCATTTCTATGAACAGATCCGACAGGTCACTATGCTTGAGTATGCATTGCAGTGGTATGAGTTGTCAACAGATCCTCCGGGCACGGGAGTTGAGTATCAATGGCTTTTGCTCCAAGTCGAACCCTTCATGATACGGGATAGAGAACAGTGGGCAATTTCTGAACGTGAGTCGACCCTCAGCTCTAGAATTAGACAGGCCCGCCTGACAGGCTGGAAAAATGAGGGTGGCGGGGGCGGAAAAAAGGGCCTCTGCTATGGCAGCGACAGTCCATCGACTAGGGCTGCCCACGGATAAGTTGGCATGCGGAAGAACGAAAGGTGGGGCAACCTGCAAGTTCGTGAAGCAAGGGGAGAATTGCCCCGAAGCAGGACAAGGTTGCCCCTGCAATCACAAGAAGCCCAAGACACATGCCGCGTCGGCACAGCCGGGGGCGGGCGGTGATACTCGCGCTGCCGGTTGAATGGGCGATCGCAGAGGCATAAGTAATCGGTCTGAGAGCAGAGGCCCGAGAGGAAAGGACCGGCCTCGCTCCTCGACCCCGCCGAACAAATTCGGCAACTCGAATGCGACGCAGTCGCGACCGAGGGGCCAGTCAGAAGCCTCGCGAGAGCGTCAAAGCAAAATGGCGTGCCATGTGTGGTTGCGAGACTACCGCAACTGCATGAGCCCTCAGAGCGGGCGCTAGAAGCAACGCAGAGGCTTGACCGACGCTGGAAGAAATCAATCGTGATAAATTCGAGCAAGCACAGCTCAAGGCTGGCAAGTCTTTGGGATGCCAGAGAACTTCTCGGCGAGCTGATTCTGCAGCTGCGAACGCTGGCGACGCCGCGCACGGCGAGACCCCGAGAAGTAGGGGCTCGAGCAAAGGCCGCGAAAGGAGCAGGGGCAAGGGCAAGGGAAAGGATAACTATAAACCATGTAAGACGTTCACCGAGACCGGTGCTTGCTCGCGATGCAAAGACTGCTGGTGCGCGAAGAACACGCCAAATCATCCATGGCGATGGCTGGGCACTGGTGTGCCATGGGCCAGTGCCAAGATGTTCGTCATGTATCTCTCCCTTCTCTTGCTGATGCTCATTCGCTTTGTGGCTATGTGTTTGCAATGGCCCCATCGGCCCGGCCGGCGAGGGAAGGGCGCACATGTGCTTCCTGGCAAAGCCAGTAGAGTCACACTTGCCTATCCCGCCCCACTGGCTTGGGGATTGCGTGGCCTACTCGGCAATTCCGGGGGGCAACCAACTGCGATTGACTCCGGCAGCGCATGTCCATATCACGTTAATAAACTGTCCGAGGAAGCCGTTCCCGCTTCGGACGCACAGCGCGAACGCAGGGAGATGTTGACGAAACTCGTGACTATCCTTGTTCAAGTGCGTATTCTTCCCAGGGAGGCGATCGCGTCCTTTTGTGGCGAATCTCGCGGGAAAAGCTGCATCCGACCTGCGATGGCGGGGAGATGCGGGCATAGTGCGAAGTTCCACGCCTCCAACCGTGGGCCGGCCATTACTCGAAGGAAGGCGCGTCGCCGCAGCCCAAGGGAGCTACCTTCCAGCGTCGACAACATATGGAAATTCCCAAGGGACAGACGAATGCAATCCGAATGGAGACTATCATCAAGCGACGCACGGCTCAGAGCATCTGATCTGGCCGACGAAGTTTGGCACCTTTGGCTGGCGTCCGAAGAGAAAGAGCGAGCCACCCAGAGTGGCTCAGCCGCTGCGGGGCGCAGGGAGACTTCGCCCGTGCACCTCGGCACCCTCGGGCTCATAGTCCACGCGGGCTGTGGACGTGACCTTATCGCAGAAAGGTTCATTCGAGCTGCAGGCGCAATAGGTGTGATCAAACGATTGGAAGAATCGATCACCCTGAATGCTGCTGGCGGTTCCTCGCGGGCCCTCGGTTCAGTTTGCGTCGCATGCCCCAATTTCAGGGGTAGGCATGTTGAAGCGTTGGTATTCCGGAGACGCCGGCTGTGATCTCGGTAGGAGAGCGGTGCATGGATCACGGCTTTAGTTTCGTCTGGCCAGCAGGTCAGCGACCCTATTTACTTACTTCTGCCCAACGGTCGCAGAGTGGACCTGATTGTCGAGGGCAAGATGCCATACGTGACCCTATCCGGCAGAGAGGCGCTGGGTCAGTGGATGCGCGCGGTTGCCGCCAGACAGCCCGTCGCTCCCGAGCGTTGGTGTTGCGCGACGTCGGGCGCCAAGACATTTCTGCATGACGTGGGGTCCGCGGGAGGTCCTCCGCCCCATTCCATTCGGAGTCGCGTAACAATAGACCTGCACACACATGAGATGATTGGTAAACATGGCTACGCTGGTGGAAGGCTGACAACGGCCGAGTACTCATTTCCGTCCGCCATGGACTCTGTGGATACAGTCACTTATTTTTATCATCCGCCTCGCGCAGCTCGTGAATGCGCTCTTGTTAACTCCTCATCTGCTACCAAGCACGACACAGTCGTTGGTTGTAAGAAATCACGTCACGGCATAGCCGGGGATTGCGCGACTATTTTTGAGAACCCTCGTTGGCATGGGGTTCTGGGGTCATGCCCTACAGCGCAAATCGCGGGCTGGATTCCACTAGCATAGCCGCCGCGCCTGGGCAAAGCGCGGATGCAAATGAGGGTTCGGGAGAGGGTGTATTCGTCGATGTTGATTTACCTCCCGAATTTGACCCAGAAGATGCTGAGGTTGAGGTGCCCGTCTCTGCGACGGAGCGACTCAAAAAGAGCGCTGCCTCCCTCTCGCATATGCTAACTCATTATCCTAAGAACCCTTTTTGCTTGGCGTGCAACTGGGCGAAGGCCATGCGGAGTCAACGAAGGAAAGCGCAACAGAAGGGGCCGAGGGTACCGCGACCATGCGCAAATCCCACAACGCTTGGACACCTGACCACCATGGATGACTGGCTTGCGATGGATGACCTATCGCGGGGGCTCCACGACGAGACCGCGCGCGCTAGTTTTCGTGACCAGGCCGCAGATTTCGTAGCAGCGCAGGGAGCATACGACAAATCAGCGATTCACGTATGCAATTTTTTTATTAACCTCAAAGCCCCAGGAAAAAAGTTGGATGATACCAGAGAAAAACCCCAATCCGAATTTTTGGGGGCTATGGGGCTTTAGGGCTTTAGGGCTATGGGGCTATAGCGCTATATGGCGATGTGGCCATATGGATATAGGGCTAGGAGCCTTTAGGGCTATGGGGCTATAAGGCTACAGGGCTATAGGGCTATAGGGCTAAGGGCTATAAGGCTATTCGGGCTATAGGGCTATATACGGCTATAGGGCTATAGGGCGATAGGGCTATAGGGCTATAGAGCTATGGGGCTATGGGGCTATTGGGCTATTGGGCTATAGAGCTATCGGAGGTAAGGGGGTGAGATCGAAGTGGAACGGCGAGCCCCCCACCGGGAAATCGGTTCGGTTTCGTGTTCGTGCGTGCCGTGCGTGCGAGGCGAAGCTGCGTGGGCGGGCGACAAAAAGTCTCCTGTGGCTGAGGCGCGGCAGGACCAAATGTTTCTCTTCCGGGGCGCGGGGCCCCGCGGTGCCCCGCCGGCGTCCCGCGGCGTCCTCCTGTGGCTGAGGCGCGGCCGGACCAAATGTTTCTCATCCGGGGCGCGGGGCCCCGCGGTGTCCCGCCGGTGTCCCGCGGTGTCCCGCGGTGTCCCGCGGCGCCCCGCGGTGTCCCGCCGGTGCCCCGCGGTGTCCCACGAGGATGATGATGATAAGATGGTGATGATGATGATGATGATGATGATGATTATGACGGTGTCCCGATGAAGGTGATGATGATGATGTTGATGATGGTGTCGATGATGATGATAGTGTCCCGATGATGATGATGATGATGATGATGATGCTCATGCTGATTATGCTGATGATGATGACGATGATGGTGTCCCGATGATGATGATGATGATGATGATGATGGTGATGATTCTGATGATGTTGGTGATGATAATGTTGATGGAAATGGTGCCCTGGCGATAAGTATGTTGATGCTGATGATGTTGATGATGAAAATGGTGTCCCGATGATGATGTTGATGATGATGATGGTGATGATGATGATGGTGATGCTGATGGTGTCCCGATGATGATAATAATGATAATTGCGATGTTGATGATGATGACGGTGCCCCAATGATGATGATGTTGTTGGTGATGCTGATGTCGATGATGTTGATGCGAGGATCATGAAGATGATGGTGTCCCGGGGATGATGACGATGTTGATGATAATGTTGATGATGAGAACGATGGTGATCATGATGATGTCCCGATTATGATGATGATTATGATGCTGCTGCTGATGATGATGACGATGACTGTGTCCCGGTGATGATGATGATGCTGATGAGATGAGGATGGTGATGTTGATGATGATGTCGCCCCGATGATGATGTTGACATTGATGCTAATGTTTATGATGATGATGGCGGTGCCCTCATGATGATGACGATGTTGGTGATGATGTTGATGTTGATGATGTTGATGATGATGATGATAACGTTGATTGTGAGAGCGATTGTGATATCGATAGTGAGATCGATATTGAGACCGGATGCGAGATCGATTGTGTGATCGATTGTGAGATCGATTGTGAGATCAATTGTGAGATCGGTCGAATGAGATAGATCGAGTGAGATCACTTGTGAGATCGATCGAGTGAGATCGATCGAGCGAGACCGATAGTGAGATCGATACTGAGATCGATAGCGAGACCGATCGAGTGAGACGTTGGTTCCCCCCCGAACCTCCTTATCACCCGAAGGGTGGTCGTATAGGTGCGGCTATAGGGCTATAGGTTTATAGTGCTATAGGGATATATGGCGATTGGGCTACTGGGTTACAGGGATATAGGGCTATTGGGCTAGGCACCCCCGGGCACCCCTGGGCACCCCGGGCACCCGGGCACCCCTGGGCACCCGGGCGCCCCCGGGCACCCGGGCACCCGGCCCCGGCCACCGAAATCGGCCACACACCTGGGCACCCAGGCACCCCCGGGAACCCCCGGGCACCCGGGCACCCGGCCCCGGCCACCGAAATCGGCCGCCCACCTCACCTCAGCTTTATATCCGCTAGGACACCTACAGAGGCAAGCTCTGATTGGGGAAATACTGCTATACTGACAGTGCTAGAGAACTTGCAAGGGCGTGCATCGAAGTGAATCTTGCACACGACCCTACCATCCCTGGCAACAAGAAGCTTATGGCTGTCGCTGAACGATCTAATGGAATTGTTCAGATGGGGACCGGCGCACTGCTCGTGCAAGCGCGCTTTCCCTCACCTTTTTGGACGTATGCTGTCCGATGCTTTTGTCTCAGCTACAATGCGAGGATACCTGAAAACGGTGAGTCATCATGGAAGCGCAGATTCGGACATGAGTTTACCGCCCCGCTTCTCCCGCTTGGTTCTCTCGTTCGATTCACCCCCCGCCCGAATCTAGATTTCGGATCGCCAAAACAAGCGGGGCGAGGGTCACGGGGATTTACATCGGCTATGTACACAAAGCGGGGGACATGTTTTAACCAGAAAGCAATGTGACACCATTGCGACAACTTTACGGTCTGACTGTGGAGACTGGGCGGGCACCAGTTGGCAAGCGCCCGATCATCGAGAAATCAGACCAAGTTTATAGCAATAGTTTGGACGGTGCTGCGTCGGGTCAAGAACCTTAATTCCCGATGCGTGAAGCATATGTGATTGCACAGACGACTGTCACAAACGCTTTTATTCCTCCTAGTGGTGCCCCTGATGGCCCAGCCGGTCAGGGAACCAGATTAGGATCACATGCGACACAGTCGTTATGTGGATGGGGGTCCTAGTACATCAAAACCACCGCCTCCGGCACGAGGCGAGGCCGCACCGCGACCTCAAGGGGAGGGCGACTCCGACGTCGATGGTCCGGGGGGAATTATCGTGGACGACGTGCCTGTGGTACCTGATGGTAGGGGCCCCAAGCGCGATTCTAGACCCGAGGATGACGCAGGACAAAAGCTCGGTCTTGTCCATGCGGGGTACAGGTTGGATCGTCAGTCTAATTCCTCGGCGGCGCAGCCGCGGTCGAGAGTGCCCGGGCCAGGACAACTTCTCGCTCGAACTACGCAGAACTTAGACACTGTGGAATATTACGAAGATCGACGCATTGTTGTGGGCCTTGGCAAGGATGAACTGACGGGGAAGCTGCCATTGAAAGGCAGAAGGAAAACTTGCAGCATTAGGGTCGTTTTGTATTGCGATCCTGACTATGCACCCGTGACGCGTGTCTGCGTCACAGACTCAGACCCACGTCATGGAGCACAATGGCTCAAGAAATTGCCCAGCTCCACCAATCCAGGAATTCGCCCAAGTCGGTGGTTCAACATGGGCCATGCAGAACGGAGAAAAGCGGTGGAGCAATTCCGACTTGAGAAGAGGTTTCTTCGGAGTCGTTGACCCGGGGCCTTGCATTGCACTCCTTCGCGCGATATTGGCATCGACACAGTCGATCTCCAGAACGCGCGACGCAGCAACGCTGAAACTGAGTCCCCAGAGGGCAACGTTCATCCCGGAGCTGAGACCCGCCGAAGAAAGAATGGAGATGCGGTTGTGCCCGAGGAAACTGACGTAGACCGGCGTGCCCTCCTGCGCCCCGCGGGAGCGGCAGCGGAACACTCCACTGATAAAAGGCTCTGGGAGTGACCAGGGCACCTCCGATGACGATGAAGCATGGTGGAAACAGACGGCTTGGCATGGTGGGGCCATTCTGCGAGATGGGGTTCTTCCTGACCCAGTCGGAGACGACATCGCGTTCCCGCAATTCTCCAGGCCCGACGGGGGCAGCCTGACTTCGAGTCCGGCGGCCGCCGCTTCGCGACGCAGCGTTTCCCGCGCGCCGTTGCAGTCGCCTGCGCCACGTCCCCCGCCGCATCGTGAGGGAGAAAGGTTAGACACAAACTACCTATACAATCCGTTCACCGATGATATTCGAATCGTAGAACAGACGCATGAATTTCCAGCTGCGGTTAAACCACAGCGGAGCACCGTGGCCGTGGCACGACCCGTGTCTAAGGCCGAAGCTGCGGTGAACCAGGATGCACGCAAAGCATCGAGGACCGAATGGGGTCGATTGAGAAGCATTGGTTATTGGGATGAGTCGGGCGCGATGGAATGCAGTGATAATGTTCGGCAGCGAAAAGGCCAAACGACCCATGTTGGGCGCCCGTTTACAATTTTGGTCGAAAAGAACTCCGAACTCCCGATTGGGCGCAAAGACCGCAAGTATAACGGTCGCGTTGTCTTTGATGGACTTGACGTTAGAGCTCAAAATAGAGAAGTAGCTTTGTTCCAGGAGCTTTCTAGCAGCCCGGCCACCGCGCAGGCCAGCAAGGCGGCGCGTACTCATGGCTTATTCGAGGGAAATGACATTCAACAGGCGGATGCCAAACAGGCTTTCACCCAGTCCAAATTAGGGGGAACTCACATGGATTTTCGTCCCAAGAGAAGAATGGCCGTCCGCTTGGAGAGAAATGCGGAATCCTGTATGTCCTCTGATCCTCTCATTCTACGGACACCCTGACTCTGGCGGATATTGGGGACAGCATTGTGAGGAACACGTGATTGCCAAGGGATTTATTAAATGCACTCCTTGGCGTAGTTGCTATTTTCATATAGGACTACGCTTGTTCCATATTATTGTTGTTGATGGTTTCAAATTGTCTGGGCCGAAAGAGAACCTTGGAAAAGGATGTCGCCTCTTGCGAGAAGCCTCCGAAGGTTGCCCCAAGGGCATCGAGATCGACCCACCAAATAACGTAGGGCGATATCTGGGCTGTGAACATAATTTGCCCACGCAACGAGTTGAGTGGCGCGGTGAGCTACCGGCCGTCCTCGACCCTCCACCGCCGAAGGTGAAGAAAACGCCCACCTTTGGTCAAACGGTGGAGAGCGATGACGAGGAATCGGGGGGTGACTCAGCGGCGCAGCCGACTGAGCCATGCCAACATAGACAGCCGAAAATGGTCAGAGCCATTGAGTGCGATATGATTGAGTTCTTAGAATCCTGCGTGACACTTTATGCGCAAGTCACCGATACCGACCCCGCTGCTGGTACCCCTTTTGGCACCGAGCTGACTGATTTTGAGGATCGACAAGGAGGTCCACGGATGGAAAAGCACCCCCCTGCAGAGGAGGCCAGCCGCGCTCGGGATTCAAATTGACACAGGTTCCCCAGTTAAGCCTGTCCAGTTTCCTGGCTTAGCCGCGGAACCCGGTCCAGATGGCCCTGAACCGCCGAAACCGTCGGGTGCTCTTCAGCCTAATGTGACCACATGATTAAAAAAATGCGCCCCCCCCCCCCCCCCTCCCCCCCCCCCTCCCCCAGAAACAAGGAACGCCCCGATTAGGATTTTCGCCCGAAAACTTTTTTTTGTTCCCAACCCTCCTTGGTTGGGTATTCGTTTTGAATAGAGCAGTGTGGTCGCGTCCCTTCTCCCGCCTCCCGCCTCCCGCCTCCCGCCTCTTCTTGTCTTGCCTGCGGGGGGCTGCGATCTGTGAAACTGTCGCCACTTTCGAGGCCTGCTGGGGGGTCCGGCATAAAGGGTAATTGCGGCAGATTCAAATTAGACCTCGCCATCCCTGGGGGGCTGCGATCTGTGAAACTGTCGCCACTTTCGAGGCCTGCTGGGGGGTCCTGCATAGAGGGTAACCGCGGCAGATTCAAATTAGACCTCGCCATCCCTGGGGGGATGCGATCTGTGAAACTGTCGCCACTTCGAGGCCTGCTGGGGGGTCCGGCATAGAGGGTAACCGCGGGAGATTCAAATTAGACCATCGCCATCCCTGGGGGTTGCGATCTGTGAAACTGTCGCCACTTTCGAGGCCTGCTGGGGGGTCCGGCATAAAGGGTAATTGCGGCAGATTCAAATTAGACCTCGCCATCCCTGGGGGGCTGCGATCTGCGAAACTGTCGCCATTTTCGAGGCCTGCTGGGGGGCCCAGCACAGTGAGGGCCACGCGCGGATTCAAATTAGACCTCGCCATCCCTGGGGGGCTGCGATCTGCGAAACTGTCGCCATTTTCGAGGCCTGCTGGGGGGCCCAGCACAGTGAGGGCCACGCGCAGATTCAAATTAGACCTCGCCATCCCTGGGGGGCTGCGATCTGCGAAACTGTCGCCATTTTCGAGGCCTGCTGGGGGGCCCAGCACAGTGAGGGCCACGGGCAGGGGCCCCAGCACAGTGAGGGCCACGCGCTGATTCAAATTAGACCTCGCCATCCCTGGGGGGCTGCGATCTGCGAAACTGTCGCCATTTTCGAGGCCTGCTGGGGGGCCCAGCACAGTGAGGGCCACGCGCGGATTCAAATTAGACCTCGCCATCCCTGGGGGGCTGCGATCTGCGAAACTGTCGCCATTTTCGAGGCCTGCTGGGGGGCCCAGCACAGTGAGGGCCACGCGCGGATTCAAATTAGACCTCGCCATCCCTGGGGGGCTGCGATCTGCGAAACTGTCGCCATTTTCGAGGCCTGCTGGGGGGCCCAGCACAGTGAGGGCCACGGGCAGATTCAAATGAGACCTCGCCATCCCTGCGGGGCTGCGATCTGTGAACCTGTCGCCACTTTCGAGGCCTGCTGTGATCCCCGTTTTCGAAGTGGCTAGGAGTGCTCAGGAATTGTAAATCATCAGCTTTATCAAGCCCTTTTCCTGTAGCCAGTGTCCTGCGAGTCTCCAGAATTCCGTCTGCAGACATATGTAACCCTCGCTCCGTCATCGCCCCCTTATAAAGTATCCTAAACTATTTGCGCCCCGCTTTTGCGCAGGGGTTGGGTACGTCGCCAGGGTAATGTTTTTAATCGTGTCCTTCCGCTACCTTCGCCCCGCCTCTGCCCGTTTTTTGTCCCTGTTTCTTTTTCCCGCTTCCGCTTTTTATTATTATGTTTAAATGTGCCCCCCATTTCTGGTTTCCTTTTTTGTCGGAAACACCGCGCACCCAGGAAGACAAAAACGGGGGGAGGGAAAGGAGGATGAGGAGGCGGAGGAGGGGCGCTGGGGACAAAGGCGGCGCCCTCTCTGCGAGGGGGGGGGAGGGGGGGGGGCGGGGAAGGGGGGCTAGGGAGGGGAAGGGGAGGAGGGAGGGAAGGGAGGAGAGGGGGCGGAAAGGGAACGGGAAGGGTCCGCGAATGGGGGCTCCCACGTGCGGATGGTCACGACCCCGCCTCCCCTCAGCCGCGGCCGCGGCTGGGGGGGAGAGGGGTCGTGAACGTTCGTACCAACCCCCTGTTCGCGGGCGAATGGGGGCTCCCACGGGCGGGGGCGAAGGTCACGACCCCCCTCCCCTCCAGTCCTGAGGGCGGGAGGGGGGCGAGGGTCGTGACTGCCCGTCCCAACCCCCTGTTCGCTCAGACCCCGTGGTCCGCGTGAGGGGTGCGTTTCTTGGACCGAGGAGGCGCGTGCGGTCGCGGGACCGGCGGGCTGCCTGACGCCGCCTGTCAGGGGGAGAGAGAAGGCGGGGAGGAGAGGGGAGGAGGGGGGAGAGGGAAGGCGGAGAGGAGAGGGGAGGAGGGGCGGCGAGGGGAACCACCTCCGGCCTCCCCCTCCCCCGCTCTCTTCCCCTCTCCCCCTCCTCCCCCCCGCCGGCTCCGCCGCCCGCTTCGCCGCCGCCCTGGGCACGAAGCGCCCGGCGTCGCGGCGCCTAATCGTGTCCTACGCGGCCCCCCGGATTTTTTTTCCCAAAAAAACGTCGCTTCCGTGTTTTTGTATAAAAAATCGTTTGGTCACATTGTCGCTGCGAAGGTTCCCATGGCCCATGGAGATCTCACATGGTGCGAGGATGGTTCGGCGCGTTTCATCGCGCGCGGCTTGCCACGCAGCCAGCTGCATCGCGAAATGGACTGAACAACAGGACATGAACCTTTTTCGTTTGATATGTTATATCAAGTCCACGACTCTGTTTTAAATGACGTCGTCGGTAGGCGACAACATTGAGGACGTCCCGATCCGACAGTACTGCGATGTAGACCTTGCTAGTGACATACGAACGCGTCGCAGTGCGAGTGCAAGTCGTCAGGTGATTTGGGCACCGCGCGCGCGAGCTAACCAGAGCATGGCTTCTCAACGGCAAACTTGCGTGTCCCATAGCTCGTTTGAGGCAGAAGCTGTCGCAGCAGATCTTGCGTTGCGCACTGAGTGTCTGCCAGCCCTGCCGTTGCGGGAAATTCTGCTACAACGAGAGGTAAAATGCACGCTCATGGAAAATAACCAAGCAGTGCGCAAGGTGATAAAGGCGGGAGGTTCGATGAAATTGATGCGCCTTCCGCGAACCCACCGCGTAGATGCCGCCGCCATATCTTAGCAGTTTACCCGCGGAGTCTTTACTTTACAGTGCGAACGTACTCAAAACGAATCCGCCGGTATCGGTGCAAAACGTTTCAATGATCTTCTCGCATGGGTCAAGGTTCTTTACCCTGTTAATATAGTGACCCCTCAGGTTTGGATGGTCAACTGGCATCGAGACTATCTAGCATCGATGTTCACTGACGGACCCCCCCTGAAACCCGGGGGGATTCTCAAGCCACGGATAGGTCTGAAGGCCGCGGTGCCTCAGGGGGGCGCGGCGCAGAGCAAAAAGGCGCATGAGAAGAAGAGAGCCAACAGAGCAATGCCAGTGACAGCCGTGCCTATGAAACACAAAGACATGGCCAAAAAAACAACCACCTCAACAGACGGCAAGGCCGCATCTGGTGAAGGACAGGCCCATGTGCATCCTTTGCCGACACCGGATTCTGTGGAAGCCATCAAAGAAGGAGCTGATGAGGCACCTGGCAGAGCCAGGAGTGCTGACAGCCAGAGCCCCTCCGAGGATGACAAGGATTGTTCCAGGAGAAGCTACCGTCAGCGAAGATCGGGCAATATCATGACATGATGGCTGTGTTTGAGATAACTGACAGTGAATCAGACGCTTCAGATGTACCTAGACATTCTCCAGATGAAGATGACTGTAGCGAAATTGCCGATGCGGCTGCAGCGAAGTCGGATGATAATGAACGGATGCCTTCGGTAGCCCAGCCTGCGAAAGAACCAGCAGGCGACAGAAACAAATGGGACGGAGAAATATTAATACTTGACTAGTGCTGTTGATCAAATAGCAAGGTAGGTAATCCAAGGAACTCCGCCGACATCTCATGCAGGGTGCTGCGATGCACCGAACGCGAGGATATGAGGACTGAAGAAGGCACAAAAAACAAAGCACTCACGGATGCTGGAGAATTGAAGGGGGAAAATATTTCGCTGTTGGGTTCGATCCCACGCACTGGAGGTTCTCCCTGGCATAATGTTAACGAAGCTCACTATTTCCTTAAAGGCCATCATAGATCTCTTAGACGACCCCGAGGAATTCAAACCGATGTTCGATATCTCTTTTGGAATTGTTGGGAGATTGCACGCGCTGTCGTTGACGCGTTGTGTATAGTTTATATTGGGTGGCCCGGCCAGCGTCAGCATTGGAGGGGCCCTCAAGTGAAAGCATTTGTGAGAGAGATAGGGTTCCATAAGACAGTGTTGCGCGGATGTGCGCATGGATTGAAGGATAGAAAAGGGAATTACATGAAGAAGCCGTGGGCCATTGCCGACACATCCAGCACTGTTACCAACGGCCTGGAGCGGAAGTGTGACGCGCGCACGCGCGCGTGGAGGCGCGCGGTAAGGATTGCAAGCTCGCCGAAGATTATACAGGCGAGTTTGCGAAACAGGTTCATGTTGTTCTTAAGCGCGCTGCATCGCACTCTTCCCTCCGTCTTCCTCCTTCTCATCGTGATGTATGCGCCGCTGCCGTTTTCTCTCGCGAGCAGGGGTGGGGCCACCATCGGCCGCGCCCCCCCTTAGCGGAGCCGCCGCGTAGCCGCGGCCGCACTTCCCTCGCGGGCCGCGTGTGCCAGTCTGTAGCCTTCCGGCCGCTTCCCCGCTCGCGACGACAGACTCTTGCTCTCTCGGCGGTGTTGCCGCTTGAGATGCGTACGACAGACAGGTGGTTCCCTCCGTGGTAAACAATAGGGTGCAGGTACGTCGCGGGGATCACCTGGACACAGTCCAAGGTGAACCCCACGGAGGACAAGGAACCGCCCGAGGAACAGGCAGAGGAACGGATAACGGCACAGCCGAGGGAATGCTCCGAGGATGAAGATTGGTCAGGTTATTGTTGCAAGGCTTGCCAGGACAGCTATGATAGAAGCGACAGTGCAGATATTTCTACCCATGACGACAGGTGCCTCAACTCCGATTTTCTTACAAACAACCCGACCAAAATTGCAAAACGGTTTGCCGAGAAACTGGGGATCGTTAGCTCCCGAACTGCAAAGCCGCTAGGGAAGCTTAAAGTACCAGTTATGTACACCTCGGAGCACTACCCGAAGGTCTTGGACGCTACAGAGGTGATCGTCGCGGATCATTCAGATAGTGAGCCGAATGCAATGAGTCTTCCAAGGCCAGAGTAATTACCGAAGAGTGGACCGGTGTGGAACTAAAGCGCACGTGCCATTTAGAACCAGCGGGTGATGACAAAGAGTTTCTTTGTGGCGGAAATGTACCGCAAATGCCTCTCGGACGGTGGATGCAGCAGGTTGCGATGACTCGAAATGGTTGCGCGTTTTCTCTGACGGATGATGTCGCGATTGCACTTAATGAAGAAATGAAGTCAGCCAATGGATCAGCAATTCAACGATTGTGCAATACAATGTCTGTTGATCCATGGACCGTTTTCTGGGCAACGTGCAGGCAGGACTCACAGCGTAATTTCAGAAACAATTTCGATGGTCCGCCTCCAGACTTGGCGCAGATCAAGGAATGACAACATGTCCAGTCGCGCGTTGACCCGATCACCGCGCTGAGGTGCAGGTTCTTCGCCGGGCCTCCAGGAGACCCAGCGAGCAAACCTATGCGTTTCAGTGACCATGGAGAAATAGTTGGACCAGTTCTTGGGGCCTCTCAGCGTACCTACATGGCAGGGGCAGGATATTTTGTCATTATCAAAACCATCGACACACGCACTGATCAAGTTGTCTTCATTAATGTTTGGGGGCCATCCAAGAATAGGGCTTCGCACGGCCCAGCTGTTGATAGATGGGGGACCCATGTTGCACTTCCAGTAGTCAGAGGATAGCCCAAAGTGAAGATAAATGTGGCCACGCAAGCACTTGCCAGGGAAACTCCGAGTAAACGTCATGATAGGACCGAGGAGCAGGAATAACCCCGGACCAAGAGAGCGAAATTTTGCTCGGCGACACAGTCGCCTGGGCGAGGAGAGCCGCTCTCGAGGGAATACAGCGTTTTGACTCAACAGGCTAACTCCCCACTGAAGCGGATGGGCGACGATGAAGGGCAGAGGCCCGTTAAAATGGCCAACGCTGAGACGCCCATGCGCGCTGAGGAGAATGTGATCCCTTTGAACATTCCAATTCCAGATGCGCCCGTTGATGCACCGTGGGGAGGTGGTTCCGCGAGTTCATGCGCCGCAAGTGGCGCCCCGAGCGGAAGTGATGCCCTTGATTATCCCACCGCTGGCGCAGCCGGGGATTTGCGGGCGCGGCCTGGATCTGGGCCCAGTGGCGGAAACGACGGACATGACCCTAATGCGCCAAACGGGGGTGGGAGCAGAGACCGACCTCCTGATCCGGGCCCACCTGGGCCTCCTCGTTCGGATGGAGTAGGTGGTGAGTCCGATCCGCCCTATCTGGCCCGTGGTATCTGGAATGTGCTGCAACGCAGGGGGCAAACAGAGGCCGGCGCAGCGGCGCCCCCGAAGGACGGCGAAGTGCCGGATGAATTGGCTCGTTGTATTCAAGAGATCGTCGCGCTGTGCGCTGACATAGTCGACCCTTCCCCTCAAATTTCGTCGGGATGGCTCGATGAACAGGAGATGTGTCAGGCCCTTACACAATTGGCAGAGGTGCATCGCCAGTGGTGAGGACCTGGCCGCCATGGTGCGGGCCGGCAGACCCCCGCGGGACGTCTTCCGGCCTTTGGCACAAACATCTACCAAAGGATGCAAATCTTGGGGTGCTGTCATTCATGTTGTTTCTGATTCGACGTGTAAATACAGGGATTCACAAGATAGAGGCTTGGCGGTTCCGCGAGCCCACAGTGGTTCATGCGGAATAGTCTTCAGGGAACGGACGCAGATATTAAATGCGGTGTGTGTGGACCAACGCTCCTGCAGCGCATGGCGAAGCATGATTTGTGGAATTATCAGGTTTCCAATCGCATGAGAAGTGTTATCCCGGGCCAACGCGCGCCAATTCAATGCGTATTTATGTCCACCAACGGTATTTCTGATGGGAACAATTGCAGCGTCATGGGGCTGCCCAGAAGGAAGAATAATAATGCTGAGCCTCAAGTGCTAATGGCAGTGCTCGGTCCATTCTTTGAAACAGCCGAGAATGATCGATGAGGCAGTAGAACGTTCCAAGACGGGAGCCGTACATATATTTTACGTCGACGGAGATCATTGACGTCGGCAATCGGAGAGTGGCACATTCAAAATGAACGCCATATGGGATGGCATTGCCACCTTACTGCGGGCACGCATGCATCAGCGCATTGAACGATGCAGGGCTGCAGGAATCCAGCCTGCAATGATGATTTTGGATGGCGCATGTTTGCGTCGGAAATTGCGCCGCAGCCAGCGCGACGCATATCATTTCGTTAATATACATGAATCGTACAAATTCGACAGAGACGGTGCAATGGCTGATCACATGATAACGGCAGCACGGCTTGCGTTTTTTTTTTTTTTTTTTTTTTTTTTTTTTTTTTTTTTTTTTTTTTTTTTTTTTTTTTTTTTTTTTTTTTTTTTTTTTTTTTTTTTTTTTTTTTTTTTTTTTTTTTTTTTTTTTTTTTTTTTTTTTTTTTTTTCCCCTGTCAGCCATCTGGCGGCTCAGCCGCCCAGGGGCGGGTCTGCGCAAACGAGCTGCGAGCAGACGGGTTTGTGATGATAGGAGCTACCTGTGAGGAGCACGTCTCATATAAGACAAACTGGTGCCCTACCGAGAACGGTGCCCCGATTTCGATCATGGGAACGCTCCCTTTCGCTCAATCGCTCAAGACATTTCCTGCCAATGCGACTGGGACAGGACAGGGGGCGCGGCGTTCTTTGTTCTCATGAGGGCGGAGATATCTTATTCCGGAAAAAATGGGCGTGGGAAAGATTTACATTGGAGTGAGTTTCACTTCCTCCCTGAGAGGAGTTTGCCTTACATCTCTGGCACGCCCCCTGAGGGGCGGGACATGCGTCGCGCTGGAGACAAGATTCTCATTTATCAATTCATGCAACAAACGATAAATGCCTCGGACAAATCTCGACCACTCTTCCGGCCCCCCGCCCAGTCTGCCAGACGGACAGCATGGCGCACCTCGGGGGACCAGCCCGTGACGCGGCAAGATGACCAATTCGAGGTCAGCCCCACTGGAGCGGTTTCGACTGCTAGCCCCGCCGGAAAAGTCGCGCAAAGTCCGAGCGACGCAGCGGGCCCTGTTGGACCCGGCACAGCCGAGGGTTCAATTAAACATCGAGCACGCTCAGTGGAACATGTTAGAGTGCAAACCGCTGTTTCCCCCGCGGTACATTGTGAGAAAGCAATAAAAGAGAAGTGCCCTGAGCACAAATCGACAGGTCTAGGCGGGGAAAAGACAAAATATCTTCCAGTCGGGCCCGATGGTGTTCGTAGGTGGCATGTCAAATTACCACATCAGTCAATGGAGTGACTGAAGGAGCTGATGGAGGGTCTACAATAAACATGTCCCTGAAGCCCTCGAAGGCTGCAGAGTTGGCGAAACGCCTCTACAGCAATAACCATTTCTGGCCAGGAGAAGACAATGACGAGTTATTGCGGAAGATACGGATTAATGAAACATTCGTGCATGGCGAAGCTTACAATCGGTTGTGTGATGCATCGGACGGATACGTGTGGTTGGCAGATCAACTGCTCCAAGACAGTACGAAACGACCTTTCCCGTCTGCAGAACATGCGATCCCAAATTGGGCACGCGACGTGACCGCGCGGTGTCCGGGGAACCGAGGACGATTGCTGACCGTGTCACGTGGGAGAAAGCAGCAGCTGTAGAACATGCGGAGAAGGAGCAATGTGTCAAATTGACGTTGCCTTTTAAAGCACAAGAGGATAACCTGGCAGGGTTGATTTCGGGTAGCAGTTGGACGAGGCAGTCCGACGGAACATCCGTTGGAATGCTCCATTCAATTTTCGAACGATACCAGATCCTTCCTTCCGACCCAGAGTATGGGGGAACGTGAAGAAAGCGAACGTCGGGGCATATTCTTCTGAATATCCAGAAGATAAACCTTCCGACCCACTTGCGGTGCACGATGGTGGAAGAGACCTTCCACGATGGATACGGGAACTCTGCGGAAATCAGATTTTGGAATTGTCCGAAATCGGTTGCTGGTGATGGTGGTCCAACACAACAATGCACCAAACACGCCGATCAAGTGATAATGACAGAGATACGTTTTTATCATTGGCACCCTGCCGCGCATCATACGTATGGGGGTGGCGCTTGGACAATTCTGTGACACTCGATTGGAAGACGGCGAAGCTGTCGACAAATATTTCAATGTCGAACGACTGAGGACAAAGAGAGAACGGAATTGGTAGACAAAGTCAGAAAACAGCAGTGCCAATGGGTTTCCGATCCTTCACTAATCGAATGGCAGGAAAATACATCACCGCACCTCGAGCATGACCCTTCGATGGAGAACGTATGGGGCTACTCGGAGAGCAGAGGTTGCAAACTCGCTTTCGAACGCCCGTTCTTGGACGGAGCAAGCGAGGATAGAAAGCGCCTGGCTCATGGCCAAGAAGAGGCCGTGGCCAAGCCGCTGGCGCAGCCGGCAGGCTGGTCCGCCTCTGGCGCAGCCAAGTCTCCACCGCGTTATGGTGATCCTCAGGAACCGAAGCCTCCGCCTCCCGCAACAGCCAGACCTCCTGTGCCGCCGACTCCTAAAGGCCAGGGGGGCATGGCGGCTGCTGGGTCGGATAACGACTCTCAGGAAGGGGGCCTGTCTCCTACGGCACCGCCGCCAGGGGGCAGGAATCCATGGGAACCATTATCAGACAATGCGTCAAAGCCGCTTCCGCCCCCTCCTGGACCTGCCCCGAAGTCACTGGCCAAGCCGAGTGAATCCGATCAGATGCCGAAGAGAGAGGCAAATGCGCCGCCACCAGGCGTTCGACGCGGATGGAAGCCTTCTTTAAGAGACGACCCATCTACGGCAACGGCGGATGCATCGGGCCCCGGAAGCTCGAAGGATTTGGTCCAACAGTGCAAAAAGGCACTTGGTTCCCCAGCAGAGGCGCAACAAGAGCAGCCCGGCAAAGCCGGAGCTAGCCAGACGGCCATTGAGATAAGAGCCGCGGGGGGCCCTAGATCTTTTGTGTTTGACTTGCCAGATCCTCCTCCTGCGGATGCCACAGTGCACGACCTGCAGGCGTCCCAACCCGATGGGCCTGGTTAGGGTGACGGAGAAGGGGCAAAGTATACTTTCGATTTGTTGTTGCCTCCCAAGGATCTCCCGGATAATGATCCTGTGCCAGTGGTTGTTAAATTGGTCAGGGACCCGATGTCCATGCATTTTGGGCCTCAATCGAGCCGAGCGCATTTGTCGCTACGCAACGAGCTGATAATTCTCTGGCAAGCTCGCCCCGGCGGGATTCAGCTTGGCACTGTTAGGGGGCTCTCTGTTGAAGAGGCGACCTCTTTGAGGGGTGACGCGATGACCGGGGCGCTTGGCTATCTGAAGCAAGCCGATGAGAAGTGGAACGAACCCTCTGCGCACTCGCTGCTTTTTGAAAAATTGGGCTTATTGTCCACGCAACTTCCTTCAGATTCGCTATTCGAAGTATATTCCCACAGGAGAAGTCCCAAATGCCCGAACGATTGTTGACCCCATGGCATTGACCGGTACAACTGGGGACAACGAAGGGCCCGCCGCAGCAAAAACAGATGTGGAAAGTGACGCGCGACCCACTGAACCGCAGGACAATCGACTAAGGATCCCTTATTCTGGGGAGAAGTTTTACCTGCTAATCGCGGGAGACGTAGACGCTGAGTCAAAAATATGTTTATGCGCGCGACTCTTCCGCCGACGCCCGATCATAAACAGCTCCGTCCTGAGGAGCACGGCCCTCCCGGTCGAATTAGGAATGTCATTCGCGCGACATCAACTATTGATGGGGGGCCCCCGTATTTTGATCGACAACAGAGGGGGAATACTCGTGATGGAACGAGCGATGAAATCCGAAGGCAGGTCACTGAAGCCCACGGGGCTGGACCAGTGCCCCCGCGCATCGCAGCTGTTCGTGGGCGCGCCCAAAATACGATCAAGGAGAATGCGCGCATGCTACATGACCCCATATTTGCGCTGCTTGCGGAGCTAGAGGTTGAAAGTTTTGAGCAAGCGCTCAGATATCTCGCATCAGAGTTTGGCTCGGATGACAGACCAGACTCCATTCCCCCGGAGGCCTACAATGCACTCGTCCCCCTAGTGCTGCCGAAGGACGCTACCGGCACAGCCGAGGAAGCGGAGGCAACGTTGTTGAAGCACGGCCGAAAGCCCGCCATGCTGGGAAGCTCGGAGTTCTGGAGAGAGCGCAGCCACCGAACGCACTCCCAAGCGCAATTTATAAGCGAGCGCGCGGTGCACATGGCGAGACATTGCGCCGAGCACGCCCGATCATTGGGTTGGTGGGTGTATGTAGGCGACCTAATTCAGAAGATGACGAACGACGGTATAACACGCGCCATTACTGCCCTTGCAATGCACGGCCTGACAATGCTGCCGCCAGGAGAGATTGATACTCTAGGCGTCAGGGCCGATGATGGGCAATGGCGGTCCTTTCTGAACCCAGATGCCTCACGCGACACAGCCGTTGATGAGGAACACGGGGACCTAGTCATCACCATCGATAGGGATGAACGGGCTGCTAAGCCCATGCCATTGTTCTTTCATGCATGTCAGGGGCACTCTTGTTCTGATCACAGCATCGAGCGGATGTATCCTCCTTGCGAGTTTGGGGTGGCACGGTGCCGTGGGCATATGCTGCGTGTTTCATCCTTAGGAACCATAACGGAGTCAACTCTGGGAGAGCGGCATGTGTAAAGCACCTGACTACGGACTTCTTAGACTGATGCCGACGAGGCGCGAGCTCCCTGCGGAATATGCTGAACACGTCCCTCACTGGCACAGCCAGCGGAAGAATGGCGAGGCTCCACCCGCCAGGGTATATCAGGCTGTGGGCAATGCCCCCCCCCCCCCCCCCGGCGGTGGACACCCCAGTCGGGGCGCTTGGCCTCAATCAGTCACCCCGTCTTTCTGGGGCACTGATGTGGCACGCAATGAGAATTGGCAATATGTTGTTGTCTTTAATGGACGGGTAGTGGCTCGCCTCAGGTGTCGAATCTGTCGTAATGGAACTCTTGTGACCACGGGACAAGCACGTTTCAATACTATTTCGCGTTTTGTACAATTGCAAGTGGTTGAGCAGGTTGGCAGAACCACCGTATCACAGGTGATGTGGACCTTGCGATTTTCACACGAGTGGTCCGCGTGGGAGGTTGCTTTCTCGTCTGATACAATCAGAATGTGGGAGTTCTCCGATGAACAGGCTGTCGACGTAGAGCACAGCACTCTGTCCGAAGAAGAAAAGGCCTTCATCGTGCGGAAAATGTGGACTGACGATGGGAGGTACATTTGCGCTCAATACCATGCCGTGAGGGCTGGTGTTGGATAGCGCTTGCATTGCCTTAACCTTTTTTTTCAGGTACTAAACATACGTCAGAGCGAATTACGTATCACCGCCTGGAGAAATACACTGGGTGCTGCATGGACGAGACTTAGATTGAAAACGCGTGTTGATGTCACCCCGAGAGGAGATAATAAATCCAATATGAATTCTAACAGGCCAAGAGCAATGAACAAGAGCTCTGCTGATGCTTTGGACAATGTGAGCAAGACCGAACAGCATCGGCGCACATATGCTTGTATACGTTTCAAGACTGCTTCGGCTGGTGGTACATTCATGCGTTCGCAGCCAGGGGCCGTTCCTTCCTGGCGACCTGACAGCGTCTTGGCACAGCCGCCGGCACGTCACGAGCCATACTTTCAGTATCTTGAACCCCTCAAGCTTAGGTTCATTGACTGGCTAGAGGACAAGCATGGGGATGCTCACCCCACGGCTGCCCAATGGTGGCCATTGATTTGGACGCCAGATCTGGACCAATATGCTCGCCTTATGAGATGCTCTGCACTTCCCTTTTTCGATTGGGAACATGTTAGTGCAGACCAATTTCGACCAGAGACGGGCTGGGACCAGTGGGGGCGAGAAATGGAGGAAAGAGGATCTGTCATTCCTTCCGTTCGAGTGTTGACGGAAAATTTGGAAGCAGCGAACCGAGCATCTGCATCGACCCAAGTAGGGTGCATAGATTATGGGCCAAGCCGCATTGATGCAGTAGTATCGGAATGTGAAGAGGAGGCTGCGATGTCGGATGGCATATGCAATAGCCATATCGCACAGCGACATCAATTGCTTATCCCGAATCGGTCGTTGCCTTTTTGGCTTGACTTGGTCTCTATGCCTGGCTGCATGCGCGGTCAGAACTACAACGATGAAATTGACGCACCGCCAGGACTACCCGAGCTTGTGGATCGCATTTGGAATCAGCCGTTTGATCGCATCCCCACCCATGGGGGATGGGGGCGCGTTCTGTTAGCTCTACGAGAAGCCATAGTTTGATTCATGTCCGCGGGAGTCAATGTTGCGCTTCCGCGGCACGAGGTACATCGCAATCCGCAAGCCACCCAATCCGCAAGCCACACAAGCCAGCCTCCCGGATCCGGATTGTCGGATCCGAGCTGCTGTAGAGACATGCGATTTGCTTCGTGACTGGGTCACCGGATTAGGGAACGAAGCGTCTCTGACCGCACGACGGAATTGCTCAGGCATTCAAGAGGCCATGGTCTTTATACACACGTCTGTGGAGCCTCAATTTAGTGTCAAGATTTGTCTCGCCAAAAGCCTTTTGGGGTCTTCAATGCTGATGGCGCGATTGGGATCACCAATTGCCTCAAGAAGAAACAAGAGGAGAGTGGCCCAGCCAATTCTCCCACCGAGACAGTCCCAGCCGAGTCGCCAGCAGATGCTGTAGCCCCCGTCGTTGAAAGCGTCACCCCCAGCGGCGCTGCCACCTCGGGACAGCGAACTCAGTAATACTCGCGCCCAGCATCGCGGCCGAGGTTCCAGTATGGCAGGCAATCCCATCGGGCCGCTCCCTATGCTCCTGTGTCTGCCGGCTCAGCCGCGCCAGGCACCAATGCCGGCTGGGTCGACTATGACAGGATTCTGGGCGGATGAATCTTGGACTGAGGAACCCATCCTCTAAGGACTGGCCGTCGAGCCGGTTGGCGGCCGCGCGCGCGATGGCGATGGCCCCGGGCCGGCCCTGGACGGCGTGCGCGACGCTTCCGTTGATTGCGAGGACAAGACCGAGAATGGATAAATTTGAGGATGCTACGTACATGTATTTCGGCATCATCAAGTCACCGGTCATCACAAAACGTGGCAATGGTTTAGTCTGGATGAGTACAGCGACAAGTTCCAGCCTGACTCTGGGACGCCAAGTACTTCAAGCCGGCGCCCCCCCCGCCGCCGTCGCCCAAGGCGAGACCGCGGGAGAAGGGCCAGGGCAAGAGTGAGCCAAGTGGCTGGAGCTCGAGCCGAAGTGAACACAGCTCCTCCAGGAACCAGAACCAGCGGCGCTGGAGCAACAGCGATCCCTGGGACGTTTCGAGAGTCGAGAGGTCGATGGAGAAGGTGATTGTGCGCAATGGAACCTGCACGACAAAGTCGGCGCTGGTCCGCGCTACTTCGTGGAGCGCGTGCACCAGGAGTACATGGGCATTGAGACCTGAACAGGAAATATTAGCTCAGGCGGGGAACGTCGGGCTTCTTCGGCCTTCCGCCCCCTGGCAACCACCGTCGAGCGGTAAAATGCTTTTTGGGGTTCGCTCCGGTGGCTGTACATATGTGCAGGCCAGGTGGGTTGGGGGTCGGGGCGGCTCTACGGATCCCGCCGCGGGGGGAGTCAATGCACCCCTTCCGCACCACCATTATTTCGCCCTGCCTGCTCTCTCTCCTTGCACACGCTGTCCGCCTGCTGTGCTGACTTGTCCTGCTCCCGCAGCTATATACTGTGGCTCTAGGGAAACGGAAAAGGAGCGAACCTGTGGCGCGCGCGCGTGCGTCGGCTGGCGGGCTGGCCTCCTCCCGTCAGCGTTGCCTTAGTGTATGCTTGACGGCACTATCCCTTCTTACCCATGTCATCTGCGGAGCCTACTGACCATGAGATATCATCGGAACATCTTGTAGGGATTACGAATATCCAGGCAAAAGACTGGAGGAGGAGGAGGAGGAGGAGGGTGCGCTGACCCAGGCCTGCGCGCAAGGCCCTGCAGGATGTTGCTGGATATCCTGCAGATTCTGACTGGCCCGCGGTCTTGCGCCGACCCGGTCTCGTGCGTCTCCGAGGGCTGCGGAAAAACGGGACGGTTGTGTGAGAAGGCGGGGGGCCTTCTCAGAAGGGATTTTGGGGGTTTCCTAGAGGCCTTCCTGGGAAGCCTGGGAGGCCCCTCCGTATCCCGGGAGCGTCCCGGCTTCTTGGAGGTCTTAGAATGGCCAGCCGCCCCTCCGCCGCGCGTTATCCCCTGGGGCGGCCTTCGGGCCACGGGGCACTTGGAGAGCGGCCCGCGGCGAGAAGCATGCCTGGCCGAGGGGTCAAGACCTCCTGTAGGCCAGCGCCATCAAAACACCAATTCGGGCCGAACGAAAAGGGAGATAGTTAAATGGGGGTTACGAAATTTGCTGCATGCAGCTGGTTTCGGCCCCGCCGCCAGGCCCAGTCCTTGATACATGGGATCCTCCTGGCGTCGGGAGGCGCCAGGAAAATCAGCTACGTGAGCTGATTCTCGACCCTGCCCTTTGCTATCCCCCTTTTCGTTCCCCCCGATCAGCACGCCTGAGAAACGGGGAGAAAAGCAAAGCAATTCTCCAGCTGAACACCGGCATAATCACGTGCAGCGAGGAGTGCGTCGCCGCCGACTCCGAGGGAGACCAGGCAGGAGTCGCCGCCTTCTCTTCCTCGTGCTCGCTTGCTCGCTTGGCGGGCTGCTGGCGATCGCGCGTGGGGTGCTGGTGTCGGCGCGTTGTGGATCCTCTCTCTCGTCGCGAGGCAGGTGGAGGGATGCTGGGGCACTGTCGGGGTGCCTGCAAACGACGCAGCCCCCCACCAGGCACCCGCGTTGCCTGGGCTCTCGTTGCCCTGACCCTTCCAGGCATTGACCGCCTTCCCTGGTGGCAGGCTGTGCCTGCGCTGAGGGCTCCCTCGGCTGCAGGGAGCCCGCTCCACTCGCTCACTTCTGAGCTGGCCGCGAGGGCGTTGGGGACCACGAGCCCCTGCGCGTCGGCTCTGGCGACGGGTGCCCATGGGTCTCGGCGGCGGGGCGTGGGGGCACCGTGGCCCTGCGTGCGAGCACCGGCGGCAGGCACTCGCGGGTCCCACG
The DNA here is from genome assembly GCA_963575745.1 of Prorocentrum cordatum. Taxonomy (NCBI): domain Eukaryota; class Dinophyceae; order Prorocentrales; family Prorocentraceae; genus Prorocentrum; species Prorocentrum cordatum. The sequence continues at coordinate 186,316 of CAUYUJ010016176.1, read as the reverse complement.
CGCCAGGTTCCACCTACGGGGTCACGCTGCCAGGGTTGCCGGCTGCCGCCCTGGGCGGGCGACGACGGCGGCAGTGATGCCGCGGGCGCGGGTAAGTTAGTCATGCCGCTGCCAGCGGGTAAGTCGGCGCTGGGTCAGCGGGCCAAAAGTCTGTGCGTCGGGTGGGACCCCAGGTCCCACGCGGTGGCGCGCATTTCTCTTTAAGGGGGCGGCGCGAGGGCGCGAAGATACTCGCGCATCGCGGGGCGCGATGCGCGATGCGCGAATTTAGATGATCCGGGACCAGGACCCCGACGTCATGATGTTCGTCCAACGTCGACCGTCAGAGGTCTCGACCCATTTCCCGGGACCGGCTTCTCATCCTGAATCGTTTTTTGTCTGTCCCCGGGCCTGGCGACGGCTCCCCAGAGGTCGAACATGGCGAGTAGCTTGGCGAAGGACCCGACCATATTTAGTTGTGAGTGCCGCAGTTATGGGTATCGTCTTCGGTGGAACTCCCCTATGGGCCACGCGTCGCTGTACTGGGGGTGGGAGACGAATGCGAACTTTGCCACTGGAGCCTTCGGTGGCGGTCCCTATGGGCCACGAAACGCTGTACTGGGTTGAGGAGGTGCACGTGGACATTGCCACTGGGGCCTTCGGTGGCGCCCCCTATGGGCCACGACACGCTGTGCTCGGTGGGGGAGGCGCGTGTGGACTTTGCCACTGAGGCCTTCGGTGAGGCTCCCTCTAGGGTCGCGAAACGTATGATGGGTGTGCCGAACAGGCTGGCACGCGAAGGGCAGAGGCAAAGATGGGAGGAGGGAGGGCGAGGAGGAGGAGAGGGAGAAGACGCGGGGACTATCTCTTCAAAACGAGAACCCACATCCACAGGATGCTTTGAAACAGCAGCGAACACGTCATTTTTTTTGTTCACGGCGCGATGGGGGTCTGGTGACTGCGCCCGCTCCCCCGTGCGTAGAGCCGGCGGTGCTCACGGCGCACTTCCTGGCCGTCAGATCTGTCGCGGGTGGTTTCGGGCCGTCCCGCCACGGCGTCGCGGCGCTTTTGGGCGGGCAGGCGGTGCGAGGGAGCGGCGTGCGGCACGCCATGGCGACGGCCCTTTCTGTCCGAGGGAGGAGGACCGAGGGATCGGGGCGGATCGGCCCAACTGCGGCGTGGAACGACGTCGATGCTGGACGACAAGGGCCGCCGCCCAGGCGCGACGATCGACGCGGCCCGACGATGAGGTCGGCATGGAAGGAAGGGGGCCCTCAGGGAGACGGGTCCTGATGTTCTTGCGCTGTGCTCGGTGTCCCTTCGGCCCCCTCCCCAGGCTCCTGGGACCTCCAAGAACGACTCAGGAGGCAACGCTGGTTCTGGGGGAAGGCTCCGGGGTGCAGGACCCGTATCTTTTTACGCCTAAAGAGAAGGAGAGGGTGAGGGAGGGGAATTTTGACACGACAAAGCCAGCACAACCGTGGCCCCCCACGCGGCCCCACCAACATGGTCCCGCCCAGATGAGCCCCGTCCTTCTGCAGCAGATAGACGGGTGGCCATTCCCCCCCCGAGACAGGGGTTAGCCGTTGACCTTCTCGTGTTGCGTTTTGTTTTTTGTTGAGCACGACCGTTCGTTTTAACGCCATCCCGACCAAATTGGCCTTAACCCTGCCCGTCATCCTTGACACATGAATATTATGCGGCGCACCTGCGTTAATATGACACCTGCATAACGCAGCAACGCAGCGATACGTTTGAATGCTACAAAGCGGGGGCACGCGCGCAATCATAACAACATCAATGTGTAACGATGCTTCAAGAAGTTCCACCATGAACCTGTCAAAACCATTAGTTTTCCAATGCGCACTCTGCCAGACATTTGCGTGCGCGCCTGTATTGAAATCGTGAGAAACTTGTTCTCCCCAGTTGTATTGTTCAGAGTCTAGCCGAAATATTAAGCATCACTCATGATCGCCTTGTTCTGCATTATCGTCCTCCTCATCATCGTCGTCATTCACTTCACCGTTACTTCAGTCATCGCCACTGCCCTGGCCATGAGAAACATGGACTTGCGTGACAATTCCACGCGCCAGTGCGCGTTCGGAGATGCGCTAACAAAGCTGTACAAGTTACTTCGATCATGGCCCATTTGATTTGGATAACAAGCTGCGGGCGGGTGGGCGGGATTGTTGCTAGGGTATGTGGGTTTGCTCAAACGTTGGTGTAGTCGCGATCCCACCCATAGGGCTCCCCGCACAGGGGCCCGCCCCCCATAGGGGTCCTTGTCCACGGTATACCAGTCATGGGGTCAACCCATGGGGTTTCGCCGAGGCACTGCGTTCCGTTGGGTGTACCCCAAAACATGCACCCCGCAGATTGTAATCCATGAGGCGCTGCAGTTTAAAAGTCGCACCCCGTACGATACACCCTAGAAGTTCACCCCTCTGGTGCGTGGCCGCTTCGAGTTTTGACGCCAGTTGTGTAAGCCTGTTGTCCGCCCCCATCTCCCGCTTCAAAAACACATGTCACCCCTTGAGATGTCCCCGTGGATTTTCCTTTCTATATATAAAAGCAACATAGGTTCTACCACCCTCCCCCCCCGGGGTTACAGACCCCCCCGTAACCGATGTAAAACACATATATGATTCTGACCCAATGCCCATGACCTGTGAGTTCATACTATCCCAGCCAAGCCGGTATCGGTTCTCCCCGCCATCCTTTGCAACAAATAGTACGCGCGCACACTCATTTATCACAAATCAGAAGTTTTCAAGAATCCCTTGCAAAAAAATATGACGAAGTGCGCACGCGCGCGTCGTCGCGCACGCATGCCGAAATCCTTCAAACGCCCTGGTTTCGGAAGGGTTTCAAAATCGAGTTTCCAAAACAAATACAAAAAAACAAGGTTTCGCAACACTGATGTTCAACAAAAGCTTACGCGTGCGCTCTTGCGAAATTTTAAGGAAACCTCAGGTTTTTCACGATTTTCCAAAACAAATACTACCAAACGGGCTTCGCGCGCGCATGCCGAAATCTTTCGAACGCCCTTGCGCGCGTGCCCTCGCGAGAATCCTTTGCAAAAACATGGGACGAAGTGCGCACGCGCGCGTCGTCGCGCGCGCATGCCGAAATCCTTCAAAAACCATAGGTTTCGGAAGGGTTTCAAAATCGAGTGTCCAAACAGCATACAAAACACATGGTTCCGCAACACGGGTTTTCAACAAAAGCGTGCGCGCGCGCCTTTGCGTCGTCGTCATCGTCGTCGCCGTCCTCCCTCCTCCCTCGTCGCCGTCGTCGTCGCCGTCGTCGCCCTCTGTCGTCCTCTGTCGTCGTCGTCTTGGCGTCGTCGTCGTTTCCGTCGTCGTTGTCGCTGTGGTCTTCCATCCTGCCTCGTCGTCTTCGTCGGCGTTTTGTCGTTGTCCCTCCTATTTCGTAGCCGTCGTCGTCGTCGTCGTCGTCGTCGTCGTCGTCGTCGTCGTCGCCTTCCCTCCTCCCTCGTCGTTGTCGTCCTCGGCGTCGCCGTCCTCCCTCCTTCGTCGTTCGCGTCGTCGCCGTCCTCCCTCCTCCCTTGTCGTTGTCGACGTTGTCGCCGTCGTCGTCCTCCCTCCTCCCTTGTCGTCCTCGTCGTCGTCGGTGGCGTCGTCGTCGTCGTCTTCGTCCTCGTCGTCTTCGTCGTCGTCGGTGGCGTCGTCGTCGTCGTCGGTGGCGTCGTCGTCGTCGGCGTCGTCGTCGGTGGCGTCGTCGTCGTCGTCTTCGTCCTCGTCGTCTTCGTCGTCGTCGGTGGCGTCGTCGTCGTCGTCGTCGGTGGCGTCGTCGTCGTCGGCGTCGTCGTCGTCGGCGGCATTGTCATCGTCGTCGTCGTCGGCGTCGGCGTCATCGTCGTCGGTGTCGTCATCGTCGTCGTCGTCGTTTTCGTCGTCGTCGAAGTCGTTGGAGACGTCGTCGGTGTCGTTGTAGTCGTTGTCGGCGGCGTCGTCGTCGTCGTCGTTGTCGGTGTCGTCGTCGGAGTCGGCGTCGCTGCCAAGTGCAATGTGGTACCCACCGTCACGGTCTTACGCGGTCTTGCGACCAAGTTGTGGGTGGGAGGGTGGGATGTTTGCACGAGCAGTGGAGAGGACAGCTTCAAGTTCATCAAGTGCTTGAGTGCACCCCATAAGTTGCACCTCGTATTTTGCACTCAATAAGCTGCGTGTGCTCCTTACGTTGCACGCCATTAGTTTCAATCCACACACTGGACACCATAAGTTGCACACTGTGCTTTGTTAAAGGTATGAACAAACCAGGGCCAACTCGTTCGTAATATAGCGTGTACCGTTGAGGTGACATAGAATCGTGTGCCGACTTTCTCCAGTACGGTTGCTTGATGGAGGTTCTTTTTTGTAAAAACATGGCAGGGAAGGAATGGTGTGCATGTCCCGCGGCTGTGGTTTCGTCTCTTGTTGTTCGCATGTGTTCCCGTGGAATCGTCATGGTTCTCGGGGTGTGATTGTTTCCTTGTGCTCGCTTTTTTTTACTCGCGGGTTTGCTTACCCGACGTTTTCCTATTATCTTGCCCAATCGGTGTGCGTACATGAGCCCTTGATGAGCATGAACTAAGCGCCCATTCCCGCGGCTTTCTGATTTGCACATGCTCCCAGGGTATCGGAAGTAAATGCTTTCCACGCCGTTGCTTTGCTTGTTTGCTCGCGCCCCCTTGTTTGGAGCGGGTGCCGACCCAAGCAATATGAGCGGGCCTCCGGGATTACGTTGAATACAGGATATACTAGTGTATATATATATATATATATCTATATATGGTACGAGCGATATATATATATATATATATATATGTATATATACTGTTCCTCCAATTTCAGGCCCTCCTCTTCTCTCTCCACCATCTTCCTTTCAAGGCCACGTGCGCACAAGGCAGTAATGCAAACCAGTCCTCCTCCTCCCTCCTTCTCACTCCCTTCTCATTCCTCCCTCCCTTCCTCCTTCCCTCCCGTCCGCCCTCCTCCCCAGACATCCTCGCAGCTTGGCTCCCCAGAGATCTGGACCTCTTCCCCTGAATCCGGTTTTCGTCCCAAGCTGCTTCTTGGCAGTCTCGTGGCCTGACAAGGGCCCACGAAGGTTGAAAATTGTCAAAAGCATTCCTCCGCGCTGTTTTCAGGACGCGAGGATATCAGGGTCCATCCTTCCTTCCCTCTCCAGGTGTCGCCCCACGCTGAGGATCTCGGCCAGGTCCTGCCGGAGAGAAGCTGCGGATCGAATGGTTTGAAAGAGCGCGTCGCGCGGATTCTCCTATTCATCGTCTTCGAACCGCGCCGATCGTTGTCCCCAGAAGCAGATTCTTCGCAGTGCGGCATGGAGCCGATTCGGCAAGGAATTCCATCCCAAGCGATCGGGGTTTACAGCCGATGTGGCGACGAGCTTTCCTGGGTAATGTTCCTGTCTCGTGGATTTCCCTGTGAAGCTTGACTCGTCTCTGCCCATGCCATTGCTGGAGTTTCTGCGTGAGGCTAGCCAGTGTGGCATTGGCCTTCTTTTTCTGTTTGAAGGCCTCGCCCACCTCGTGGTGTGTGTGTGTGTGTGCGGGTGGCTTCGGGCAGCGGAATATATATATATATATATATATATATATATACTGCCCTCTGGCCCGGCCCTTCCTGAGCCCAGGAGTTGTGTATATGCTCTCCTGGCCAAGCACGGAGGGCGTGGTGTGTACTCCGCTGCTTGGTTCAGCATGGGCTTGGCCAGGGAGTAATGGATATGTCTAGATGTCGTCGTAGCTTGTAACCGCTCAGACAACAAAAAACTCCCTCCCATCCCCTTCCTTCCTTCCTTCCGCTCGCCCTCCCCTCCCCTCCCTTCCCTCCTCCCCTCCCCTCTCCGCTTTGGGAACCTCCCTCCCCTCCCTCCCCTCCCCTTCCCCTCCCCTTCCCCTCCCCTTCCCCTTTCTCCCCTCCCTCCCCGCCCCTCCCCTCTTTGGAAACCTCCCTTCCCTCCCCTCCCTTCCCTCCCTTCCCCCCCTCCCCTCCCTCCCCTCTCCTCTTTGGAAGCCTCCTTCCTTTCCCCTCCCCTCCCCTTCTTCTTTCTCCCCTCGCCCTCCTCCGCCCCCGAAGGCGCGCCTCCTCGCGCTCCTGCTGCTGCAGGTCCTCCTCGTCCTCCTTCCTCCTCGTGCTTCTCCTCTTCTCGGCCACGCGCAGAGGGGTGTAGGTCGGAGGAGGAATACGTACCCGTACCACTACCCTTCCCTCGTTTTCGCCTCTTTGGGCCTCCCGGAAGGCCCTCGTCGCCACCGCTGGACTCGCCTTACAATCCTGGTGAGAACGCACCCCGGGAGGTGTCCGGGGAGTAGCGATATTAATACATCTTGGTTTCCCCAGCACGGGGAGGGGGGAAGGCTTCGCAGAAGCAGGCTGCTCTTTGAAGGCTGGCGCGCCATTTAAGAAGCAGCCTCCTTCTATGAGGCCTTCCCCGCTCCCCCTGCCCCGATGTGCGCGCCGCCAACATTCCACCTGCTCATCCTCGTGCTCACCTCTTGCTCCGCCTCCGGTGTGCACGCAGCTCCGCTTTTGAGACTGCGCGCAGCACGCATGGGGCGTCTCTTTTAGGGGCGTGCGCACCTCCCCCTCGTCCGATTGCGCATCACGCGACGTTTCGCTTGCTTGAGCTCCAGGTTCTATCAACGCACGCGTCCACGGATGGAGAACACATCGGCGCGATGGGAAGGGATGGGAGGGCGAGGTCGGACTTCAGCAGTGGCGCGAGCGCACCTGCAGTCGAAGACCGATGGTAAGAATGGGTGACCTTCCCGAGGGTACCCCTTGCGTCCATGCGTCGTGTGCCCATCCTTGGCTGCTTCGGACGGCCCGCCCGGCTCGAAAAAGCTCCGGCGTGGGCGCCCAAGGCCCTTGCATCTTCACCGCGCATCCTTACCATCAGTTTGAATTGCAGCTTCACCTAGTTGTCGAAATGAGTCGCGTTTTCGACGCGATGCCATGCTATGCCGTGCTGTACCATGCTTCGCGCACTCTCTCGGGATCATTACCCTGTTCGACATCCGACTGTGCGAATGGAGAGGAGATCTACACAGCTGAATGGATGGGAGGGAGGGGGAGGACGTCAGATATGACGCTTGCGCACCTATCCTGAGCGTCCCCTCCTTCCCCTCGCCCCCCTCCACCCCTCGCAAGGCGTGGCATGTCCTGTTCCGGCCTGGGGGCGAGGAGGTCGCCCGACGCCTGGCCGCGGGGCCAGAGGAGGAGGAGGAGGAGGAGGAGGAGGAGGAGGAGGACGAGGAGCGCCCGCCACCCTCTATCCGCTCGGGCCCTCGGCAGCGGTCGTCAAGGGCAACCTCAGGGTGAGGGGGGAGGCACTGACTTTTCGAGGTCCGAGGTCTTCTAACTTTTTCGTTGTCGGCGCTTTTCCAGCCTCGGGGTACCTTCCAGCGGCTGCGCCTAGCGAAGGGTGTTCCAGGGTTGCCTGGATCGTCCCGAACGGCCGCAGGGGAGTTGAGCCATGACCCAGACACAAACGTCGGGGGGAGATAGGCTCAGGTGGGGACACCTCGACCCCCAATCGCCCATTCATCACCAAGAGGGGCCCGATATCCTACTCCGCCCAGGAACGAGCGGATTCGCTCTCGGGGGTTGGTCGCAGATCTAACGGCGATAATTCGCCGATTTGAGATCGATGTTTCCCTCCCTGTGCCAGTCCCCCCCTCACGTTCCCTAGCCCACTCGCGTCGCGCAAAAATCGTGACGGACTGTGCTGGTGACGTTTTCGGCCTCTCGGGGCCCTCGCCAGACATCGGGACCGTCAAACATCGATTCGGGATGAAAGAACGACTCCGGGGAAAAGAGCGGGGAGGAATCAGACTCATCTGGCGATGTAGTCGTTTCGTCTTGGCGTTCTCCCTTCATCTGAAGATGGTCCGGGCGCTAAGCTACTTACGGGGAAGGGGTCGGGAGTCCTGGGGCCACGGATTGAAACTCAGATCGGCAATCAACAGGACGAAGCCAGGATCGGGACAATCTCTGATTAGGGCAACGTCGATGATCTCTGAGTTACACTAGATCCAGAGGACGTGCCTCTTAGGCTTGCCTGCACGGCCCGCTTCTAAACTGCTCCCCCTTGTTTGGTGCCCCCCCGTCGACTGGCGCCCGATGTCCTCGCGCGACCGCCGCTCCCTCCAGGGAGACTCTTCGCGCTTCGCTGGGCGCGACAGACGGTTGGCGAAGGTTTTGTGCAGCTCTTGGCAGTTTTGAGAGCCCAGGGGGTGGTCTCCATGAACCGCTTCCTGCCGAGAGGGCCCCGGGGATGCCGGACACCCGAGCTGTGGCTGGAAGGCCAGACAGTACTGGCTCACAGGCCTGCGCTTCTCGCTGCCCGTCGTCGCCGTGAAGAAGCCAGGGTTCATTTCGATCCAACCGAGCCGATTCGGTATCGATCTCTGTCGGCCAGATCTTGTTCGACTCCGACGTCCCGACGATCCTTGGACGGGGCCAGGGTAGGATAAATCCGTTCCAGAGCGTTCCGGCACTTTCTGGGAGGGCCGCGGCGCCAAATACATCTTCCAGAGCCGCCGGATCTCAGAGCTTCTCGATTTGTCCTCACCCGATGTTATCCTCGTCCTGGCTTCGTCTTGGATCCAGCGCGGCATGGTGTCACATGGTGCTGCTGTGCATCCTGGCGCAGTCGATGCGATTCGATTCCGACTCCGTGCCGATGCGGATCGATCTTACATTCCGATCTGATTCGATTCCGACTCCGTGCGATGCTGGTTGAGCGGCAGGAGGAGCAGGAGAAGGAGGAGATGAGGTGAGGACAAGCTAGCTGCGCTCGCGACATATCTGACATCTTACCCTCCCCACTCATCCGTTCCCACTGCCATGTATTTCTATAGCAGCCGACGGGTGCCATAGCGGACTTGGAACTGCCAGAAGGACGCAATTGCGACATCTTCAATCGCACATTGTGGCTGCGTGCATTGGACGAGGAGGAGGTGGCGGATGAGCGGCAGGATGAGCAGGAGGCAGGGCGTGAGAAGAGGAGAAGGAGGAGGATGAAGGAAGAAGGAGGACAAGGAGGAACAGCAGCAGTGGGAGAAGCGGGGGGAGCAGGATGGCCAGGGGGAGGTCGAGGAGGGGAAAGGAGCGGAGCGACAACAAGGAGGAAGCACTCGGACCCAAAAGGGTGGCCCGTGCTGGGGCGAGAGCGCCATTCGGAACGATGGGGGCACAGTGCCGATTCTAAGATGAGGCCAGCGCTGCAGCGGGGGCACCATTCTGAGACGCCGGAAACGTTTCGATTGAACGAACTCGGGCATCTTCTGACCTGGGTCAATCCAGACCCGGGTCAGTCGGGCCTTGCAGGATCTTGCACCCAAGCCCAGGTCAGCGCAGCCTCGGCCCTGCAGGATCCTGCAAGGTCCGGCGCTCTGGCTGACCCCTGTTTGCAGGGACCCCCGTCTCTCGAGCCCCGAACGACCTCCTCCTCCTCCTCCTCCTTCGCCTCCTCCTCCCCCTCCTCCCCGACGATCCTCACGAGTGGCACACTGCTGAAGCTCCCCGTGAGAAAAAGCAGTGCGCGGAAGGGGCCAGCCGGCTCCCCGGCCATCCTCGGGGTCCTCCGGAGCAACGGTCGAGGAGGCGGAGGAGGGGGGTGAGGGGGGGGGATCGAGGAGGAGAAAACTGCGCAACACACAGCTTTTCAGAGGTCCGGGGGCGCCTGGAAGTGGCTTCAGACGCCTGGAGGCGCCTGGAGACGCCTGGAGACGGCTGGAGACGCCCGCAGACGCCTTCACACGTCTGGAGACGCACGGAAACGGCTGGAGATGGCTGGGGACCGCTGGAGACTCCCTGAATGGCTTGCAGACAGCAGAAACCTGGATGGAGGAGGAGAGCGAGGACGAGAAGAGAGCGAGGAGGAGGAGGAGGAGGAGGAGGAGGAGGAGGAGGAGGAGCTGGAGACGCCTGGAGACGCCTGGATAGTTCCCGAGTCTGCTTACAGGGCCATCTACACTTTAAGCAGACCTGTTAATTCTCAATGAGACGTGACGGACTGGGAGACACGAGTTTTGGACCAGTGGCGACGGCCATGCATGTATGGGATGTGAGTCCATCGACGACCACAAGGGCGTTGGTATTGCAGTGCACGGTGCAGCTTTTACTGGCTTTGCACCCTGTCAATGAAGGTTTGCTTAGATTGATGTTTGGAACGCACGGCGTCGCTTTCAAAACGTGGCTGGGCTGCATATTTTCCCATCTGGAGGTTATGCTGATAAACGTGTGCAGCAGGTTCATGATGCTCTGACGTGATTCGCCCGTGAACCTATGCCAATGCTGTGTTTCCTTACGTTTAAGTCGTCGGGCCTGTCCCTCTACAGGCGGAATATTAAAAAATAGAGAAAACATAGTCTGGGGATTTTTTTACCGTTTTTGAATATCTTTGAATTTTATTTCCAATTTTTCTTGCTCGTCCACAATCCGACTGTAGGGGGACATGCCCGACCTAACCTTACGTCTCTTGAGCCGCTCGGGGCGAAGCGTTCTTATGCCCCAGCGCCTCACTGTGCCAGGGCTCGTTCCGATTCCTCCGGTTCGATCCGATTCGGCGTTGACGGTTTCCGGTTCCGATTCGATTCGACTTCGGATTCCGATTTGGGATCCGATTTCTCAATGGAGGCCTGCTAGCCTGCCGATGTCCGCCGATTCGACGTTTCCCGACTCGGCTGCCGATGCCCCGATACGCCCGTTCCGAAACGCAACACCTACCGTGCTCAAAACGTCCGAGTCAATACGTTGCCATTGGCTCAACGTATTGGCCCACGTTTTGGCGGACGTATCGCGTCAGGCATACGTTTTTAATCTACGTGGTGAGTCATGTATCGATGCGCTAGGTGTTGCGTGTTGCGGATCGGGGCAGCTAAGATAATAATTGATACGGCTGCTGATGTTCATGCTCCCCATCACCTCCATTTTCGCCGCAGCCAGACTTGACGCAGCAGCTTTTTCGGTCCCGGCCCCGGCTACGACAACGAGGATCCGAAAGAGCTATATGAGACCTCAAGATGGCTCCTTGAACATGCCCCCCCACACTACCATACCAGAGGCTCCTGGTTTGATTTTGTTGAGGGCCTCCTTGGCCCTCTTTGAGCGCTCTCGGGGCCCTCTTGGGGGCCTCTGGGAAACCTCTTGGAGCCCTCTGCAGTCTCGGTCCCAGGAGGTCCCAAGGGAAGCCCAAGGCGCACCAAGAAGGTCCGAAAGAGCCCCGCCCCGAGAGGGCCCTGCGAACAGACCCCAACACCATCATACTGGGGGTCATTTCAGGCCCTTTTTGTGGGTTTCTGTACTTTCTGCGACTCCTTCGACGGCGCTTCTTACCGGCTCGTGGGATGTGTCCGCGAGCTCGGGGCATTATGCAGCGGACCGGGCAGACAATCCCATACCAGATTACACAGCCAGGAACATTTTATATCAAAATCAACAAGACGATCGTCTTGAATGATCTGCAGACGGCAGCGCCCAAAGAGGATCATTCAGTGACATTCGCTTTTCAATGTTGGCAGCGTGCACAGGCGTGCACCATGGGCCAGGTTATAGATATGCCATGCTTTGGCTTGCGCGCCCGGTGGCGACATTGGAAGGCGGACGCCATTTGTTGCCCAGGTGCTCTTCCAAGTTGATCGTTCACAGTGCCGCTGGCGTGGGCGGTTCCACGTTCTGTCGTGCGACTTCGTTCCTTTGGTGGGATGGCTGACGTGCACCGTGCAATGCAGACGAGACGTTCTTCCGCAACATTGACAGGCGGATGTCGCTTCATGCGACGGGCCCCGCCTGGTCTGATTCAAAGCAAATGTCACTTCATGCGACCGGCCCCGCCTGGTCTGATTCAACTTCGTTTCGACTTCCATCCTGGTGCCGCTTTTGTTATAAACTTTTTCACGGGGATGTGGGCAGACCAACCTGATCACCAAAGTTGCAATGCAACGCAGCAAGTATTGTTGTGCGTGGATGGGCCGCGGGTAAGCAGATTAGACAGACCAGACCTGGCACCCAGACCACCCAAACCAAGCTGACTAGCCAGACCAGCCGGTCAGACCAGCCACGTAGACCAACCTGGCCAGTCAGGCAGACCAGCCAGACCAACCAGACCAGCTAGCCGTTCAGACCAGCGAAGGTCAGACCAGATTAAGCAGGTCAGCCTGCCCAGACCAAGCAGACAAGCCCAGACCAGACTAAGCAGACCAACCTGTCTGGACTAACTGAACTAGCCAAGCCAACCAGTCGGACCAGCCAGACCAGCCGGCCGGACAAGTCAGGCCAGCCAGCAAAACCAGCCAGCCAGGCGCCACTACAGCGAAACATGAATTTTGATGCAGACAGAACTGCAACAAAACAAAACTTCCAATGCGAAGAACAACTTTTTCGCGTCGTCCTCGCTTACATGTGCGCTTCCGCCTTCCCTGAGCTTTCCCAAACCACGCCTGGCTCCCACGCGGAATCCTGGGCTCCAGCTCGAGCAGGGCCACTACAGTACAACAGAAAAGTTGAGATGCCGAGAAAGCTGCAATGAAAAACAGCGGTAATGAGAACAGCATTGATTTCGTGTCATCGTCGCCGACATGTGCGCTTCAACCCTCCCTGCACCTCCCGAAACCACGCTTGACTCGCACGCGGACTCCCAAGTTTCTCAGCACGGCCACGACAGCGCAAACAAACATTGCAATGCAGAACGCCGGCAATCCATTGAGCGAGTGTTTGCGAGTCGTCGTCGCCAACATGTGCGCGTTAACCTTTCCTGAACCTCCCCGCAGCACGCTTGGCTCGCACGCGGGATCCCCAGCTCAAGCTCGAGCAGCGCCACTACAGCGCAAAAACATTGCAATGCAACCTTATCTTGGCGACGGACCCAACCATATGCAGTCGTGAATGCCCTCGTTGCGGGTATCGCCTTCGGGGGATATCTTCATGGGGCCATGCAGCATGCGAAAGGTGTGCCGTTATGGGGAGGGCACTCGGGCGTGATGTGGGCGCTGCCACTTGAGCTTGACGCGAAACCCACGATGGGGCCGCGAAGCACTTGAGGGGTACGCCGCAGTGGGACAGGGCCGCTTCTGGGGCCTTCGGCGGAGCACCCGATGGGGCCACGAAACGCTGTACTAGGTGGGGGAAACGCATAGGGACACTGCAACTGGGGCCTTCGGTGGAGCTCCCCATGAGGGCCACCGAACGTTGCATTGGGTGATGTCAGCGCATGCGAGTGCAGTCATTTGGGTTTTCGGTGGGGCTCCCTATGGGGCCACGGGGCGCTGTACTGGATGGGAACCACGTGCGGACACCGCCACTGAGGCACTCGGTGGGGCGCCCGATGGGGCCACGAAGCGCTGTATTGCGTGGGGGAACCGCATGCGAGCGCAGCCAGTGGGGCCTTCGGTGGACCTCCTTGAGGGGCCACGGAACGTTGTACTGGGTGGGTAAAACGCATGCGAACGCAGCCACTCAGGCATCCGGTCAAGCCACCTATGGAGCCACGAAGCGCTGTTTTGAGTCGGGTTCCCCCATGCGAGCGCCGTCACTGGGGTTTTCTGTGGGGCTCCATAGTATGGGACCACGGGGCGCTGTACTGTGTGGGGGAACCGCATGCGGACACCGCCGCTGAGGCATTCGGTGGGGCTCCCGATGGGGCCACGGAGCGCTGTACGTTGTGGGGGTCCCGCGTGCGAGATCAGCCACTGAGGGTTTCGGTGGAGCCCCTTATGAGGTGACGAAGCGCGGTACAGCGTGGGGGTCCCGCGTGCGAGAGCAGCCACATGTGTCTTCCGTGGAGGCCGCGAAGCGTGTCAGGGGTGTGCCAAAGTGAGGGATGAGAGGGAGGAGGAAAGAGGAGAGAAGATGAGAGAAGAGGAGGAGATGCGGGGCGCTGTCTCTTCAAGACGAGGACACAACACCACAAGATGGTTGGGCAAAACTAGCCATGCAGAAAAACAACATCTGCACTTCAAGCAACGCGTCGCCATGCGACCCAACTGTTTTCGTGGGCTGGTCGCTGGCATGCGCGCGTCAACCTTCCCTGCGCCTTTACAAACCACGCTTGGCTCGTACGCGGGATCCGCGAAGCTCTCTAGCGCAGCGCCAACACATGCAATGCATCAACGACAGTTTTCGTGCCGTCGTCGCTGACATGTGCGCTTCAAACTTCCCTGAACCTCCCCGAACCACTCTTGGCTCCCACGCGGAACCCCAAGCTCAAGCTCACCCAACATCGGGAATGCAAAAACAACATGTAATGCCAGAACAAAGAAAATCAACACAACTGTGTTCGTGTGGCGGTCGTCGACATGTGTGCGTCACCCCCCCCTGAACCTACCCAAATCACGTTTGGCTCTCACCCTAACCACGTTTGGTTCTCACGCGGGATCCCGAGCTTAAGTTCGAGCAGCGCCACTACAGCGCAAAAGAAGCTGCAATGCACAACAACACCGCAATGCAACAGACACCGCAATGCGACGACAACAGTTTTCGTGCCGTCGTCGCTGACATGTGCTCTTCAACCCTCCCTGAACATCCCCTCGCCCCGCTTGGCACTCACTCGGAATCCTAAGCTCAAGCTCGAGCAGCGCCACTACATGGCACCAGCATCGGCAATGCAAAACATACCCTGGCGAAGGATTCATCCATTTGCAGTCGTGAGCACCGTCGTTGCGGGTATCGCCGTCGGGGGATATCCTCATGGGGCCATGAACAACTGCGAAGGGTGTGCCGATGTGGGGCGGGGCCGCCATGTGGGCGCTGCCACTGGAGCTTCACGCGGAACGCATTATGTGGCTGCGAAACGAGTGAGGGGTGCGCTGCAATGGGGCGGGGTCGCCACTGGGGCTTACGGCGGAGCTCCCGATGGGGTCAGTAAACGCTGTACAGCGCGGGGGTCCCGCATGCGAGAGCAGCCACTGAGGCCTTCGGTGGAGCCTCCTTCATGGGGCCACGAAACGCTGCACAGCGTGGGGGTCCAGCATGCAAGCGCAGCCACTGGGGCCTTCAGTGGAGCCCCCTTACATCCCCAGGACGAGAGTTTTCTCCTCTTGCGCCCGGAACGACGGTTTGAAGTCTTGCTTGAAGTCTTGAATAGACGCGTATGGGATAACCGCCGCCGGACCCCATGAAGGTCGAGCGGGTCCAAATGATATTACGGTTTTTATTTCGGTGGATCCGATTTCCGTCCGCGCGGATCCGATTTCGGATGTTTTGGATCCGCGTGCGTTTTTTTTTTCGGCGGGCTCGTTTTCTACCTCGTTTAAAATTTAGTAAATTATTAAATTACAACGGGGAATCGGACGAAATCGGATCCGCGGACCCTGGAACCCGCCCGTGTTCAGATTCTACGGGGGAAGGGGATTCGGTCAACAACGTCCCAGGACGGGTCCTGCGCTGTATCGTGCCCTCCCATTAACTTCCCGCGCGCGCGGGCCCCACTCAGCATGAATGCGTATCTCTCCTCCGGGACGAGCTGCACGCAGCTCGTCGAGAAGCCGTCCGTTCGGCGGGGCCGATGTTACCTGTCGAACTCATCATCGCTATTGTCACCTCAAGGCAAATCTTTCGTCCTGCGTAAGTGCGTTTCGGCCCTGCGTCTCCTGACCCAACGGACTCCTTGTGAAATGTGGCGCGTCGGCTTTATGGTAACCAACAAGTCCGAAGGCCAAAACGCCCAGTGCGCTTCCACCCTGCGTCTCCTGACCCAACGGACTGCCTGTGAGATGGGGCGCATCGGCTATGTGGTAACCAACGAGTCCGAAGGCCAAACCGCCCATCCCCAGGACGACATTTTTCTTCTTGGGCACGGAAGGGCGGTTTGAAGTCTTGTTTGAAGTCTTGAATAGGCGCGTATGGGATAACCGCCGTCGGACCCCACGAAGGCCAAGCGGATCCAAATGATGTTATGGTTGTTGTTTAGGTGGATCCGATTTCCGTCCGCGCGGATCCGGTTTTGGATTTTCTGGATCCGCAAACTTGCTTATTGTCCTGTTCGGGGGATCCAACTTCTACCCCGTTTAAGGTTTTTTTTTTTTTTAAAAAAAAAATCAAACTTGGGAATCGGACGAAATCGGATCTGCGGACGCTGGAACCCGCCCGTATTAAGATTCTACGGGGGAAGGGGATTCGGTCATCGACGTTCCAGGATGGGTCCTGTGCTAGGTCGTGCACTCCCATTAACTTCCCGCACGCGCGGGCCCCACTCAACATGAATGCGTATCTCTCCTAAGGGACGAGCTGCACGCAACTTTTCCAGACGCCGTCCGTTCGGCGGCGCCGATGTTACCTGTCGAACTCATCATCGTTATTGCCACCCCAAGAGGCAAATTTTTCGTCCTGCGTAAGTATGGGGCCACGAAGCGCTGTACAGCGTGGGGGTCCCGCGTGCGAGAGCAGCCACAGGGGCCTTCGGTGTAGCTCCTATGGGGCCACGAAACGCGTGAGGGACGTGCCAGAGTGAGGGAGGAGGAGGAGGACGGAGGAGAGTAAAGGAGAAAAGGAGATGCGGGGCGCCGTCTCTTCAAGACGAGGACCCACCACCACAGGATGGTTTGGAAAACCTGCAATGCCCAAACACACGCAATGCAACACAATTGTGTTCGTGTGGTTTCAACCCTCCCTGGACATCCCCAAACCACGATTGGCTCTCACGCGGAATCCTAAGCTCAAGCTCTAGCAGCGCCATTTAAAGAATTTGCAGTGCACAACAAACATTGCAATGCAACAGCAACGGCAGTGTAAACAAAAGTTGTTTTCGTGTGGTGGTCTCCGACATGTGCGCTTCAACCTTCCCTGAACATGTTCCAACCACGCTTGGCTCTCACGCGGGATCCTAAGCTCAAGCTCGAGCAGCTAAGGTGAAGCTCCAGCCTCAAGCTTTAAGCTTGCTCTTTTGAAGGTTGGCGTCCTGTCGTGCGCAGCAACGGCTAAGAACTGGAGCTTAGGGAGAGGGGCGTATGCGTGCACCCGGCGCTGGACTCTCCATTCCGCTGTCCTTCTCTGTCTCTCTCTCTTCCCTCCCCGTTCGCTCGCCATCTCCCCTGGCTGCCATTTTCCAGCGTTTCAGGGGGCTTGTGCGGTTTTCCATCACCCTCTTGGCTTCGCCATCGTTGCCTTGCCCTGCTGCCTCTCTTGCAGGCCGCTGCTGAACTGCAGGCCTCCCGCGCGCGTCGCAGTCGATTCGGTCAGCCACGTTGCCCCCATGCTCGTCCTCCTCCTCCTCCTCCTGCCCCTCCTGCGCTCCTGCCGGCTGCGTGCGGGCTCCGTGGGTGCTGTGGGCCCGCGTCCTCTCTTGAGGGACCGCACGAGCTCGACACGTACACTTTGTTCATTTCCAATTAGTCGAAAGTTCTTTGATTTTTTTGGGGGCAAAGATCTCTTCATTTCTGATTGCTCTATCCTGGGCCTCCTCCTTTCCACTAGGGGCCAGGAACAATCAGAAACGAGCACGTTTAGACATGAACGACGTGTATAGTGAAGGTGTAATGTAAGGCACCCGCCGCGCTCAGAGGTTTCTCAGCGCCGCGATGCACGACAGCATGGACCCAGGGATTCGTCCTGGTTTGAATGTTGGTGTGTATGTGTCTGCGTGTGTCACCGTTCCCCCCGTAGTGGCACTGAGGATTGCTGAACTGAAGGTAGAGTCGAGTCGAGTTTCGATGTTTCGATTTGTGCGACTGTCACTTCCGAGCCAGGGTGGATGGGCCTCTGGGCGCACACACCAGCCCACGCCGAGAGGACCTTCAGACGTTGCGGGACGTGTTCCAGGCCTGCGACGCCAACAGCGACGGCAGCCAGGGCTTAACATATTGCTCCGGGGTGACGAAGCACCCCCCTCGCATCGTGACAAAATCACGACGGGCGTTCTTTCACTTTCAAAAACATCTCTTCTCCAGGCCCTGGAACAGGAAGCTGGATGACAAAGGATCCGGGGGAAGGGGGTCCAGGGATCCACGTCTCTAGATCATCACAGCGCTGGGCATCTGGGGAGCACGATGAAGGGGGAGGATGTAGATTCGGAGCGCCCCGCAGGTACGTTCGAAGCGATTCGAGGGTGCCTTTGCACTATCTCTCCTGTGCGTGCGAGGTGCTCAGAGATGCAACGCGGGGCGGTTCGGAAGCTACGCTGCGTCTGGGCCGCCCAGGCCCTTTGTAGCACCTGCGATGCCATACGAACGGGCTCCTCTCCACCTTGCCCCTCGCCGTCTCACGAGCGACGAACGTATCCGATATCCATTACACCAAAGAAAAAACTCTATCTGTGGATAGTTTTCGCTGAGGAGATCGACCGGGAACCCGGGAGCCAGGGAACCCAGAACCCACCGAAATCGGCCTGGAAACCATAACCGGGAACCCGGAAACCCGGAACCGGGAACCCGGGAACCTAGCTTGCTACCAAAATCGGCGGGAAATTTTCGCCAAATCCTCCAACTTCCGCTAGGACCCTTTCAGTGCAAGCACTGATTGGGGAATGTCCATGTCCTTGCGGTCTGGATACCGCGGGATTGCAATCCCGCGCACACGCACGCTCCACGCGGGGCATCTGCGCAAAGCTGCCCCGCAGTCGTGCAGTCGCGGCCGATGGGGGCCCCGACCGCAGCGCCATGACCATGGATATTATGTGTCCTGCCCACGAGCTCCTTCTGTCCCCAGACCCTCGGCGTTCTGTTTTCTTTTTTTGTTCCCCCTCCTCCCCGGGACCCGTTTCTCCTGAGTCGTTTTTCGACGGTCACGGGTCCCGGAGAGAGCCACCAGAGGCCGAACACGTTCAGAAATTGACCGCCGTCGTTTTTCTGTCACAGCGCGAGAGATGTTTGGCCCCCGTGAGGGGGCTGATCATGCCGCCGCGTGCACTCGCCAGCCCCAGGCAGCATCAACCTGCGGGAGCTCATCAAGGCCTGCCGCCAGCGCCCGGAAGTCGCGACATTCTTCGGCCTCCCGTCGGAGATCCACCAGGAGGGCCCTTCACGGCCGGCGGTGATCAGGGGCAACTTTAGGAGGGAAAGGCTCAGGGGGGACAAGCTCAAAGGGGTTGGCTCAGGGGTGATAGGCTCAGGGGGGAAAGGCTCAGGGGGGATAGGCTCAGGGAGAAAAGGTTCAGTGGGGATAGGCTCAGGGTGGATCACCCGTTCATCGCCGATAACGGCCTGATAGCCCACCCTGCCCAGGAACGTTCGGACTCGCCATCGGGGGCCCATATCGCCGATGTGCTGGCGATGTATTGCCGATTCGAGGTGGAGGTATCTGCCGCGAGCCGGTCCCCCCCGAACGTTGCCCCAGGTGATGGAATTCTTCCAGGGCGCCGACGCCGACAACGACCGCGAGATCACCTGGGAGGACCGTTCCTCGTCCTCGTCCTCCTCCGTCCTCGTGCGGCTGACTGTGCCTCGCGACTTCTGACAGGCGACTCGGTTTTTGATTCGTAGTGCTGGCTGATGTCTGAGATGTGCGGGGGTGTCGGAGTGTGCGTGTGTGTGTGTGCGTCGGAGACGAATGGGGAAACATTCGGAGGTCCGAGCGGATTTCTTGGGTCGGCGCTGCGCCCCGTTTCCCGATGCGCGGGGCATGCCAGATGCGGCGCCGGAGGTGCGGACAGTGGGGGCGAGAGCCGATACAAGAAGTCCCGCGCGGACCTTCCAAAGCTGATGTTCATGCTGCCGTTTCTTCCCTTAGTGCCGTTCTTGACAAACAAAAAACACTTGGCAGCTGAGTGGTCCCTGGAGATGGCAGGATCGTTCTTCTGCCGTTGCAACAATAAGCATGCTCATGAAACCCGGAAATAACAGCAATTACGTCAGGAAGCGGGGAAAGCGGCTCTGGGATTGGAATCCAAACCAGAGCCCCCAAATATCATCGATGAGTACAGTACCATACCAGACCCTGGCGCTGCCTTTTTGCGATGGGTTCATCTTCCATGTCACATAATTGACACGTCGCCACCTCACAATGTCGGCACACCTCTCACGCGTCTCGCGGGCCCGTAGGGAGCCCCACCGAAGGCCCCAGTGGTTGCGGTCGCATGTCCCAGCTCACCAGCTACAGCCATCTTGCTAGAGTGCCATATACCTGTTGTCTCCTTCAGGCGGGTCAATGGTCGGTGTGAGTGACATGCATTCGTGGGTTTCGCCCCTGCTTGCCCACCCGGCCCTCTTCTTCGGTCCCCTGGAGCATCATTGGGAATCCTGGGGCAGGGGCGTCGTCAAGCACGGGTTGGGAGCCATTCGCAAATCTGTTCCTCACACGGGGTCTTCTGCGAGGGATGACCCAGACAGAACCCAGCCGTTTCGCTTTGCGTCGCTCCCGTGCTGCTGGCCTTCCTGGTCCAGCGTCGGAGGGCCCCCGAGCACTTTCAGGGCGTGCACCGCGCCAGGGTCGCAGCCGATGCGGGTCGCATTGTTCCCCTGCGGATGAGCTCTTGGCGCGCTTGCGGGGGCGCCCTCCTGCCGCGCCTCCTCCGTGACACCGTCAGGAGCCTGGCGTCCCCGCGCTCGCCGCAAGGAGGGCGACCTCTGGCGCCGCGGGTGGACGGTGGCGTCGTGACCCTGCTCGGCTCGCGTGACGGCAGCGCCCCGCCCGCCCGCCCGCCCAGACGCTGCCGGGCAAAGTGTCCGTCCAGACTGGCACGCCCCTCGCCGCT
This sequence comes from Prorocentrum cordatum, assembly GCA_963575745.1. Classification (NCBI taxonomy): domain Eukaryota; class Dinophyceae; order Prorocentrales; family Prorocentraceae; genus Prorocentrum; species Prorocentrum cordatum. Next base: position 165,682 of record CAUYUJ010016176.1, on the reverse strand, counting down.
CTCGCGCGGCGCCAGGCGGAGGAAAGCGGCTGGAACTGCGCGCGCGTCGCGCAGATCATGCCGCAGAGTGTGCGCGTGGTGGAGGAGTGCCTCCTGTCGGCGGCGGGCGAGGAGCCGCCACCCCTGGAGTCGTGGAGCCTCACGGACAACACGCGGGCGACCTCCTTTGCAACGATACCTTCCGCATGCGCGAGCTGGGCATATTCCTGGCCAGCTTGCGCAAGGTTGTGGCGGTCCAGGAGGGCGCCAAGATCGCGTCATTGAGCTCGGACAGGAGTCGCGTGGTTTCCCAGAGCGCGCACGCGTGCAGCGCCTTGGTGTCCATGGGGCACGGAGCCTAATGCACCCCCCCTCAGGACGGCCTGGGGCAAATCCAACAAGTAGCTAGTGCAGGGTCACGGAAACGCGTCGTGCGCGTGGGTTGTGGGCGGAGGTGACGGGCGCGGGTCGCGGGAAGGTCGCAGGCGCGGTCCCGGCGTGTCGCGGAGGTGAGTCGCTGGAGTCGGTCGCAGTGGCGGGAGGGCCTGGCGATGGGCGGTGCCAGGACTGAAAAACGCTCGTCGGCCCACCGCGTGTCAGGCCTGAAACGCTGGCGTGTCAGGACTGAAATTGGTCCCGTGTCAGGATGGAAACGACTCCCGTGTCAGGACTGAAATTGGTCGCGTGTCAGGGTGCAGATGGTTGCTTGTGATGTGTTTTACAGCGTTCTGGGACGGTGTCAGCACTGAAACGATTTCCGTGTCAGGACTGAATTTGTTCCCGTGTCAGGACTGAAACGGGCCCGTGTCAGGACTGAAATTCGTGCCGTCTCAGGACTGATACGCTGTGCTGGCGCCTGCGCGTGTCAAGACTGATACGCTGCGGTGGTGGCGTTGTTTGGAGGGACAGGAAAAAATGATAGTGGAAGAAATAATAGGGGGACGATGCTGAAGGACAGGATGAGGAGTGGGAGGCGGAGGAATACTTGGAACTGTTTGCGGAGGGAGAGGAGGCGGAGGGTGATGATAATGATGATTCGGAGGACGGGGGGCGCGGTTTGTCCGCCCCCCCGCCGTGTGAATCTACCACGGATGCCTTTGGGCAGTGCCGCCAGTCCCCGCTGATCTGGGCATCGGGGACTCCGTCCTCCTTGTCCCCGTTCTCTTCCCGTTCCTCGTTACCGTTTTATTCCTGGGCGCTTCTGGGGCCTTCTTCTGGCCATTTCGGGGCCCTGGGGGGCGGTTTTGGGGAACTGGAAGTGTTTGCGGCTGCCAGGTCGGATTCGCAGGGTTCCCATTGTGCTAGCCCATGGCTCTCGGAGGGTTGTCCGGGATCCGCTATGGCCCTTTCGTGGGGCTGCTTGTCAATATTTCACCTTCTGAGTCATCCGCGCGTTTCATTTGGGCACGGGGCAATCCATGGAGATCCCGAAGCAGACCCGGGCAAGAATTAGAAAGATCGTGGCCTTGGAGGCGCAAAACCTTACACCCGCATGTGTGAGGGGGGCGCAGGGGATTCGTGCCAATCGGCCCGCTTCGCGCGGCTTTGACCTGGCGCAGTGCCCGGGTTCTCGGCCGCGGTTCCGGGGCAGCCCAAAAACCCGATCACGAAAATGTTGTCCAAATCGGCTTAGGTGGTTGGTGGCTTCAATCGGGGGCAGGGCTCCTCCCCCCAGAAGCCTCCTCACGCCGCCCCCCTCAACCAGCCCCGCGTTCCCTTTCCCTCCGGACCCTCTTCCTGGGTATCTCGTGCTTCAGTGAAAAATCAGCCGTGCCCGGAGCATCCGCCGAGAACACCAAACTTGGGAGCGACTCCCCGTGCGGTTTCTTACAGCCAATGGGGCGCCGCGTTCGGCTTGTAGCCGCGCGCGCACCCTCCTAGTGGCGACGTTGGAGTCGTCGCGACAGGCGGCGGGCGCTCGTGAGGGCGCGAGCTGTTGGCCGTCGTGCGATGCCACTGCCGGAAACCGCGTCGCCGACGTTGTGTTTTGGCCAGCGCGCAATTGCACATGCCTTGTGGCTTGCCTTATGGGGCAACACCGTAACAGGGTGGGGTTGACTAAATCCACGGCGACGGAACCAGGATAAACATTCAGCCAGGACCAGCAGCAAAGACTGCAAAACGGAGCAAGTGACAACAACATACCTTGAAGTTTCCCTTGAAGTTTCCTGGGCCCGCTGAGCCTGAGAGGGCCAGAGGTGTCGCAACAAAAACCATCAGGGCCAGCTGTTGCGTGCTCGTCCGGCGCTCCTTTGGGGCGACGCCGTGCGTCGCGCCGATGCCTTTTGGGGGCGCCCCTCCAAGGGGCTGGCCCCCCGTTCGGGCTGGCGGCGGCTCGAGAGGCCCAGGGCGGGCCCGCGCTGGCAACCACACGTGAGCCGTACACGTACCCCTGCAGGATACGGGGCCCGCAAATATACACCACCACCGCCTCCCTCAGCCCCTCCCCCTCCCAGGAAAGAGGAGAGGAAGACGAGGCTGGAGGAGGGGAGGGGTAATTATGAAGGTGGTGGTGGCGTATATTCTTGGGGCCCGCGCAGGAGAGATTTTTGAAACACCGGGCCCCAATAAGATGCGCCGCCACCACCTCCATCCTCCCCTCCCCCCTCTACCCTCCTCTTCCTCTTAGTTTTCCTGGGGCAGGGAGGGGATGAGGGTGGAAGTGGTGGTGGTGGTGGTGGTGGTGGTGGTGGTGGTGGTGGTGCGTTTTTGGGCCCCGCACAGAGATCCGATGCTTTGGGGTGGCCCGATTTGGGGATCTGTTCGGCCTCCTGGCGCCCTCCACAGGCCTTGGGACCGTCAAGAAAGACGGCTCAGGATGAAAAGCACGGGCCCTGGAGAAGTGCTCCACATCTCTGGGTTCCACACATCGGAAACACCGGATGTCTGGGGAAGGCTGTTTGGAGCCAGGTCCCCGGGGGGTGTCCGAAATCCCAGCGTCGAATGTATCCGTGGACGCCGTAGGGGTAGGATTCGCCAGGTGTCGCAGACAATCGGGTCATCGAGGCCTCCTTTAAGGGGTTCCCAGCAGCAGCGGTCGGAGGATCGGTCCGCATCGGCGATGCGCTTCGATGCGGAGCCCGATTTTCGCGACGACGGCGCCGATGCATCGCCGACATCATCGGCGATGCGGCGGGATCATCCGACCCCGTCTGCTCGGGCCTCACTTTTGAGGCCTCCGGGTAATCGGAGCGGTTTCGTCAGCTGGAAACGCGGATGCCCTCCAGGAGGGCTTGCAGCAGGAGGTGGAGTCTGGCCATGAAGGAAAACGGGTCCCAGGAGGTTTTCTCTGCTTTTGGTCTCAAGGGGCCTTCCAGCAACCCCTGGGCCGTCAAAAAATCTTTCGGGACGAAGCCTTGGTCCCGCGGGATGGCCCCGAGGTGCAGAATCGACTTTCTTCATGACCGAGGAGGTGGTTTCTCCTCGGTGTGGTGGGGACGGGCGAGGACCAGGAGGAAAAGGAGGAGGAGGAGGGAGAAAAGGAGGGAGGAGGAGGAGAAGGAGGAGAAGGAGGGAGAAAGGAGGGAGGAGGAGGAAGAGGAGAAGGAGGAGGAGGAGGAGGGAGGAGGAGGACGAGGACGAGGACGAGGACGAGGGCGAGGACGAGGAGGAAGAGGAGGAGGAGGAGGAGGAGGAAGAGGAGGAGGAGGAGGAGGGAGGAGAGGAGGGAGGAGGGAAAGGAGAATGAAGAGGGGGGGCGGATGCAACCGGGCGGATGATGAGGGGGGAAGGGAGGACCGGGCTTGAGGGCCCGCTCACGTGGGCCTGTCGGCGGCAGCGCCCCCCCGCGAGTTTCGCCTCCGCCTTGCCCACCGCTTCCGGGCCCGCCCATCGCCAGCGAGTCGAGCTAGGGCCAGAGGGGGCTCCGTCTCCGCCCCGCTCACCGCGCCCGGACTGGCCGCCGCTGCCGCTCGGGTATATTCGGGGCCCCAGTGAAAAGGAGCCCCTTAGTGATTGGGTGATTGGGCGCCGAAGTCGCAAACATGGAATGGAATCACTCAGCCAGGTCTGCCGTAACTGGTTTTTCTTCGTGTGACGGCAGCTCGGGTTTGTGAAATGGGGCGGGGGGGGGGCGTCCCCCAGTACACATCACTAAACCAGAACCCACTAAACGCAGTCGCGCCAACGCCCGATCCGCGCTGAAGCCGCATTCTGGCGGAGGCGTGACCACGTGGGCTGCATTGCACGGCGTTCGACGGAGGCTCGGAGGCCGAGGAGGGAGCGAGCCAAGGGGGGGGCTAGGCGCAGGGGGGGGACGCATCGACCCCCAATCGCCCATTCATCGCCGATAGGGGCGCGATGCGCGATAGCCCGCCCCGTCCGGGAACTTGCGGTTTTGCTATCGGGGGCCCATCGCCGACCTATCGGCGATGTATCATTGACTCCAAGCCGATGTTTCTCTCCCCCCCCCTGGGCCAGTCCCCCCTTCGTGTTGCCCCTCGCCTCCAGGGCTGGGTGTCCCACCCCACCCCCACCCAGCCGGTCCCCCCTCCGTGCCACCCCTCACCTACAGGCCTGGGTGCTTCCCCCATTCCTCCCCCCCCAGCCGATCCCCGCTCCGTGTTGCCCATCTCCTCCAGGCCTGGTCGGGCGAGGCCTTGGCCTCCATACATGCTGTTGCACATGCACGCGTGTTGTGGTGAAGCGTTGCGTTGGCTATGGAGGAGGAGGAGGAGGAGGAGGAGGAGGAGGAGGAGGAGGAGGAGGAGGAGGAGGAGGACGAGGAGGAAGAGGACGAGGAGGTGGAGGAGGAGGGGGAGGATGGGGAGGAGGAGGAGGAGGAGGAGGAGGAGGAGGATGAGGAGGAGGAAGTGAAAGTGGAGGGGGAGGAGGAGGAGGAGGGGGAGGAGGAGGAGGAGGAGGAGGAGGAGGAGGAGGAGGAGGAGGAGGAGGAGGAGGAGGAGGAGGATCCGTAGCCATTTTGGCTCAAGCCTGCCTTGGGCGCCAGGCGGGCAGGTGCTCGCTTGGCCTCTCTCGTCTGCTGCTGCGCTCGAGAGCGGCTCAGTCTCCTTCCCCTTCCGCGGCCCCCCGCGATGGCGGCGAAGGATGGCCTGGACAAGGCGGTGGCTACGGTCTCGCCCCCAGCGGGGATCTGGTGGCGGCTCTCGCCCCACTGGCTCGGGCGGCGGCAGCGGGGGCTGCGGAGGGCGGAGGCGGGCGGCAGAGCGTGGCGGCGGCTGTCGCTGCTGCCCTCCGCACGGGCGCCTCGCTGCTGGGCTTGCAGCAGGAAGTGCAGCAGGTGCCGCTCGGCGAGGCGGGCAGGCAGGAGGTTGCGACGCGCCTCCTTGCGATCGAGCGGGCGCTCAAGCTGCAGGTCGCGGGACTGCCCGTCCCAGGCGCGGTCCGCCTGGACCGCAACCTTGCGGCCCACGCCGAGCTCGGCGAGGGCGCCGGTGTCCTGGGCCTGCCGGTCAAGGAGAAGCGGAGCCGACAGCGTGGCCGCAGGCGCGGGCGCAAGCAGGCCGAGCGGTACGACAAGGCGGATGACACCTCGGAGACAGCCGACCCGTCTGAGGAGGCGGACTCGGAGAAGGTCTCCGTGGACTCCGCGGGGGAGGACAAGGTGCTGGCCGAGGTCGACAAGGCCATCCAGATCGACTCGGCGACGGACGCTGCTCATGGCGACCCTGTGCAGCAGCAGCCTGCCATGGAACCCCACTCCTCCATGGTAGGTGACATCGACGGTGGGATGGACACAGTATTTGGTCACATCGCTGCGGGCGACCTCGCGCTGATCATGGCGCCAGACTCGGACTCGGAAGCAGATGTGGCCCACTCGGCGATGCTCGACCAGAAGGGCCGCGAGCTCACGCGGGAGGCGGCGTGGGAGGAGTACCTGGTGCTGGACTCCAGGGGCTCGAACCTCCCGCGCCACCTCCGCCCCCGCTTCGAGGATCTGGAGGCCTTCCTCGGGATCGACGGGCACTGAACTGCCAGCCTTGCTTTTTCGCCGCTTTGCTGCAGGTTCTGCCAGCGGTAACAGACGGCATCGGAGCCAACAGGAGCCAACAGGAGGAGGAGGAGGAGGAGGAGGAGGAGGAGGAGGAGGGCCAGCCTTGCTTTTTTTTTTGCGTTTCTGCAGGACAGACGGCAGGAGCCAACAGGAGGAGGAGGAGGAGGAGGAGGAGGAGGAGGAGGAGGAGGAGGAGGAGGAGGAGGAGGAAGAGGAGAAGGAGGAGGAGGAGGAGAAGTGGAGGGGGAGGAGGGAGAGGAGGAGGAGGAGGAGGAGGAGGAGGAGAGGAGGAGGAGGAGGAGGAGGAGGAGGAGGATGGGAGGAGGGGAGGAGGAGGAGGAAGAGGAGGAGGAGGAGGAGGAGGATGAGGAGGAGGAGGAGGAGGAGGAGGAGGAGGAGGAGGAGGAGGGGGAGGTGGAGGAGGGACAGAAAAAGGAGGAGGAGGAGGAGGAGGAGGAGGAGAAGGAGGAGGAGGAGGACGTGGAAGTGGAGGAGGAGGAGGAGGGAGGAGCGCGGAGGAGGTTGAGGAGGAGAAGGAGGAGGAGGAGGATGAAGAGAAGGAGCAGGAGGAGGAGGAGGAGGAGGAGGAGGAGGAGGAGGAAATGGGAGGAGCGGATAGAGAGGAGGAAAGGGAGGAGGAGGAGGAGGAGGAGGAGGAGGAGGAGGAGGAGGAGGAGGAGGAGAAAGAGCAGGATGAGGATGTGGAGGAGGAGGGGGGAGCGGGAGGAGAGAGGAGAGAGGAGAGACGAGGAGGAGGATGAGGGGGATGAGGAGGAGGACGAGGATGAGGAGGAGGACGAGGAGGACAATGAGGACGAGGTGGGGAGGAGGAGGCGGAGGCGGGAGGAGGAGGAGGAGGAGGAGGAGGAGAGGCGTAGGAGGAGGAGTTGGATGATGATGATGATGATGATGATGATGATGATGATGATGATGATGATGATGATGCTGATGATGATGATGATGCTGATGATGATGATGATGCTGATGATGATGATGATGATGATGATGACGATGATGATGATGATGATGAGGAGGAGGAGGAGGAGGAGGAGGAGGAGGAGGAGGAGGAGGATGATGATGAGGAGGAGGAGGAGGAGGAGGACGAGGCGGCGGGAGAAGAGAAGAGAGAGGAGAGAAGAGAGAGGAGAGAGGAGAGGAGAGAAGAGAGAGGAGAGAAACGAGAGGAGAGAGGAGAGAGGAGAGAAGAGAGAAGAGAGAGTTAGAGAGGCTCCCCGTGTCTGTCGTTTGTTGCCCTGTCGACGTCGGCAGCCGCTTACCGTAGCTCCCGCCCCACCATACCAACCATTGCGTTGGATATTGGATTTGCAGTTTTCGCCCTCACCGTCCTGGAGCTCCGGCTCCCGCTACCATGGCAGCAGATCCGGGGATGGACGCGGCAGTTGGCCTTGCCCCCAGAGCAACGCGCGCACTTCGCGCCAGCGCCCCCCGCGCTCGGCTCGCACCTGCGGGCGCGGGGCGATTTGGCAGACGCGCCCGTCGAGCTGGGCCAGAATAGCGGCCTTGAGCAGTCGGCCGGGTGCTTGACGCAGCTTTGGAACGCCCTCGGGCCGCTTGGGAAGCGCACGGTTGGCGAGCACGGCCTATCGCTGCAAGCGACTGGGAAGTTTGCTGCGCGTCTGCGCGGGCGCTGCAAGCCAGCGCGTCCTGCGCGCGCAGCTGGCCGGCGAAACTGAGGCAGCCCGCTACGGCGCCATTCTGGCGGGCTGCTGGGGGGAGCTCGGCGAGTGGCACCTGGACGCCGCGGCGCGGGAGATCTTCGGCCTCCCCTCAAGCCGTCTGGCGCGGGGCTGCACTGGGCTACCGCGCGACGAGCCGCGGCGTTCTGGGCCGGCTGGGCGTCGCGCGTGTCCTGCGTGGCCGCGGACCTCGTCGCCGACTCCCTGCTCGAGCTCCTGGACGCGGCGCCACGACTCGGCGAAGCCCCTCCGACGCGCGGACGGAGCTCTCCCTCCAGGGCGCGGACCCCACACCGGGCGCTTCTTTGCTGGACGCCCTGCAGCACGCGGCGGAGCAGAGCGCCCTTGTGCAAGCTGCGCAAAAGAAAACCCACGCTTCCCCAAGGCAGCGTTTGCACAGCCACTGGCGGGCGACGTTCCTGGGGGCCGGAGGGCCAGGGGCCGCGGGGTTCCTCGGTTACCCGAGCGACCCCGCTTGCTCGCTGGAAGACCCGCTCTGGGCCACAGGGCCCCGTGCCCGCGCGCACTTGCCCATGCCTGAACGCGCGCAGGCAGAGCTCCAGACGGCCGCGCAGTACTTGCCAGAACCGCCCGGCCGCCGAGAGAGCTCACGGCGCGCCCTGCGGACAGCCGCTGGACGAGCAAGGCGCGCGCGCGACCGCCTGCTCCCTGGGCGGCGGTGTGCACGCCGCCACGGCAGCCTCGAAAACGCGGTGGCCAGCCTGGTCCGCCGCTGGCTGCACGCCGCTGGCGGAGCAGCGGGTGCCGGCTTGGGACCGTGTCCGCAGCCGGTTGCCAGCAAACCCGCCGGACGCAGACCCCCTCGGTCGCGCGGTCGCGCGGTCTTCGACGTCGAGTGCAGCGACGGAGCCGGCCGCCATTGGATCGATGTTTCGATCCGCACCCGGCAGCCGAGGACGCGGTGCAGGCGGCGGTGCGCCAGCCTGGCGAGGCCGCCAGGAGGGGCGAGCGCAAGAAGCACGCCAGTTACCCAGGGGGCAGACTGACGCCATTGTGGTAGAACCCCCCAGGCGCCTGGGCGGGAAGCCCGACAATGGCTTCTGCGGCAGGTGTGCACCCTGTCCGAGGACGAGCCGGTCGGCGAGCTGACCCGGGCCTGCAAGGTCGTCAGTTGCGCCGTGCAAGCGAAGCTGGCGCTGCAGCGCCGCCGCGCAGCCGGGCTGGCCTGACGCTGCGGAGAGCAGCCTGCCCAGGTGGCGGCGGTGGGCTGATTGCTGGCCGGGGGCAGCCCGCAAACTGAGAAGGGCGCGCGCCGCTCGCAGCGCCCCTGCCTGTGTACCCCCCTCTCCCCCTCTTCCCCTCCCCCTCCCCTCTCCTTTCCCGCTCCTTGCCTCCGGCGGTCGCGCGAGCGCCTACCAGGGGGGGCCGGTGGCGATCCCCGGCCGTGCGTCCGTCGCCTCCGCCTCCCGGTTCTCTCCCGGCTCCTCCTCCTCCTCCTCCTCCTCCTCCTCCTCCTTCTCCTCCTCCTCCTCCTCCTCCTCCTCCTCCTCCTCCTCATCGCCGCACGAGTGCTAGGTGAAGCCAGAAGCATGGGGTGTCCTCTTCGCCTCATGTGGTCGATCCTGAAGTACCACCACGTGCCGAAGAGGCTCAAGGCGTTTGGCTCGCTGTCGACGGGCTTCACGGCGCACCGGGGCATCTTGGCGGGCTGCTCCCACTCGATGGCGGTGCTGGTGGTGGTCACGGCACGGTCGCTCAAGAGGCTCGCCAAGTTCGATGTCATCCCCAGGACTCTGGCGGACGATGCCTCGGTCCAGTGGGTGGGCCAGGACTTGCGTGGCGTGCGGGTGCTCTGGGAGGCGGTGCTCAGGTATAAGTGCGAGGTGGCGGAGGTCGGGCTGGAGCTGCAGGTGGGCAAGTCGGGGTATGTTGCTTCGTCGAGGCGGGGCCATGCGGCGGTGACGCCCTTCGCCTCGAAGGTCAAGATCCGCCCGAAGCAGCACGTGAGGAACCTCGGCCACGACCTCAACGGCACGAAGGCGAGAAGGACGGTGGCTAAGAGCAGGCTCAAGAAGTTGAGGCCAAGGATAATAACAGCGAGGACTTTGAGGAGGGCCGCTGGCACCAAGGCTGCCTGCCTGTGGCAGACGGGCCTGCTGCCTTCCACGGCGCATGGGGCCGCGGTGGGAGGCGTTTCGCCGAGTGAGCTGGGCGCGATGCGCTCGGAGGCGGCGAGACTGGCAGGTGTCGAAGGGCGAGGAGGCAGCATCAGTCTCTACCTGGCGAGCCAGCGGAACCCCTACTACGACCCGATCTTCGCTGCCATGTTCGAGCCGATCATGCAGTGCGCCAGGGTGATCTGGCGCCGGGAGATCAGCTTGGGGGCGCTGGAGCGGGCCAGGAGAGCCACGCTGGACAAGGTGGAGGTCGGCGACGACAAGCTCACGTGGGCAGCGGCCAGGGGGCCGCTGAAGGTTGTCATCCTGTCGTTCAAACGGATCGGCTGGGTGATGTGCTCGTCGCTGATGGTCAAACCTGATGAAGGACCAGTGATTTCGTTACTGGCAACTCCACCACGGTTTCTTCGGGACCTCCTGGGGCAGGGGATTCAGAGGTGGCAGATTAGGCAGATCGCGGCACACCGTGACGCCATGAGTTGCTCGTGCATTGTGCGCGGGGAGGCGGGGCGCTGTGCCTTCCCCAAGACGCCGCCGCTGTGGCCGAGAGGCCTGCGCGCCTGTGCGGGGGGGCGGGGGGCGGCGGTGACTGGGGCGGGGAGGGCGGGGGCGCTTCGCAGTCTCTGGGCTGATTCCCTGTGGCCTCGGGCCAAGCTCTATAAGACAGGACTCTGTGAGCACCAGGGCTGCAGAGCGTGCTCGCATAGGATGGAGCCCCTCGGGCATGCCTTCGTCGAGTGCCCAGCGCTGACGCAGCGGCTGCTGGGCGACGACGAGGACCGTGGCCTCGACCCCCAGCTGGCTGCGGCTAGGGATGCGATGCTCGAGCACTGACCTGTAGGAGAGGGGCGCCAGGACACGGACTCCTTCGCGTCTGGCGTGGGGGCCCCACGGTGGCCGCGCGTTGCTGTGCCACCGCCGCCAGAGGACCCTCCGAGCTTGCTCTGGGTTGACTGGGCGTCGCCGAGTGACGGTTGGAGCCAGAGGGTGTTCACGGACGGCTCGGGATACCATTGTGATGTTCCCGAACTGCGTCGGTGCGGCTGGGCTGCCGCCATGATAGATGCCAATGGAGTTCCTGTGAGAGCGGCGCGCGGTTGTCTCGCAGGCGGCCAGCTGACTGTAGGCAAAGCTGAGAGAGTTGCGGGGCTCAAGGCCCTCCAGCACATGCCGTCAGTGAGGCTGGTTATAAGTGATCTGCTCGAGTTCGTGAACGAAGGGCGCCAGTGGAAGGCTGGTGAGGTGGCTAGTTTGTCTGCGGCGAGTGCTGCCTACCCGAGTGTCTGGCGGCAGCTCAACCGTCTCCAGCGTGAGCCTCCCAGCTTCGCCTGGGTACCGTCCCACCTGGGTGATGAGGATGTGCTCTTTCCCCGCTCCTGGAGGTCCTTCCTCGCCCCCCTTCCTCTGGGTCGTCGGGAACAGGTGGGCGGATGTTTTCGCCAAGCTTGGGGCCCTGTCGGTCAAGCTGCCTGACGGGCATTGTAGGTTCTATAAGGACTGCCTATCGAGTGCCAAGGTGTATGCTCGCTACCTCGCCTGGGCGGTCCAGCGGAGTTGTAGGCTCGAGCTGTGGTCCGAGAGGGGCGCGGCCGAAGGCGCCGACGGCAGGGCGAGGGCCAAGACCCCGACCCAGCCTAGGCTGACTCTCGCGCTGCATGAGCACGATCTTGTGGAGCTAGGAGATAGGTTGTTCTGCAGAAGGTGCCGACGCTCGGCTAAGACTGCGGTGGCCCGCAGACAGCTGGCTGGAGGCACCGACAAGAGATGTGTCCCCTCAGCTGTGGCTTGTCTGCAAGCTAAGATCCAGGAGGCTCGCGCCAACGCCGACCCGGTTGGGTTCGCTTGGGGGCGGCCTTTTGGGTGGGGCCTCGGGGGGCTCGTCTCCTGGTCGCGGTGACGGGGGGGCCGTCTGGGGGCGGGGTGGGCGGGCCTCGAGGGGCAGAGCGCCCTCGTGCCTGGAGGACACGACGTCACCGTCACGGGCACGGTGGTGCGGTGTCGGCGGTGCGGGGCCTACGGGCCCGACAGGGTGGGCAGGGCTTTCGCGGCCCCTTGCCCTGACCCGCAGGAGTTGCCAACGAGTCGCAAGCGTGTTCTCCGTCTGTTGGCTCGGGGGCAGCACCCCAAGAGGGGCGGGACCCTGGAGGCCAAGGAGGTCCTCGTCGCCCTTGCGGGCGGACGCGCGCCCGACGAGGAGGCCGAGGTGCCTGGCAGTGCTGGAAGCCTGCCTGGCAGCGCTGAGAGGGGCGGGGAGGTCGTCGTCGAGCCGCCGGAAGGGGAAACGTGTACTGATGCTGCGAGCAGGCCTGCCGCGCGGTTGGTGGGCACGCTCGGGGACACATGTGCTGCGAGGATGGAGGCGGGTCCCCATGGCTGCAGAGTGTCCTAGCTCTGGTTTCAAATTGTCGGGTTGCCGCGACCTGGCGGGGGAGGGGGGAGCGACGGCCAGCTCCTGCGCCTCCCAGGGGGGGCCGCTGGCTGACGCTCAGCCTCCTTCGGGTCCGACAGGCCCAGCGTCGGCTGACGGCCCCCAGAGTCCCGTGCATGCCGCGCCTCGCGCTCGGAGGGCTGTTGTCAGGAGTGGAGCTCCCGACGCGCCTCAGACGCCTGCTGCTGCAGGCGAGCCTGCTGCTGGCCCCTCCCAGTCGGGGGCTCGGAGGGCTGCAGTCAAGAGCGGAGCTCCCGGCGAGCCTCCAAGGTTCGCGGAGGACGAAGGCGGGGTGGCGACGTCGGGTGGGGGAAGGAGTATTGCTGCTGCGAGCAGGCCTGCTGTGCAGAGGGCGAGCTCGCTCGGTGACATTTGTGCTGCGAGGTCGGAGGTGGCTCCCAAGGCCGCTGCGATCCCTAGTCCTGGTTTCAAGCCGTCGGGTTGCAGCGACCTGGTGGGGGAGGGGGGGCGACGGCCAGCTCCCGCGCCTCCCAGGGGGGGCCGTTGGCTGATGCTCAACCTCCTTCGGGACCGACCGGCCCAGCGCTGGCTGACGGCACCCAGGCTCCTGTGCGTGTTCTGCCTCGTGCGCGAAGGGCTGCTGTCAGGAGTGGCGCTCCCGACGCGCCTTCGCCGCCTGCCGCTGCAGGCGCGCCCGTTGCTGGCCCCTCCCAGGCAGGGGCTCGGAGGGCTGCTGTCGGGAGCGGAGCTCCTAGCACGACTCCACGGCTCGATGCCGCGGAGGCGAGGCCGTGTGGAGGAGGCGGGGGTGGGGTCGTGAGGTGTGTACCCGTCACAGATTGTGGAGGAGGCGCGGGCTGCGCGGGGCAGATGTGGCTGGCCGCCTTGCCCAGAGGTTGCTGCGGGCTGCGCGGGAAGAGTCGCCCGTGGCGAAATTGGGCCAGGCCCAAGCGCCTGGCCTGCATGGTGGAGGGGCCCCGTGCGGGCCGAGGGCTGAACCCCAGGAGAGGGAGAGGCCCCCAGGGGCTCGGGCCGACTGCTAAGCTTGGAGTTTGCCCGAGTCCCTCTTTTCTCGTGCGCAGCAGGGGTCCGTGTTTGGACTCTTGCTCGACTTCATTCCCATTCCCATTCCCATTCCCATTCCCATTCCCATTCCCTCCTCCTCCTCCTCCTCCTCCTCCTCCTCCTCCTCCTCCTCGTCCTCGTCCTCCTCCTCCTCCTCCTCCTCCTCCTCCTCCTCCTCCTCCTCCTCCTCCTCCTCCTCCTCCTCCTCCTCCTCCTCTTTGCTCCTGCCAGAGCGCCCGTTCCGTTGAAGGCGGACGGGGAGGTGCCCGCGTGGTGCCCTGCTCCCTTGGGAGGCTGGGGCCGGGCAGGTTTGCTGCCGTGGCGTGGCGAGACCAGGACCAAACCCCGAAGCCGGGGGGTCCCCCCTTGCGCCGGGGGTGGGACCCACTCGGGTGCCCCCGGGCCAGGAGGAGGAGGGGGAAAACGAGGAGGAAGAGGAGGAGCAGGTGGGGAAGGTGGAGGGTGTGGAGGAGCACAAAAAAAACAAGAGAAGAGGAAGAGGAGGAGGAGGAGGAGGAGGAGGAGGAGGAAGAGGAGGAGGAGGAGGAGGAGGAGAAGGAGAAGGAGGAGAGGAGGAGGAGGAGGAGGAGGAGGAGGAGGAGGGAGGATGATGACGATGATGATGAGGAGGGGGAGGAGGAGGAGGAGGAGGAGGAGGAGGAGGAGGAGGAGGAGGAGGAAGTGGAAGTGGAGGGGGAGGAGGAGGGGGAGGAGGAAGAGGAGGAGGAGGAGAGAGGAGGAGGAGGAGGAGGAAGAGGAGGAGGAGGAGGAGGAGGAGGAGGAGGAGGGAGGATGATGACGATGATGATGATGATGATGATGATGATGATGATGATGATGATGATATGATGATGATGATGATGATGATGATGATGATGATGATGATGATGAGGAGGAGGAGGAGGAGGAGGAGGAGGAGGAGAAGGGGGAGGAGGGAAAGAACAAGGCGGAGAGGGAGAGGAGGAGGATATGGTGGAGGAAGAGGCGGATGAGGAGGAGGAGGTGGAGGAGGAGGAGGGAGGAGGAGGAGGAAGGAGGAGGAGGAGGAGGAGGAGGAGGAGGAGGAGAGAGGTGGTGGTGGTGCACGTTGGCCTAAGCGTTATAGCTGTGTTCATGCTACCTCAGAAAGAAAGCTTTATACATCAAAACTTGAATTCGATTCGGCCTCTCCACGGGGCCAGGCGCTGTAGTCGCCTTTCCCTCGCGATGGCCTTGTTGGCCGCAATTCTGGCCAACTGCTCCTCGGAAAAGGGGAGGAGGGAAGGGCGGGGGAGGAAGGGAGGGAGGGGGGGCACAAACAAATAAAGGGCACGGTCCTTCGTGGGCGCCGCCCACGGAGAGGAGAGAGGAGAGAGGAGAGAGGAGCGGGGAGAGGGGAGAGGGGAGAGGGGACAGGGGACAGGAGAGAGGAGAGAGGAGAGAGGAGAGAGGTGGAGACACAGGGAGAGGGCGGGCCCATTCGCTCGAGGCAGCCGCGTGCCTAACTTTGAGGCCGAGCTCGGCCTCGACGGGGCGCGCGGTTCTCCTCGCCTCTCGGCGTGCCCTCGGGGGCGGTCAGCACATACACGGCCTTGCGGGACCCTGGACCGCGACACCATGGATGCGAGGAGTCTTGCTCGGGGGTGTCCCGCGCGGAACGCATCCGTGCGACATTCGACTGCGTCCGCGTGTCCACGGGAACGCGCCACGAATATGGCCGCGAGGGCGTCGATACGGAGATGCTCGCCGCGCATGTGTTTCCCCGCCTCCTCCCCCCTTCGCTGGCGGATCGAACCGAGGCACGGCGGCGGAGGAGACTGCCTTATCTTCCATTTCCTCCTCGCACTCTTCTCCTTCTTTGCCTCTTGGCACAACACAGAACCACAACCACTACTGAGTGTTTTTTACTGGAGGGCCCCTCGGGAAAGAACCCGCCGCCCTCGACATGAGCACTTTGGCAGTGGCTGTGGTCAGTTTGTCCGCCTGGGGACGCCCATGTCGACCATGACCCCTGCTATGCCGGCTTCGGTGTTCTGACACTTGTCGGCATGAGCGCGGCCCCCAGGTATGTGCTCGACGTGACATCCTTCCTTGCCCCCCCTCATCCCACTCCTCCCCTCCGTGGCCGCCCTGCCTCTCGTCGCCCTGCCTCTTGCAGTACGCAAGTCGCTGTCCAGGGCACCTGGGCCGCAATTCGCCAGGTCCGCTATACATTGTTCATTTCTGATTATTCGGAAGCTCTTTGATTTTTGGGGGGCCGAGATCCTTTCATTTCTAATTGTTCTGTCCTGGGCCTCTTCCTGGCCACTGGGGGGCCAGGAACAACTAGAAACGAGCACAATTAGAAATGAGCTCGATTAGAAACGAACGACGTGTACACAGACACGCGCGTGTCTTCGATGTGATCGTGGCCGCCTGCTGTCCCCGCGTCGCCTCCCTCCTCCTCCCGGCCCCGCGGACCGCGGAGGAGCTCTGCCGCTTCTGGCGCGAGCGCAGGCCGGCAACCAGCAGCGCCTCGCCCGCACCGCTGAGCCCACCGCCGCAGGCGGCGGCGGCTGCCATCGTCGTCGTCGTCGTCGTCGTCGTCGTCGTCGTCGTCGTCGTCGTCGTCGTCGTCGTCGTCGTCGTCGTCGTCGCCTTCTCGCACCTCGCGCACGGTAGGTCGCTCGATTCCGAGATCCGTCGGAATGCGGGGGTAGAGTGAGACCTCTACCTTCGGCCCATTACCGTTTCCCCGCCGCCGCCGCCGCCGCCGCCGCCGCCTCCTCCTCCTCCTCCTCCTCCTCCTCCATTCTCCATTCTCCATCCTCCTCCCCCTCGTTCTTCTCCATCCTGCCTTCTTTACCCCTCGTCCCACCCGAGAGAAGTGCGGCCACCCTCTCTGGCCCCAGGAGGCCTGGACTCTGCACACCAGGGCCTTGCCAGCTCAGGGGTGGAACGTTTGGGCAAGAGGTTTGCGGACGTGTTCGTCGGTTCCCGGCAGGTTCCCAGCCTCGGGATGATCTCCAGCTCTGGGGGTGCCTGGATCGTCCCGAACGGGCCGCTGGAGACCCGAGCTACGACCGAAGACCGATGGGGCAGCTTTTAGAGGGGTGGGCTCAGGGGGAGATGCATCGACCCCCAATCGCCCATTGGTCGCCGATGGGGGGCCTGGTAGCTCACCCCACCCAGGAACCTGCGGTTTCACAAACATGGGCATATCGCCGATCTGTTGGCGATGAATGGTCGCCGTCTCCAGGTCGATGCTTCTCCCCTGAGCTGCCCCCCCTCTCGCTCCCCCTGAGGTCTGCGCCTCTGGCCGCCTGGGATATCCGATCCGGTGTGGTTTGCTTCGTTTGCTGGGGTCGCGATTCCGATTCGGCCCGTTCTCGAGAGAACGTAGCGGGGGTTAGCCCAAGATGTTGGTGAGCGGACGCAGATTTGAACTGATGCTTCTCCCTTCCACGGGCCGTTTGGAGCGGGTTCCTTCCAATCCCACCGTCGCCCCTACACGTACCCCCGAGTTTCGGTTCGCTTGAAGCCTGCATCGGCCCAGACCAGCCGGAGCCCGCGCGGCGTGGTCCGACCTCCGTTCGATGTTGGGCGGTTCGCTGGCGATCCGATCCGTCTCCGATCCGACCAGGCTTCGCGGTTCGGCCCAGCTGTCATGCAGGCCTGCACCTTTTCGGGGACCCGCTTTCCATCCGGAGCTGCTTTGGTCGCGACGCTGGGGCCCTAGCCAGGGCGCCTGACGGCCAAGCGTTGCCAGCCGCGATTCCTCCACGGAGCGAGGATGTTCCAGCGGCTGTTCCGTCCTTGCCGCCAGAGCCTCCCGAGAGGCCGCCGAGGCCGCCGACCGACGGCGCGGGGGCGGGTTGTCGTTTCCGCCGCTGTCGTCGCCACTGTCGTCGTCGTCGTCGTCGTCCCCGCCGCCGCCATCGTTCAGCCTCAGCGGCATCAAGACTAGCTTCGGTGGCTGTGGATGCAGATGCGCGAGGCTTTCGTGGCCAGCCACCGTCGTCGTCGGCACCGCCGTCGCCGCCGCCGCCGTCGTCGCCGTCGCCGTCGCCGCCGTCGTCGCCGTCGCCGTCGCCGTCGTCATTTTGCCATTTTGGCTCAAGACGGCACCCACGGAGCACTGGTCTCGCACGCCCTGGTCGAGCTGCCTTGCTCGGCCTGATGCTGCCGCGTTCTTTTCAGGCCTCGGACCCTCTTCGTATGCCCTCAGCGACCGTCCTGAGACTCCGCGCATTTTGCTGCGGACGAGATGGCGACAGCCGCGCCCCACCCCCAGGCACCTCCTGCCCTTGCCTCGGGGTGCGCGGCTGGCGAGGGCGCGGCTTGGGAGCGAGACAAGCGCCGTCGCGTAGCTGGCCAGGCCCAGATCGGCGATGATGGTATCGAGGATGCAGACACCGATGACGGCCCAGGGTTGCTGAACGAGGTGCCACGTGCTGCAGCTGCAGGGCTTGCTACACATTCGGCGGCTGGCGCCGCAGGGGATGCGATGAGTCCTCCTGCGCCGCCGCCGCCCCCACCGTCAGACCCGTCCCAGCTGAACCTGGCCCAGTACATCATCGGCTCGCTGACTGCCTCCATGGGCACCAGGATCGAGACGATAGAGTGCGGCGTGGCGACGCTCAAGCGCACGACGGAGACAAACGCGAGAGACATCGCCGCGGTGCAGGCACGGTTGTGGGCGCAAGAGGCTAGGTTGGAGGCGCTCGAGACAGGTCGCTCCTCGGCGGCGAGCACGGCAGCTGCCGCTTCTCGCCCAGGCCAGGGGTCAGCCTCCGTCGCCAGCGGCCCGCCTGACCCGCGGGGCGCCTGCCTGCAGCAGCAGTGAGACGGAACCGCCCCACACGCTGCTGGACCAGGCTTTACACAGATGCGAGGAGGGGGGAAGAACACCGAGCAGGTTGTGTTCGCGGCGGGCTTCCCAGGCACATGGGACAAGGATGAGGTCGAGAGGCATCTGCGCACCGAGCTGGCGAAGTCGGAGACCTTGGAGCGCCAAGGCATTACGGAGGTGTACGGACTGGGCAGGTTCTGCGATCAAGCCAAGATGTTTTTTTTTCTGGGCAACCAGAAGATGCGGGGTTCCTCGCAGCGCTGGAACGGTCACAAGACCCCCTGCCCTGGCGCACGGAATAATAAGCTGTGGCACAAGGTGGACCAAGAGCCGCACGCGGTGGAGTTGTCTCGTAATGCGAGCTTCGCGGTCCGCATCCTGCGCGGGTATGGTACGGAACACGGGCTGTGCACGGAGGAGACCGAGATGCGCTTATCCGACGCAGATTGGGACAAAGGCCAGGTGGTATATCGTAAGAACAGCACCGGGAGGCCGATCCGCATCTGGACCCGATCGAGGACTTCGGACCTGCTCGAGATCGGCACCGACCCCCTTTGCCACGGCACTCTTGGACTAGGAGATGAAAGGCATGGGGCTCAGAGACAGGCTGGGCGAGATCAACGACCCATCTCGAGCACAGTGATTTCGAGTGCGTGGCCGCCGCTTTGCTAGTGACGCCAGGGACCCCACAGTTCTGGGTTGGAATGCGAGAGGCGTCCTTGCTAGACCGCGGCAACACGTATTGGAAAAACTTGCACGCGAATTTGATCCACAAATTATCTGTTTCAAGAATGGTGCGTTGTTGGCGGAGCTGAGCAGCCATGCGGCGGCCATGTTATGCACGTGTCGCCTCCGGCGGGGGCTTGGCCACGATGTGCGATAGCGGCTGCGGAAGCCCTGCAACCCTCTGTCCTTGGCGCCCCTCAGCTCCGCGGTCGCACCATGGCCCTGGACTTGCATATACCGATATGGGACCACACCTGCCTGATCAGCAGCCACCACTTTCTCTTCACATTGTGAAGTGCGAGTATGCAGGGACTATCAAGCAGGCGCGGGAGCGTTTGGTTTCTATGCCAGTTGATTGCCGCGCCATTGCCAGCATCGGCGCCCGCGATGGCCTTGGAAGTTCGGATGGAGATACAATTGGCCCAGACTCCTCATTCGAGATGACCTGGGAAGGAGAGATGTTGCATGACTCGGTGGCAGAGTTTGACCTTGTTGCGACGACTGCTTTCTCGAAGGGGCAGCGGGGGCAATCGGAGGGAGCTCCGACAAATCGACTTCATGCCCGCCCACCGCGACTGGCTGTGCAAGACACTATGCCAAGCGCGATTCAGCGACGCCACTGAGAGCGACCACCTACCTCTGCTGCTGCGTTGCCGCGGAGCCGCCGAGGGCCACGCGAACAATGCGCCGACCGGCGAGCTGGAGAGGCGACCGCGCAAGCCAATCGCGTGGCAGGTGGTCAGCCACGAGGGCTACAACTCGCGCGTCTGCACGTCCCTGGAGATCAGCCACACGCCGCCCGAGCCGTCGATGCACTCCGAGGGGGGCTCGATGAATGCCATGGGCATCTTCGCAGACGGCTCAACGAGGCGATGACGGCGACAGGCATTGCGTCACTGCTGTGCCGCTGCAGGCTGGGGGTTCGCGCTCCACCACGTCGCGGAGCCCAGCGACCAGGGCGCGCCGCGGCTGGAGGCCTGCAGCCAGGCGGCGACGGCGCCGAGGGGCCCGCGCATCGTGGGCGCGACGTGCCTCTCGTTGAACACGGGCGAGCGCTCCGCCATCGCGGAGGGCCTCCTGGCTCCTGGGGCAGCGCCTGCAGCCCGAGCCTCTGGCGCGCGACCGCGCGCGCATCCTGACCACCGCGGGCTCCACCTACGTCCGCGACCTGCTGCAGGGCGTCTTCCAGCCCGGGGAGAACTTCGAGCTCGCGCCCCTGGCGACGCGCCTGCGGGGTAAATGCATTGTGCGCTTCGAGCTGATCATTCGGTGTATTCAGAGCCACAATGGCAACGCCAGGAACGAGAAGGCAGACTACCTGGCCAAGATGGGGAGCGACGCCAGCCACGTGACAAGCCACGGGCGCCGCCCACACCCCACCGCCGACTGGGGCGCCTTGGAGTTTGAGGCCACCTGCGAGATGCACTACGCCGCTAGCCGCGCCGCGCGCGAGCGCCGCCTGGACTGCGTCCGCAGCGAGGGCGCGGGCGGCACCCTGCGCGCTCTCCTCCAGCCGCCGTCTGCTGCAGCCTGCTGCGACCGCGCGGGTGTCGCAACGCTGGGCGCCCTGGCGACCGCGGCCGCCGCGGCGGGCCACGCGCCGAAGCGAGGCAAGTGGAGACCACCAGCAGGAGAGCCACAGGTGCTGCAATTTCAAGTGCTGGAGCGAGCCCGAGCCCAACAGGATGGCCCTCGCGTCCGTCGCCTGCCGGGGCCAGCGTCGCGCAGGGCCGAGAGGGCGACGCGGGGCCGTTGCGCGGCAACCCACTTGGAGAAGCTCCGTGGTCGGAGGGGGCCCACGAGTCAGGACGACTCGTCCTATGCTTGGAGACCGCGACGGGCGAATTGGCGCCGACTGGAGCTGCTCGTGGCCAGGGGGCCCGCGCCTTCTACGCGGAGCTGTTTCAGGACCCTGACAGCGGCGTGGCCCAGCCAGCTTGGGACCACATGCAGTGGGCCCCGACGAGCAGCAGCGGGAGGTGCCCCTTAGCCTCCCGCTGCTGAAGCTGTGTATAGGCCGCTTGAAGGGTGCAGTGTCGCGCGATGAGCCAGACATGATAGTCGGAGAGATGCTTCAAGGTCTGGGGGTGACTTTCTAAACAGATTATCGTGAGCCTTTCGGCCGCGGGCCCAAAGCCATATTTCGGAGTTTTCTGACGAGGCGCGGCGCCTTTCGGCCGCGGGCCCAAAACCATCTTTCGGAAGGTGCCCGAGGCCAAGGAGATTTCGCTGTTCCGCCCGATCGCCTTCGAATCCGCGTCGCAAAACAGTCCTGAGCACGATGACTCTGGAAACCCAAAGGGGGGAGATTGGGCCCTGCCGCTGCGATCAAAAAATCGCTTTCCGCAGGGGCTACCTGGCCCGCGAAATCACAGATTGGTTGCGCCACCTAGTGCAGAAATTCTGCGCACGCAAGGACCCCCACCTGGTCGTGGCGGGGGGGGAGGGGCATTCGGACACTCTACGACACCATTCCGCATGCTGGCCTCGCCCGTCGCTAGGAGAGCCGTGGTGTCTCGCGGATTGTGGCTGGATTCTGCATCAGGAAAACTCTTGCGTCTGTCGCCCGCGTCCGCCTGTCTGGGAACGCCGTCGCGGGCCCTCATCAAGGGCGACCCTGCCGCTCCAGAGTTGAGTGGCATCTATTTGCATTAATGCTTCCGTGAGCTTCACGACTTGAGCCGCTAGGACGGCCGGAGAGTCCTGCTCGCGCCCCCTGGAGAAGAGGGCGAGACCCTGGGGGCCCTGGGTTTCGCTGACAATTTCTGGATCCTCGCTCGGTCGGTTTGATATCACCGAAATGACCGAGGCGCGGCTGCGAATCCTGTCTCGCAGCGGTTTAAAAGTCCCCGCGATTTAAGAGTGGTGCCGCATTTGCCCTTCACATATCTTCGCGCTTCGCATCCGCGGCCGTCTGGCGCCGCGTAGAGATCGCCCCATATGTCGAACATCCCGGGCACCCACGCAGGTCTTGATCGCAGCTGCGCGCGCGAGATATGCAATATAATCCAGCGGGCCTGGGGGACCTGGGCCGCGCACAGAGCCGCGTTAACTAATCCGAAGACCAGCCTACAGAAGAGGCTGAGAGCGCTCGATAGATGTGTTCGCCCCGCTCCGACATATTGCACTGGTAGTCTCCATCGCCGCGTCGGCCTGGAGTAGTCTCTATCGCCGCGTGGGGCCTTGGAATGCCATGAGACTGTGCTCCGTAGAATGATCAGTCTCCCGGGGGTGAGACAGCAGCAGGATATATGAAGGCCGCGATGGCCACAGTCCTGGATGTCAGCACGCGCAATCATATCGAAACCTGGCCCCGCACCTTCCGACGAAGGCAACGTGCATGGGCAGGCCACCTGCAGTCTTTTGCCCGCTCGGCGCCAGAACGCATCGCCTACAGAGTCTTCCGTTTTCACGATAGGGCCTGGATGCGTGCCATGACCAGATGGCAAGTATCTCATTTGCACCATTGTACCGCAGGGATCTGTCGTTGAGCGCGCGACTTCTATAAATCGTACGGGGATTATTGGCTGCTCCGAAAATTTCTGGGACTGTCTTGGAGAGATGGGCAGCGTGCGTAGCTTGAATGGCGCAAGACTTCAAGATGGCCCCGGCACCGCTTGTAACCTAACATCTGCTCGCGGCGCCGTGCCGAGGAGGCGCCTCAGCAGGGCGCCTAACGAACGGAAGAACGAACGCACGGACGAACGCTGCCGTCGTCGTCGTTGTCGCGCCGTGGGGCGAAGGCTCCACGTGAGCAGCTCAGAAGGCTCTTTGCCGGAAAGGCGCCCCAGACCTGATCGGGGCGCGACGAGACGCGAGTTCCTGAGCGGGGTCAGCGGGGGTCCCAAGGCGGAGCTGACACGGGCAGGAGGAGAGAAGGGGAGCGCGAGCACCGAGGAGGTTGTGGAGACACCGAGCAGAGGCCCGTGGGCTGCGCCAGGGGGCCGCCCCTCAGACCCCTGGCGGGCGTCTACACGGCCTGCGGCCCTAGCGAGCGAGGACTGCTCGAGCTGGGGTTGTGGCCAAGCAGGAGGAGGCCGAGAAAGCGGCGGCGCAAGCAGAGGAGGCTGGGCGGCCTCGAGGAGAAGAGAAAGCGCTCCGAGGCCGGTGGCAGAGGGCTGGCTGGGGCCGGGAAGAGCACCAGCGAGGAGGAGGGGCCTGGCCCGCGCCAAGGGAAGCGCGAGGCGAATCGAGGAAGAGGGAGACTTGCGTGCGAAGGGGCAGGCCTGAGGAGGCCGTGGGTGGCCCCATGTCAGGCAGGGGCGCAAGTGCTTATTCTGGGGTGGAGTCGCCCAGGGGAGCCGAGCCTATGCCTGTCCTTGGGTGGGGGGGGCTGCCCAGCCTAGGCGCTTCGCGCGCGACATGCGCGCGGGAGGGAGGCCCGCCGCGCGTCGGACGCGGCTCGAGAGCGTGGCGCCGTCTGGAAGCGCTTGGAAGCTTCGTCGTGGTCGCCATCGTCGTCGTCGTCTTTGTCGTCGTCGTCGTCGTCGCCCGTATAAGCGTTGGCGTCGTCGTCGTCGCCGGCGTCAGTATCGGCGTCTGCGTCGGCGTCGGCGCTGGCGTCGTCGCTGCCGTCGCCGACGCCGCATTCGCCGACGTCGCCGTTGCCGTCGCCGTCGCCGTCGCCGTCGGCGTCGCGGTCGTCGTCGCCGTCGTCAGCGGCGTCGCCGTCGTCGTCGGCGACGTTGTCGTCGACGTCGGCGTCGTCGGCATTAGCGTCGCCGTCAACCACGTCGTCGTAGTTGTTGTTGTTGTCGTCGTAGACGTCGTCGGCGTCAACCACGTCGTCGTCGTCGTCGTCGCGGCCGTTCTCGTCGTCGTTGTCGGCGGCGGCGGCGGCGAAGCCGTCGCTGTCGCCGTCGCCGTCGCCGTTTCCGACGCCGTCGCCGTCGTCCTCGTCGTCGTCGGGGTCGTCGTCGTCGTCATCCGTGGCGTCGTCGTCGTCGTCGTCATCGTCATGCTGTCGGCGTCGCCGTCGCCGGCGCCATTGTCGTTTAGGGCGTCGGCGTCGTCGTCGGCGTCGCTGGCATCGTCGTTGTCGTCGGCGGTGGCGACGGCTGTGTCGGCGTCGTATCGACGGCTGTGTCGTTGTCGTCGACGTCGGTATCGGTTTTGGCGTTGGCGCCGGCGTCGGCCGCGTCGTCGCCGTTGTCGTCGGCATCCCCGTCGTAATCGTCGTCGCCGTCGTCGGCGGCATCGGCGGCGTCGTCGCCGTCTCCGTCGCCATCGCTGTCGCCGATGTCGTCGTCGTCGTTATCGTTGTCGTCGTCGTCGTCGACGTTGTCCTCGTCGTCGTCCTCGTCGTCGTCGGAGTCGTAGTCGAAATCGACGCCGTCGTCGCCGTATTCGTCGTTGGCGGCGGCGTCGTCGCCGTCGCTGTCGTGGTCGCTGTCGCCGCCGTCGTCGCCGTCGTCGTAGTAGTTTTCGTCGTCGGCGTCGTTGTCGGCGGCATCGGTGGCGTCGTCGCCGTCTCCGTCGCCGTCGCTGTCGCCGTTGTCGTCGTCGTCGTCGTTGTCGTTCCGTCGTCGTCGTCGTCGTCGACGTTGTCCTCGTCGTCGTCCTCGTCGTCGTCGGAGTCGTAGTCGAAATCGACGCCGTCGTCGCCGTATTCGTCGGCGGCGGCGGCGTCGTCGCCGTCGCTGTCGCCGTCGCTGTCGCCGCCGTCGTCGCCGTCGTCGTAGTAGTTTTCGTCGTCGGCGTCGTTGTCGGCGGCGGCAGCGTCGCGTTCGTCGTCGGCGTCGTCATGGTGGTCGTTGTTGGCGTCACATGCGTCGTCGTCGTCGGCGCCGCCGTTGTTGTCGTCGTCGTCGTCGGCATCGTCGCCCTCGCCGTCGCCGTTGCCGTCGCCGTCGTCGTGCTGGTCGTGGTCGTCGTCGTCGTCGCCGTCGTCGTCGCCGTGGTCGGCGTCGTCGTCGTCGTCGTCGCCGTCGTCGGCGTCGCTGGCGGCGTCGTCGCCGTCGCTGTTGCTGTCGCCGTCACCGTCGCCGTCGTCATCGTTGTCATCATCCTCGTCGCCGTCGTCGTCGGCGACGGCAGCGTCGGCGTCGGAATCGTCGTCGTGGCCGCCGTCCTCGGTATCGGTGGCGGCGTTGTCGACGTCGTTGTCGTTGGCGTCGTAGCTTTCATCTTCGTTTTCGCCGTCGTCGTCGCTGTCGCTGTCGTCGCCCTCGCCCTCGCCCTCGCCCTCACCATAGTCGTCATCGTCAGCGTCGTCGTCGTCGTCGACGGCGGCGGCGTCGCCGCCGTTTCTGTCGCCGTCACCGTTGCCGTCGCTGTCGTCGGCGGGTTCGTTGCCGTCGCAGTCGTCGTCGCCGTCGCCGTTGTCGGCCTCGTCGCAGTCGCCGTCGCCGTCGCGCTTTCGCCGTCTTCGCCGTCGCCGTCGTCGTCGTCGTCGTCGCAGTCGCCGTTGCCGCCGCCGTCGTTGACGTCATCGCAATTGCCGTTGCCGTCTCCGTCGTTGTCGTTGTCTGTCGACGTCGTCGTAGTCGTCGTTGCCGTCGCCGTCGTCGTCGTTGGTATCGTCGGCGTCGTCGGCGTCGTCGCCGCCGTCACTGTCGCCGCCGCTGTCATCGTCGTCGTCGGCGCCGTCGTCGCGGTCGCCGTCGTCATTGTCAGCATAGCGTTGCCGTCGTCGGCGGTTGGGTCGGCTGCGGCGGCGGTGGAGTCGTCGCCGTCGCTGTCGCTGTCGTCGTCGTCGTCTTTGTCGTCGTCTTCGTTGTCGTTGATGCAGTCGGCGTCGTAGTCGGCGTCGACGGCGTCGTTGTAGTCGTTGTCGCCGTCGTCGTCGTCGGCGTCGTCGCCGTCGGCGTCGGCGCCGGCGTCGCCATCTCCGTCGCTGTCGTCGTCGCCGTCGCCGCCGTGTTTGTCGTCATCGCCGCCGTTGTCGGCGTCGCAGTCGTCGTTGCCGTCGTGGTCGCCGTCGCATTCGTCGTCGTCGTCGGCGTCGTCGCCGCCGTCGTCGTCTTCGGCGACGGCGTCGACGGCAGTGGCGTCGTCCGTCGCCGTCGACGTCGTCGTCGTCGTCGCCGCCGTCGCCCTCGCCGTCGCCATCATTTTCGTAGTCACCGTCGGCGTCGTCGTCGTCGCCGTCGGCGAAGTCTCTGCCGCCGTCGGCGTTGGCGCAGTCGCCGTCGTCGTCATCGTTGTCGTCGGCGTCGCCGTGGTCGTCGTCCCCGTCGTCGTCGTCGCCGTCGTCGTCGGCGTCGGCGCTGTCCCCGTCGCCGACGCCGTCGTCGTCGTCCCCGTCGTCGTCGTCGTTTCCGTCGTCGTCGTGGTCGGCGGGGGCGGCGGAGTCGTCGCCGTTGCTGTCGCCGTCGCCGTCGCCGTCGACGTCGTCGTCGTGTGCGTATTCGATGGCGTCGCCGTCGCCGTGGTCGTCGTCGTCGGCGACGGCGTCGTCGTCGTCGTCGTCGCCGCCGGCGTCGTCGCCGTCGCCGTCGTCGCCGTCGTCGTCGTCGCCATCTTCGTCGTCGTCGTCGTCGTCGTAGTCGCCGTCGTCGTTGTCGTCGGCGTCGTCGTCGCCGCCGTCGTTATCGTCCGTTGCAGCGTCGCCGTCGTCGTCGTCGTCGTCGCCGTCGCCGCCGTCGTCGGCGTCGGCGTCGTAGTCGTCGTCGCCGTCGTCGCCGTCGCCGTCGTCGTCGTTGCCGTCGTCGTCGCCGTTGCAGTCGCCGTCGCCGTCGCCGTCGACATCGTCGTCGTTTGCGTATTCGATGTCGTCGCCGTCGCCGTGGTCGTCGCCTTCGGCGGCGGTGTCGTCGTCGTCGTCGGCGCCGCCGCAGTCGCCGTCGCCGCTGTCGCCGTCGTCGTCGTCGTCGCCATCGCCGTCGTCGTCGTCGGCGTCGTCGTTGTCGTCGTCGTCGTCGCCGCCGTCGTTATCGTCCGTTGCAGCGTCGCCGTCGTCGTCGTCGTCGTCGCCGTCGCCGCCGTCGCCGTCGGCGTCGGCGTCGTCGTCGTCGTTATCGTCGTCGCCGTCGTCGCCATCGCCGTCGTCGTCGTCGTCGGTGGTCGTTGTCGCCGTCGCAGCCGTCGTCGACGTCGACGTCGTCGCCGCCGTCGTCGGCGGCGGCGTTGGCGGCGGCGTCGCCGTTATTGCCGCCGTCGTTGCCGCTGTCGTCGTCGTCGGCGGCGGCGTCGCCGTCGCCGTCGACGTCGCCGGCGTCGCGGTCGTCGCTGTCATCGTGGTCGTCGCCGCCGTCGTCTCCTTCGTCGTCGTCGTTGTCGTCGTCGGCGTTGGCATCGTCGCCGCCGTCGTCGGTTTCGTTGGCGGCGTCGTCGTCGACATCGACGTCGTCGTCGTCATCGTCGTCGGTGCCGTCGTCAGCGTCGTCGTCGTCTCCGTCGTCGTCGTCGTCGTTGTCGGTGGCGTCGTCGTCGTCGCCGTCGCCGTCACCGTCACCGTCGTTGTCGTCGAGGCGTTGTCGGCGGCGGCGGTGTCGCCGTCGCCGTCGTCGTCGTCGCCGTTGTCGTCGGCGTCGTCGTCGTCGTAGGCGTTATCGTCGTCGCCGCCGTCGTCACAGGCCCCGTTGTCGCCTTCGTCGTCGTCGCCTTCGTCGTCGGAGGCGTCGTCGTTGTCGTCGGCGTCGTCGTCGGCGTCGTCGGCGTCGGCGGCGTCTGCGGCGTCGTCGCCGCCGTTCTCGCAGTCGCCATCGTGGCCGTCGACGCCGCCGTCGTCGTCGATGCCGTCGTCGTCTTCGCCGTCATCCTCGTCGTCGCCGTCGGCGTCGTCGTTGCCGTCAATGGTGAGGTCGCCGTCGTCGTCGGCGGAAGCTTTGTCGTCGGCGTCGTCGGCGCCGTTAGTGTCGTCTTCGTCGTCGTCGCCGCCGTCGTCCCCGCGAGGAAGCCGCCGAGGCTGCCCGGTTCGGCGAGCGTGCCTCCGACGAGCCCGCCTGGGGCGGCGGGGTGGGCGACGGGGCCGTGCTGACCGTGGCGCCCACGCCCCGAACGGAGCGCCCAGTGGGGGTGGTCGGGGGCGTCCAAGAGAAGGGGGGAGGACCAGGGAGAGGAGGTAGGGGGGAGGAGCGAGGAGGGGGAGGGAAGAGGAGGAGCGAGAAGGTGAGGAGCAAAACATAGAAAAGAAACCAAAACAAATGATCAGTTTTTATAAATAAGTATATATAAGTATGAAATGCAGAAGGAGCTTCGAGGCGCGAGGAGCGAGGAGGGAGGAGCGAGGAGGAGGAGGAGGCGGAGGAAGAGCTCCTCCCCCTCTGGACGTCGCAGGTGGGAGGGCTGTGGGGGCTCCAGTGCTGCCGGGCACAGAAAATTCCGCAGCTCGAGGGTCGAAGCGGGAGGAGCGAGGAGGGGGAGGAGCGAGGAGGAGGAGGAGGAGGAGGAGGAGGATGTGGATGAGGAGGAGGAGGAGGAAGAGGAGGAGGAGGATCTGCGGGGAGCGGGGAGCAAAAAGGGAGGATCGAGGAGGAGGAGGAGGAGGAGGAGGAGGAGGAGCGAGCGAGGAGCGAGGAGGAGGAGGAGGATGAGGAGGAGGAACAGGAAAAGGAGAAGTGAGGAGGAGGATGAGGAGGAGAAGGAGGAGGAGGAGGAGAAGGAGAAGGAGAAGGATGCTGAGGAGGAGGAGGAGGAGGAGGAGGAACAGGAGGAGAAACATGAGGGGGAGGATGAGGAGTGGATGCGGCGCCACCCGTGTGAGTGCCCAGCGGCCTGCGTCAGGAGTAGGACGGGGGTTGGGGGATCAGGGTGAGGAGCAGCACGAGGAGGGGGGAGGCGCGAGGAGGTCTCGGCCTTGAGAGGGGGGGTCCTGCATGTGTTCGGGAGATCCAGTGGTTCTTGGAGGTGCCCTCGCCCCATGAGGCTTGCGAGCAGGGGTGCATCGAGGAGAGAGCGTTCCAGAGGGTCCCAGATCGCCCCGGGCGGCCGCCAAAGGAGCCAGAATTATGGCCCAGAAGCTATCGGGCTCCCAAATGGGGTCAGACTAGATAGGGGTCGGAGCATCGCGATATCGCGATGTTCTCCACGCCAACGTCGCCGATGTATTGCTGACGTCGCCCCATGCATCGGTGATGCATCGACGATGCGACGTGATCCTCAGACCCCATCTGGGAGGCGTCTAGAAGCCGACCCGTCGGCGAGGCCAGGTGTGTATGTGTGCGTGTGTGGATCTCATGGCCGAGGCCATGAGAATTCCGAGATGTCATGGCCCCCTCGTCCGTTTCTTCTCCTTCTTCTGTGTGCTGGAGAAGCCTTACGGCAAATTCCGCCGACCCTGAACGACGACGACGACGAGACGGCGACGGCGGCGACGGCGACGACACCGACGCCGCCGCCGATGCCGCTGCCGACGACGGCGGCAAGGACGACGACGACGACGACGACGACGACGACGACGACGACGACGACGACGACGACGACGACGACGACGAGGACGAGGACGACGACGACGACGACGACGTGGTATTCTGACCCGGGACCCCCCCCCGGGAACCTCTCCGGGACCCCCCGCGGGACCCTCCCCGGAGGGGTGGTATTCTGTCTGACCCGGGACCCCCCTCCGGGACACCCCCCTGCCCCAAAGACCCTTCTTCGGGACCTCCCCTTGGGACCCCCCCACCAGGGCGGGCAAGGGATCAAATGGAAGGGCTCGATTTAATTTCAACGTCCGTCATTGTCGTTTCGGCTAGACCGTTGGAGGAGAAGGGCTCAGGGAACCAACGGGGAGTGGCGACGGCGACGAGGAAGAGGACGAGGACGAGGACGACGACGACGCGTCCTCCACACGTCGACAGAGTCGGCGGATTCTTCTTCTTTTCTCACCGCGTTCCCCGTCCCCCCTCCTTGGCGCACCTGCCTCGGGCTATGATGCGCCAACCTTCGGCTTCTCGGCCCTTCTCTTCGGCGCACCTGGGATAGGGACGACCGACGGTCCACGACCAAGGACGACGATGCACCACTGATGTCCAGGCGTTGCAGTTCTGTCACACCAAACGCCTTCGCCCAGCTCCGGGCCCCGAGGCCCTGGAAGGAGGACGCTTGCGGGCAGCCTTCACAGGCAGCGACCAGACCTCTCCGTGAGGGAGGACGAGGATTTAGGAGGACGGAGAAGACGGAGGAAGAGGAGGGGGGGAGGAGGGAGACGAGGTGAGGAGGAGGAGGAGGAGGAGGAGGAGGAGGAGGAGGAGGAGGAGGAGGAGGAGGAGGAGGAGGAGGAGGAGGAGGAGGAGGAGGAGGAGGAGGAGGAGGAGGAGGAGGAGGAGGAGGAGGAGGAGGAGGAGGAGGAGGGAGGAGGTAGGAGGAGGAGGAGGAGGAGGAGGAGGAGGAGGAGGAGGAGGAGGAGGAGGAGGAGGAGGAGGAGAGGAGGAGGAGGAGGAGGAGGAGGAGGAGGAGGAGGAGGCGGAGGAGGAGGAGGAGGAGGAGGAGGAGGGAGGAGGAGGAGCGGAGGAGGAGGAGGAGGAGGAGGAGGAGGAGGAGGGAGGAGGAGGCGGAGGAGGAGGAGGAGGAGGAGGAGGAGGAGGAGGAGGAGAGGAGGAGGAGGAGGAGGAGGAGGAGGAGGAGGAGGAGGAGGAGGGGAGGAGGAGGAGGAGAGGGAGGAGGAGGAGGAGGGAGGAGGAGGAGGGGGGGGGGGAGGAGGAGGAGGAGGAGGAGGAGGAGGAGGAGGGAGGAGGAGGAGGAGGGAGGAGGATGAGGAGGAGGAGGAGGAGGAGGAGGGAGGAGGAGGAGGAGGAGGAGGAGGAGGAGGAGGAGGAGGAGGAGGAGGAGGAGGAGGAGGATGAGGAGGAGGAGGAGGATGATGAGGAGGAGGAGGAGAAGGAGGAGACAGAGGGAGAGGATGAGAAGGAGGAGGAGGAGGAGGAGGAAGAGGAGCAGGAGGAGGAGGAGACAGAGGGAGAGGATGAGAAGGAGGAGGAGCAGGAGGAGGAGGAGAAGGAGGAGGAGGAGTAGAAGGCGAAGGCGAAGCATGAGAAGGATGGGAGTCAGGCAGATCTCCGCCACGACCTCTTTCTCTTCTGTCTCGCTCCGCCTCCTTCCTGCGACCACGACGACGACAGCGCAGCCGCCGCCGCCGCCGCCCTCGACGACGACGACGACGACGACGACGACGACGACGACGACGACGACGACGACGACGACGACGACGAAGACCCCTGCCGAAGGCCGCCGAGGCCGTCGAAGGTCTCCGAAGGCCAGGGGCTGGCCGAACGCCTCCGAGGACCGCTTTGGGCCGAGACCGCCCCAGGGCCGTCGAAAGCTTCCGAAAGCCGCCGAGGGCCGCCGAGGGCCTCTGGAGGCGTCCGAAGGCTTTGGAGAGCGCGAGCCCAGGGCACCTGGCCTGGGATCGTCGGTTCCGACCCGCGCGGCGGCCGTCGATCCCGACCCGCAGCCCGAGCCCGATCGTGATTTAGATGTAAGCCGGGCCTGCTCCCTACAGAGGGAATATTCAAAAATAGTCCAAACATAGTCTGGGGACAATTTTTTAAGCTTTTTTGCTATTTTGGATTTTTTGTTGACAATGTTTTATTTTCCGTCCAAGTTCCCCCTGTGGGGGGACATGCCCGACCTAAATTTAGATTTCTGGTCCGACCCGCCGTGCCGCCCCCCGCGCCGCGGAGAGACGCTCGCCATCACATCCGGTTTTTGGTGCAAAATCCTGCCAAAAGGGGGCCTGGGCCGTCGACGAAAAAGGGGCTCGCGGACCCCTCGTGCTGGGAAGCCAGTCTTGGGGAAGGGAGGCTTGCTTCGGGGCCCCAGAGCTGTTAAAGCTCGATCCGGAGATGGAAGTGATGGGCCCGTTTTCCACCACCACCACCACCGTAAGTTGGAGGGAAGGAGAAGGTGGAGGACGAGAAGGAGAATGACGAAGAGGAGGAGGAGGAGGAGGAGGAGGAGGAGGAGGAGGAGGAGGAGGAGGAGGAGGAGGAGGACCCGTCCCCCTCCGTCTTGTGGTGGTGGTGGTGGTGGTGGTGGTGGTGGAGAACGGGCCCATCAGGAAGACCGATCAGGGTGTAGCTCCGGGGCCCAGACATCCGACGTCGTGACTCTTCCACGGCGTGGCCTCAAGAGGTCCCGACCCCTGCGCCGAGGGCTCTCCATTGGCGTTCCCCATCCCTCCCCTTCTCTCCCTCTCCTCTCTCCTCCTTGGCGGGCTGATTGATGCCTGCGGGGTTCCGGGGTACGTCCGGCCACGCTGGCAGGCCCTCTCGCTTCAGGCCTGGCCACGGCACCCTCATGGCACGGCTTACGGTGGATCTGCAAGGACGGTTGCCTGCGGTGGTGTCTTCGTTGGGCGTGATGGAGGGCCCCCGGGGCCCCAGAGGCCGAAGTCGGGAAGGAGCGCCCAGGTCGAACAGATCACGTCGGCTCCGCCGATCGAGCGCAGGCTGTGTCGGCCCTCGGTGCGCCGCCTGCGTCGTCTCGAAGGGCCTTGGCGGACAAACACTCGTTGGCGCTACGCTCGGGGGGGAAACAATCCGTCGACACTTCCCCGATCCCCCGAACTCAGAATTGGACCGCGCGGGGGAGACTGCGGTCGAAGTGGCACTCATCAGACCCACCGCCCACTTTGAACATTTTTGGGGGGAGGGGGAGCCGTTGACCGATGAATGTGGCATGTGCGTTCGCTATGCTTTTTTGTCCGAGGCCTGTGACACACGTTCTGAGCATCAGCGGAAGGTTGGGCCCTGGTCGGGGGGGCTGGTTTTGAGCCGATCTCGGACCTCTTCCGCCAGCGAGCCGCCCGCCCACCTCCCGCAGGAGATCGCCGGCCTGCGGCAGCAGCTGGCCGCCGCGCGCGCCAGCGAGCAGCGGTTGCTGCAGGAGCACGCCCATATGCAGAGTCCATTGTCGCTCCGATCAATCCTTCTTGTCGTCGCCCGCCTCATCTTCCTTCTCCTCCTCCTCCTCTTCCTCCTCCTCCTCCTCTTCTTCCTCCTCCTCCTCCCCTCCTCCTCCTCCTCCTCCTCCTCCTTCCTCCTCTCCTCCTCCTCTCCTCCTCCTCCTCCTCCTCCTCCTCCTCCTCCTCCTCCTCTCCTCCTCCTCCTCCTCCTCCTCCTCCTCCTCCTCCTCCTCCTCATGGCCCGTTGGGGGTCTGGGCATTTATTATCCCGAAGGGTGCAGCACACCATCGAAGAGGGGCAACCTTTCCAGGGGTACCCTTGCATCCTTACCTCCTCGGCCCATCCTCGGCCACTTTCGTTGGCCGCGCCCCGCTCGAGAATCTTCGGAGTGGGCGCCCCAGGCTCTTGCATCTTCATCGCGCAGCCTCCTGATACGGGCCGGCCGTATCGGCTTCGGCCATCTCGATCCGAGTCGACTCCGGTGTGCCGAAGCTCCGAGGCGGCCCGGTGCGTGCACAGTGCTGCTGTGCGTCCTGGTGCCGCCGATTCGGTTCGATTCGGCCTCCGTGCCGAAGCGGTCCGATTCGGCACACGTTGCGATCCGATCCGACTTCCCGCTTCGATGCTGACCGTTCCTGCCCCGGCTGCCGCTCGCTGCGCCTTGCCGCAGCCACCCCGCCGCCTTGCCGCCGCCCATCGCGGCCGTTCGTCGCAGGTCTTCGCCCGCCGCCGTCGTCGTCCCCAGACCCCCTTGCGGTGTACAGACGTCGCGACGGACGTTTTTTTTCTGTTTTCGACCACCGGGGGCCCCCGCCGGGCCCTCTCAGAAAATGATCTGGGACGAGAGTTCAAATGGTCCGGTACGAGAGTTCTCGGGACCCCGTATTGAAAAAATCCAGACATCGGAGGTCTGGGTTGGTCTTCGCCCTCGTCGTCGTCCGTCGTCGTCGGTCGTCGTCGTACCCTCAGATCTGGGCGTTGCAATCTTTCACGCAGTGCGTTTTTTCGCCCGCCGTCAGGCGTCTGGACCTTCAGAGACTGATCCGGCTCGGGAAATGCAACGGAAGGGGTCTGAGGCTCTAGACGTGATTTTGCAAGATGTCGTAATGTTTCGCAGCGTCGGATTTCAGGGTGCGTCCGCCGTTCCGTCGTCGCCGTTCTTGACGTCGGCGCCGCCCCCAGCGGCGCCTCGTTGTCGACATCATTGTCGTCGGCCGCTGTCGTCGTCATTGTCGTCGTCGTCGTCGTCGTCGTCGTCGTCGTCGTCGTCGTCATTGGAATTATCATTGTCGTCCTCTGTCGTCTCGCGTGTTGCTAGAAGTGCCCCCCTGGCCCAAGGTTCCTCAGGACCACGGAGGCCCCCGCGGCCTCCAGAGCACCCCTCACAAGGACCGGGGGGTCCCCGGGGGCCCTGAAATGGAGCGAAGGGCTGGGGGGCACCCTGTTCCAGGGGCACCTCCAGCAACCTCCGAGAAACGGTCGAGAGGGCCGCCGCCTGAAAACGACACATCGCCGGGTGGCTCGGCTCGCGTCGCCCACCTGGACAGGGGGGAACCGATTCCAGGGGGAGGGCTCGAGGCCTCCAGGGGTCCACGGCGTCAAAAGGCAGGGCGTGGGGGGTCTGAAGGGACCCGGGGTGGGGGGCGAGGGCAGGGGGGGGAGCGCAGGGGGTGCCTCCCCCTCCTCCCCCTTGTCGTCGGCGTCGTTGCCGTCGTCGGCGTCCTCGCCGTCCGCCTTCCCCGCCCTTCCGTCCTCGTCCTCATCCTCCTCGTCCGCGTCCTCGTCCTCGTTCTCGTCGCCCTCGTCCTCGTCGTCGTCGGCTTCGTCGCTGTCGTCGTCGTCGGCTTCGGCTTCGTCGTCGTCGTCGTGGCCGTTGTCGCTGCCGCCGCGTGCCTCCTCGCCGCCCACCGCCGCCGCGCCACGCCGCCGCCTCGCCGCCCGACCACGGCGTCTCGGCCGCCGGCCACGGCGGCGAACGAGAACGGCAGGCAAGCGGGCTGGGCTGGGACGAGGATCATCTGGGCCTCCTAGATGTAAGTCGGGCCTGTCCCTCTACAGGGGGAATCTTCCGAAATAGTCAAAAAAGTCTGGGGACGATGTTTCGACTATGTTTGATCATTGTTGGATATGTTTTGGTCATTTTGGGGGCACATGCCCGACCTAATCCTAGATGGGGTCCGAGTGGATGGGGTCAGAGGGTTGCGCCGCATCGCCGATGTATCGCCGATGCATCGCCGATGCGTTTCGATGCGGGGCCCGATTTGCTTCACGTCGACGTCGCTGATGCATCGCCGACGTCGACGATGCATCACAGGTGCATCACCGATGCATCGCTGGTGCATTTCCGACGTGTCGTCGATGCGTGCGTGGTGATGCTTCGATCGACCCCATCTACTCTGACCCCATCTAGGAGGCCTCTAGATAAGTCCGTTGCAGAGCGTTCCAGAACGCTCTGAGAAGGCCGCGGCGCCCGACACATCCTTCAGAGCCGCCGCATCTTACATATTCTGGATGCATCCTCGCCCGGCTTTATCCTCGTCCTGGCCTCGTATTGCACGGCGACGGGCGAGGACGACGAGGACGACGACAAGTCGTTCCCTCTCGCCTTTATATCACCCCCGTCTGTCTTGCCATCCGATCACGCTTTGGCGCTCACCCTGTATCACCAGGAGGGCTTGTAGGGGCGTGTGCCTCCACCTCTCCTGGCATCCCGACCTGGACTTTCTTCCCCCCTCTTTCCTCCATGAGTTTAGCGCCATCGTGCACGTGAGGTCGTCGTTTCCCCATCCCCACCCTTTTGTTCCTGGTCGGGGTGCTGTTGTGCGGCCTGGAGGTTCCGACCCATCACCTTGGCTGGCCCGCTGGCCTCCTGGAGTGGGTCGTTTTGCTGGTCCTGGCGCATGCCGCTGCCGCTTCTGCTGCACGGTATGCAATGCTGACGCTACGGGCTCGGAGCTCCCGACAGCAAGCCCAAGAAAAGAAACAACAACCACGAAGACGACGAGGATGAAGACACCGCCGACGTCAAATGACAACGACGACGTGCGGCAGGGCGACTACTCGACGGACGACGAGGACCGGCGGCGGAGGCGGCGGACGACGACGCCGACGGACGACGGCGAGAACGACGACGACCCCAGGCATCCACCGCTATGATTCTTGAATTCGCGGCCCCAGAACTCCCGTTCCCTGCCCCAAGCCGGTTGTTGCTAGAAGTACCCCTGGCCCAAGGTATCCCTGGATTCTCGGGGTGGCCCAGACCGCCTCCAGGGCACCCCTCACGAGGCCCAAACGGCCCCAGGGGCTCCAAAATGGAGCGGAAAGCTGGGGGCACCCTGGGCCAGGGCCACTTCTGGCAACACCCGACCTGAAGGGTAGATCTTCTTCCGGGGTTCATCATTCGGATGGCCCTGGGGCCTGGCAACGGGCCCCAGCTGCCGGAGTCGAGGCGCAACGCCCAGATGGACAGACCCATGTCCTGGGACACGTGGGGCGGACGTTGACCGTGGACGGTGACCACGACCACGACCACGACGACGACGACGACGACGACGACGACGACGACGACGACGACGACGACGACGACGGAGACGGAGACGACGACGACGGAGACGACGACCACTGCGACGTCGACGACGACGACGACGACGACGACCACGACGAGTGCGACGACCGCGACGACGACGACGACGGCGACGACGACGACGACGACGGCGGCGGCGGCGGGACGAGGACGAGGACGAGGAGGACGAGAACGGACGGACGGACGGACGACGAGCGACGGCCGACGATCCAGACGTGAGAGAGAACGCGCTTCGCGGACGCTTGTTTCGAACAAGATCCCTTGACATGTCGAAACCACTCCCCCCAAAAAGAAATGATGGCGCGCCTGGGACCCCCCTCCGGACACCGGTCTGGGATGACACCGGTTCGAACCCCCCCTCCAAGGGGGAGGGGGGGTTCGAACCAGCTGAGGGGGGGTGGCCGGCCCTTATTCCAGGGGTGGGGGGGTCGAAATGGGCCCCCCTCCTTCCCCCCTAATAGAATCCGAATCTTGTTCGATCAAGCTCGGGCAGAATCCTACTAAGGCTCGATCCAGCTCTACCTTAACTACCTTAATCCCAGTAGGGCTCGGCCCAATTCTCATGCAATCCTACTAGGCCTCGGTCCAACTTTAAAAGCGTCCTAGTAGGGCTCGTTCCAACCCTAACAGAATTCCATTCGGGCTCAATCCAGTTCTAGTACTGGGACTCGACCCAGCTGTAGTTGCATCCTAGTAGGGTTCGGTCCAGCTCTGATTGAATCCTACGGGGGCTCCAATCGAATCCTAGCGGGGATCGACCCAGCCTTTGTAGCATCCAATCAGAGCTGGCTCCAATTCAGATTGAATCTTAGCCGGGATCGATCCAGCTCTGCTAGCATCATACTTGGGCTCGATCCTGTTCTCATCGAGAATCCTGACTCGGGCTCGGTCATCGTCGTCGTCGTCGTCGTCATCGCTGCCCGACGGCGCCAGCGCTGGCGAAGGGGGCGGGGGGTACCCGTTGGACCCCCCCCCCACCCTTGAGGGCCCCGCCGGTTCGAACCCCTCCCCCCCTGCCATGCAGGAGCGGAGGGCCCCCTCGGGTTCGAACTCCCCCCCTCCCTTGCCCAGCGCCCCAAGAGAGAGCGCGCGCTCGCTCGCTCAGACCTGCGGTGCCCGGATCTTTGTCCAAGGCGACGGGGCCCTCGGAGGTCCCAGGGCCGGCTTTCCATACCGCGTCGTTTCTGGACGGTCCCTGGGCCCGGCGAGAGCCCCCCCCCCGCGACCCCTTGGAGGCGCCACCCCACCTCCTCCTCCTCCTCCTCCTCCTCCTCCTCCTCCTCCTCCTCCTCCTCCTCCTCCTCCTCCTCCTCCTCCAGGGAAAAACACACACTCACATATACATACACACACACTCACACACACATGAATACACACAAAGTGGCCAAACATATCCCGTCCTGCCTGTTTTGCGGCACGCGAGCACGTCTCACAGCGCGGGCGTAATTATGTCTGGGGACGAGCACGGGGCGGGAGCGCCTGGCGCCTCCACCGAGGCGGCGGAGCAGTCCGAGGAGCTGCAGAGGGCGCAGGCGCAGCTGCAGGACGCCGTGCCGCCTGCCCCTCTCGGCCGGGCGGTGCCGCCAGCCGCTGGCCGCCCGCCGCTAACGTTGCCAACCTCGCCGCGTAGCCGTCGCCGTCGCGTAGCCGATGGTGCCATCGGCGTCGCTGTCGCGATCGATGCGGCCGCCGCCGCCGCCGCCGTTGTCGTCGTCCTCGCCCGCGTCGTCATCGTCGTGGGGCAAGGTCAGACCCAGACCTCCAACGCAGGGAGAAAATCGAGGTGGAGGGTGTTCGTTGCTTCTGGCCGCCTTAGGGACCCTCGATGGGCCCCGGGACCTTCAACGAAACGACCCAGGATGATACAAAGCCGCTCTTGGGGAAGGGGTCGAGACCTCTGGAGGTCGACGTTATGACAAATCCTGACGTCGGGGGCTCGAGCATCGGAGGCGTCCAACTTCTCCTTCCCCTCTCTCCTCCTCCCTCCTCCCCCTTCCCTCCGCCTCCTCCTCCTCCTCCTCCTTCCTCTTCCCTTCTCCTCCTCCTTCCTCCTCTCTTCTTTTCCCCCCCTTCCTCCACCTCTTTTCTTCCCCTGGGCCTTAGGAGGCTACCTGCCTGCATCGGAGGAGGTCTGGGGAGACGGACGAGCAAAGGCTGCAGGCACCGCCGCTCGTCATGGAGAGCCCTCGGTGCACCACGGCTGGATCTTCTCCGAGGTTGTTGCCAGGAGCGCGCCTCGAGAGAGAGGGGCCCATGGAGCAGCGGTATCAGCATCCGAGGTTTTTTGTTTTCCAATGCGGTGGGGGCGTTCGTTAAGGAATGTGCCCAGGAAGCTTCAGGCCCTGAAAGGGTTCCCTATCGAAGACGCCTACGGCAAATCACCGCCGCCCCCTGCCTTTTTGGAAGCGCCTATGTGGCCGAACGTTGAGGCCAGACCTGCCAAGCTATCGGACCATGTGTTCCCCGAATCGGTTTGGAATCCTTTCGGGGAACACGTGGGCATCTGGAAGGTCATCTGGGCCGTCCGGAGGCCATTTTGACCCCTTCGGGCCTTCTTGGAGGACGTCTTGAAGGGCTCTTGGGCCGTCTGGGAGGCCATCTTGAGCGTCTTGGAGGCTTCTTGGGCCGTCTTGAGGGCCATCTTGGAGGCCTCTTGGGCGATCTTTGGGGGCACTTGGGCCGTCTCGGGCCGTCGGAAGGCCGACACAAAGCAAATGCCACAATCCTTTAAGACCTCATGGGGAAGCTGTGATTTTGGCCCTTTCGGGCCTTCCTGGAGGCCTCTTGGAGGCCTCTTGGGCCGTCTTGGGCCATCTTAAGGCCATGTTCGGCCGTCTTGGTGGGCTCCTGGCCCGTCTGAAGCCGTCGGAAGCCGTTTGGGGGGCCTCTATGGGCCGACTTGGGGCCCTCTTGGAATGCTCCAGGGCCGTCTTGGAGGCCATCTTGGGCGTCTTGAAGGCCTCCTGTGCCATCTTGGGGGCCTCTTGGGGCCGTCTTGGGGCCTCTTGGGCCGTTCTGGGGCCATCTTGGAGGCCTCTTGGGCGATCTTTGGGCAATCTTCGAGGGCTCTTGGGCCGTCTCGGGCCGTCGGAAGGCCGAAAAGAAGCAAATGTCAAAATCCTTGAAAACCTGAGAATCATACGTGTTTTTTTCTGGCCTTCCTGGAGGCCTCTTGGAGGCCTCTTGGGCCGTCTTGGGCCATCTTAAGGCCATGTTCGGCCGTCTTGGTGGGCTCCTGGCCCGTCTGACGCCGTCGGAAGCCGTTTGGGGGGCCTCTATGGGCCGACTTGGGGCCCTCTTGGAATGCTCCAGGGCCGTCTTGGAGGCCATCTTGGGCGTCTTGATGGCCTCCTGTGCCATCTTGGGGGCCTCTTGGGGCCGTCTTGGGGCCTCTTGGGCCGTTCTGGGGCCATCTTGGAGGCCTCTTGGGCGATCTTTGGGCAATCTTCGGGGGCTCGTGGGCCGCCTCGGGCCGTCGGAAGGCCGAAAAGGAGGAAATGTCAAAATCCTTGAACATCTGAGAATCGTACGTGTTTTTTTTGTCTGGCCTTCCTGGAGGCCTCTTGGGCCGTCTTGGGCCAGCTTCGAGCCAACTTCGGCCATCTTGTTGGGTTCCTGGCACGTCTGACGCCGTCGAGTGCCGTCTTGGGGGCCTCTCTGGGCCGACTTGGGGCCCTCTTGGGGCTCTTCGGGGCCGTCTTAGAGGCCATCTTGGGCGTCTTGGAGGCCTATTGGCCTGTCTTGGGGCCCTCTTGGGGCCGTCTTGGGGGCCTCTTGGGCCGTCATAGGGCCATCTTGGAGGCCCTTTTGGCGACCTTTCGGCGATCTTTGGGGGCTCTTGGGCCGTATCGGGCCGTCGGAGGGCCGAAAAGGCGCAAATGCCCAAATGCGTCAAAAACCTAAGGAAAGTCAATGATTGTTGCCTCTTCGGGCCTTCCTGGAG
This sequence comes from Prorocentrum cordatum, assembly GCA_963575745.1. Taxonomy (NCBI): domain Eukaryota; class Dinophyceae; order Prorocentrales; family Prorocentraceae; genus Prorocentrum; species Prorocentrum cordatum. The sequence goes on along the minus strand of CAUYUJ010016176.1, from coordinate 125,615 downwards.
GACCTCTTGGAGGCCTCGTTGGCCGTCTTGGAGGCCTCTTCGGGGCCTCTTGGGCCGTCTTGGGCCAGCTTGAGGCCATCTCAGGCCGTATTGGGTGCATCTTGGGCCGTCTTGGAGGCATCTTGGGGCCATCTTAGCCGTCTTGGAGGCCATCTTGGCCGTCTTGGAAGCATCTTGGAAGCCATCTTGGGCCATCTTGGGGCCGTCTGGGGCAGGAAAACCCCCGGCAACCACCTCCGGCAGAGCCTCCCAGGACCCCAGCGGGACGCGCCGAAGGCCCAGGAGGAGTTCCTTTGGGAATAGAGCCGGAACCAAAACCGAGAGGGTCTAGCACGCCAGGCACCACTGCGATGAATCGACAGGGGGCGGCGGATCGAAGACGCCTACGGCGAAGCACCGCCGCCCCCTGCCTTTGTGGAAGCGCCTATGTGGCCGAACGTTGAGGCCATACCTGCCAAGCTATCGGACCATGTGTTCCACGAATCGGTTTGGAAAGCCTTCGGGGAACACGTGGGCATCTTGAAGGTCATCTTGGCCGTCTGGAGGCCATTTGACTCTTTCGGGCCTTCTTGGAGGACGTCTTCGAGAGCTCTTGGGCCGTCTTGGAGGCCATCTTGAGCGTCTTGGAGGCTTCTTGGGCCGTCTTGGGGGCCTCCTGGGGCCGTGTCATGGGCCTCTTGGGCGATCTTTGGGGGCACTTGGGCCGTCTCGGGCCCTCAGAAGGCCGAAGACAAGTAAATGTCACAATCCTTTAAAACCTATGGAGAATCAATGATTTTGGCCCTTTCGGGCCTTCCTGGAGGCCCCTCTTGGGCCGTCTTGGGCCGTCTTAGTACCATCTTCGGCCGTCTTGGTAGGCCCCTGGCCCGTTCGACGCCGTCGGAAGCCGTTTGGGGCGCCTCAATGAGCCGACTTGGGGCCCTCTTGGAAAGCTCCAGGGCCGTCTTGGAGGCCATCTCGGGCGTCTTAAAAGCCTCCTGGGCCGTCTTGGGGGCCTCTTTGGGCCGTCTTGGGGGCCTCTTCGGCCGTTCTGGGGTCATCTTGGAGGCCTCTTGGGCGATCTTTGGGGGCTCTTGGGCCGTCTCGGGCCGTCGGAAGGCCGACAAGAAGTACATGTCAAAATCCGTCAAAAACCTACGGGACATCAGTGCTGTGGGCCTTTTTTTCTAGCCTTCCTGGAGGCCCTCTTGGAGGCCTCTTGGGCTTTCTTGGGCCAGCTTCGAGCCAGCTTCGGCCATCTTGGTGGGCTCCTGGCCCGTCTGACGCCGTCGGACCCTCTTAGGGTGCTCCGGGGCCGTCTTCGAGGCCATCTTGGGCGTCTTGGAGGCTTCTTGGGTCGTCTTTGTCCCCTCTTGGGGCCGTCCTGGGGGCCTCTTGGGCAGTCCTGAGGCCATCTTGGAGGCCTCTTGGGCGCTGTGGGGGCGGTCTTGGGGGCCTCTTGGGCCGTCACGGGCCGTCGGAAAGCCGAAAGGGAGCAAATACGAAAATCCTTAACAACAACTTAAGGAAAATCAATGATTTGGGCCTCTTCGGGCCCTCCTGGAGGACCTCTCGGAGGCCTTCTGGGCCGTCTTGGAGGCCTCTAGGGCACCTCTTGGGCCATCTTGGGCCGTCTTGGAGGTTTCTTGGGCGGACTTGGAGGCATCTCCTCCTTTCTGGGGCGGACTTGGAGGCCTCTTGGACCATCTTGGAGGCCATCTTGAACGTTTTGGAGGCCATCTTGGCCGTCTTGGAGGCCTCTTGGGGCCTTCTTGGGGCCGCCTTGGGAGCCTCTGGGAACGTCACGGGGCCGTCTTGGAGGCCTCTTGGGCGATCTTGGGGGTCTCTTGGGCCGTCTGGGGCCGTAGGAAAGCCGAAAAGGCGCAAATGCCAAAATCATTCAACAACCAACAGAACATCAATGATTTTAGCCTCTGCGGGCCTTCCTGGAGGACCTTTTGGAGGCCTCTTGGGCCGTCTTGGAGGCCTCTTGGGGGCCTCGTGGGCCGTCTTGGGCCATCTTCAGGCTATCTTAGGCCGTCTAGGGTACATCTTGGGCCGTCTTGGAGGCATCTTGGGGCCATCTTAGCCGTCTTGGAGGCCATCTTGGCCGTCTTGGAGGCATCTCGGCCGTCTTGGAGGCCATCTTGGGGCCGTCTGGGGCAGGAAAACCATTGGCAACCGGGTCTTCGGGTGGCCGGCGGGACGGGCCGAAGCCCAGGGGGACTTCTTTTGGGAAAAAATCCAAAACCCAAACCGAGATGGTCCAGATCGCCAGGCACCCCGTTGATAAATCAAAGGGGGCGGCGGATCGAAGACGCCTACGGCGAATCACCACCGCCCCCTGCCTTTGTGGAAGCGCCTATGTGGCCGAACGTTGAGGCCATACCTGCCAAGCTATCGGACCATGTGTTCCACGAATCGGTTTGGAAAGCCTTCGGGGAACACGTGGGCATCTTGAAGGTCATCTTGGCCGTCTGGAGGCCATTTAACTCTTTCGGGCCTTCTTGGAGGACGTCTTCGAGAGCTCTTGGGCCGTCTTGGAGGCCATCTTGAGCGTCTTGGAGGCCTCTTGGGCCGTCTTGAGGGCCTCTTGGGGCTGTCTTGGGCGCCTCTTGGGCCGTTCTGGGGCCATCTTGGAGGCCTCTTGGGCGATCCTTGGGCGATCTTCAGGCCGTCGGAAGGCCGAAACGAAGCAAATGTCAAATCCTTCAAAAACCTTAGGAAAATCACTCTCTTTGGCCTTTTCTGGCCTTCCTGGAGGCCCTCTTGGACGCCTCTTGGGCCGCCTTGGGCCAGCTGCGAGCCACCTTCGGCCATCTTGGTGGGCTCCTGGCCCGTCTGACGCTGTCGGACGCCGTTTCGGTGGCCTTTCTGGGCCGACTTGGGGCCCTCGTGGGGTGCTCCAGGGCCGTCTTAGAGGCCATCTTGGGCGTCTTCGAGGCCTCTTGGGCCGTCTTGGCGCCCTCTTGGGGCCGTCTTGGGGGCCTCTTGGGCCGTCATGGGGCCCTCTTGGGGGCCTCTTGGGCGATCTCGGGGCGATCTTGGCGGCCTCTGGGGCCGTCTCGGGCCGTCGGAAAGCCGAAAAGGCGCAAATGCTAAAATCCTTCAAAAACCATAGAAAAATTAAGGATTTTGGCCTCTGCGGGCCTTCCTGGAGGAACTCTTGGAGGCCTCTTGGGCCGTCTTGCGGGTCTTTTGGGCCGTTTTAGCTCATATTGGGGCCTTCTTGGGCCGTCTTGGATGCATCTTGGGGCCGTCTTAGCCGTCTTGGAGGCCATCTTGGCTGTCTTGGATGCATCTTGCAGGCCATCTTGGGCCACCTTCGCGATTGTTTGAGGATGTCCCGAGCGAAACGGCCGTTTTTGGCGTTTGTAACCGGGTCTTCCGGGTGGCCGGCGGGACGCGCCGGAGCCCCAGGGGGAGTTCTTTTGAAGAAAAAACCAAAACCAAAACCGAGAGGGTCTAGCACGCCAGGCACGCCTGCGATGAATCGACAGGGGGCAGCGGATCGAAGACGCCTACGGCGAATCAACGCCGCCACCTGCCTTTTTGGAAGCGCCTATGTGGCCGAACGTTGAGGCCAGACCTGCCCAGCTATCGGACCATGTGTTTGGAAAGCCTTCGGGGAACACGTGGGCATCTTGAAGGTCATCTTGGCCGTCTGGAGGCCATTTGGACCCTTTCGGGCCTTCTCGGAGGGCGTCTTGGAGGGCTCTTGGGCCGTCTTGGAGGCCATCTTGAGCGTCTTGGAGACCTTTTAGGCCATCTTGGGGGCCTCTTGGGGCCGTGTCATGGGCCTCTTGGGCGATCTTTGGGGGCATTTGGGCCGTCTCGGGCCGTCGGAAGGCAGAAAAAATGCAAATGCCACAATCCTTCAAAAACCTTTTTGGGAAATCAATGATTTTGGCCTTTTCGGGCCTTCCTGGAGGCCCTCTTGGAGGCCTCTTGGGTCGTCTTGGGCCATCTGAGGGCCATGTTCGGCCGTCTTGGTGGGCTCCTGGTCCGTCTAACGCCATCGGAAGCCGTTTGGGGGGCCTCCATTGGCCGACTTGGGGCCCTCTTGGAATGCTCCAGGGCCCTCTTGGAGGCCATCTTCGGCGTCTTAAAGGCCTCCTGTGCCGTCTTGGGGGCTTCTTGGGGCCGTCTTGGGGCCCCTTCGGGCCGTTCTGGGGCCATCTTGGAGGCCCGTTTGATGACCTTTCGGCGATCGTTGGGGGCTCTTGGGCCGTATCGGGCCGTCGGAAGGCCGAAAAGGCGCAAATGCAACAATCAGTCAAAAACCTTTGGCCTCTTCGGGCCTTCCTGGGGGCCCTCTTGGGGGCCTCTTGGGCCGCCTTGGGCCAGCTTCGAGTCAACCTGGCACGTCTGACGCCGTCGGGAGCCGTCTTGGGGGCCTTTCTGGGCCGACTTGGGGCCCTCTTGGAGCGCTTCGGGGCCGTCTTGGAGGCCACATTGGGCGTCTTGGAGGCCATCTTGGGCGTGTTGGAGGCCTCTTGGGCCGTCTTGGGGCCCTCTTGGGGCCGTCTTGGAGGCCACTTGGGCCGTCACGGGGCCCTCTTGGGGGCCTCTTGGGCGATCTTGCGGCGACCTTTGGGGCCTCTGGGGCCGTCGGATGGGCGAAAAGGCGCAAATGCCAAAATCTCTCAAAACCTAATGATGATCAATACTTTTGGCCTCTCCGGGCCTTCCTGGAGGACCTCTTAGAGGCCTCTTGGGCGGTCTTGGAGGCCTCTTGGCAGCCTGTTAGGCCGTTTTGGGCTATCTTGAGGCTATCTTAGGCAGTCTTGGGTGCATCTTGGGCCATCTTGGAGGCATCTTGGGGCCATCGGGGCCGTCTTGGAGGCCATCTTGGCCGTCTTGGAGGCCATCTTAGGCCATCTTGGAGCCGTCTGGAACGGAAGAACCCTTTGCAACCACCTCTGGGCAATCCTTCCGGGTGGCCGGCGGGACGGGCCGAAGCTTCAGAGGAGTTCTTTTGAAAAAAGAACCAAAACCAGAACCCATATAGTTTGGCACGCCAGGCACCCCTTTGCTAAAGCAAAAAGGGGCGGCGGATCGAAGACGCCTACGGCGAATCACCGCCGCCCCCTGCCTTTTTGGAAGCGCCTATGTGGCCGAACGTTGAGGCCATACCTGCCAAGCTATTGGACCATGTGTTCCCCAAATCGGTTTGGAAAGCCTTCGGGGAACACGTGGGCATCTTGAAGGTCATCTTGGCCGTCTGGAGGCCATTTGGACCCTTTCGGGCCTTCTTGGAGGACGTCTTGAAGGGCTCTTCGGCCGTCTGGAGGCCATCTTGAGCGTCTTGGAGACCTCTTGGGCCGTCTTGGGGCCTCTTGGGGCCGTGTCATGGGCCTCTTGGGCGATCTTTGGGGGCATTTGGGCCGTCTCGGGCCGTCGGAAGGCAGAAACAAAAACACATGCCACAATCCTTTACAATTTTCGCCTTTGGGGGCCTTCCTGGAGGCCCTCTTGGAGGCCTCTTGGGTCGTCTTGGGCCATCTGAGGGCCATGTTCGGCCGTCTTGGTGGGCTCCTGGTCCGTCTGACGCCGTCGGAAGCCGTTTGGGGGGCCTCTATTGGGGCCCTCTTGGAATGCTCCAGGGCCCTCTTGGAGGCCATCTTGGGCGTCTTAAAGGCCTCCTGTGCCGTCTTGGGGGCCTCTTGGGGCCGTCTTGGGGCCCTCTTGGGCCGTTCTGGGGCCATCTTGGAGGCCTCTTGGGCGACCTTTCGGCGATCTTTGGGTGCTCTTGGGCCGTCTCGGGCCGTCAGAAGGCCGAAAAGAAGCAAATGTCAAAATCCGTCAAAAACCTTAAGAACATCAATGTTTTTGGCCTCTTCTGACCTTCCTGGAGGCCCTCTTGGGAGCCTCTTGGGCCGTCTTGGGCCAGCTTCGAGCCAACCTGGCACGTCTGACGCCGTCGGGAGCCGTCTTGGGGGCCTTTCTGGGCCGACTTGGGGCCCTCTTGGGGCGCTTCGGGGCAGTCTTGGAGGCCATCTTGGGCGTCTTGGAGGCCATCTTGGGCGTGTTGGAGGCCTCTTGGGCCGTCTTGGGGCCCTCGTGGGGCCGTTTTGGAGGCCAATTGGGCAGTCATGGGGCCCTCTTGGGGGCTTCTTGGGCGATCTTGGGGGCCTCTTGGGCCGTCTTGGGCCGTCGGAAAACCGAAAATGCGCAAATATTTAAATCCTTCAAAAACCTAAGGACAATCAATAATTTTGGCCTCTTCGGGCCTTCCTGGAGGACCTCTTGGAGGCCTCTTGGGCCGTCTTAGAGGCCTCTTGGGAGCATCTTGGGCCGTTTTGGGCCATCTTGAGGCCATCTTGGGCAGTCTTGGGTGCATCTTGGGCCATCTCCGAGGCATCTTGGGGCCATCGGGACCGTCTTGGAGGCCATCTTGGCCGTCTTGGAGGCCATCTTAGGCCATCTTGGAGCCGTCTGGAACGGAAGAACCCTTTGCAACCACCTCTGGGCAATCCTTCCGGGTGGCCGGCGGGACGGGCCGAAGCCCCAGGGGGAGTTCTTTTGGAAAAAGAACCAAAACCAAAACCCATATCATTTGGCACGCCAGGCACCCTTTTGCTAAAGCAAAAGGGGGCGGCGGATCGAAGACGCCTTCGGCCCATCCCGCCACCGTGCCTGGGTTATTATGGGTCTGAGGCCTCTTGCATGGGCCTCCTGGCGGCAGTTTGGATGCCTCCATGAGGCTATGAGGCTGTGTTGGGGCCTCTCGTGGCCTCTTGGGCCTCTTGGTGTCTCTTGGGGGCCTCTTGGTGTCTCTTGGGGCTTCTGGGCGGCCCTCTTGGGGCCTCCTGGGCGCCTCTCAGGGCGGAAGGCTCGGATGTTCGGTTTGCGTGTCCCCCTCTTAGGCTCCTCTTGGGCCGTGTTGGGCGCCTCTTCGGTCGTCTTGGGGGCCTCTTGGGCCGTCTTCGGGCCCTTTTGGAGCCTCTTGGGCCGGCGTGGGGCAGTCTCGGGGGTCCTCTTGGGCCATCTTGGAGCGTCAGAAGCTCGAAAAGGCGAGAACCCCCAGACATTGACAAACTAGTGGTAATCAAATGATTTTGGCCTCTTGGACCTTTCAAGGAAGGCTCTTGGGGCGTCTCTGAAACGTCTTGGGGCCATCTTGGGAAACTTGGACCGATCACGCGGCGAGTCGAGGCCGTCTTGGAGCATCTTGGGAGCATCGTGGGGCCTTCTTGGCCCGTCTTGAGGCCCTCTTGGCTTCGAAAAAATCACGCGACAAGCTGCGACGGGGGCCCACAGAAACTGTGGATTTGGGGTCTGGGCTCCTTATGATCCCCCAGAATTGAGGACAGAGAAATCCAGGGGATCTGAGGACACTCCAACTCGTGCCTCGCGGCGAGGTCATGGATCTAATCAGGGCGGCGATGTATTCCATGGCCAAGCCTCAGCGGGTGCTCCAATCTCTCACTGCACGGGGTCCCCGGACGTCCTGACTCTCTCTCTCTCTCTCTCTCTCTCTCTCTCTCTCCAGAGCCGGTTTCTCCTCACGAGTCGTGTTCTGACAGTCCTGGTGCCCGGCGAGGGGCCCGCTCGCCATGCTTGGGCTCCCCGCGGCCGCCTCCCGCCCCGCCCGCGGAGAAGAGGCGCTGCGCGACTTCGAGCGCGAGCACCCGCAGATGCGCGACGAGAGCGCTGCGACGAGGGGGCAGCTGGAGGAGAAGGAACAGCGGCTCCGCGGGTCGGGGTCGGGAGAGGTGGGAGGAGGAAGAGGTACCATACCGCAACCCTCGCGCCGTTCTCTGTCTTTTGTTGGGCCTCCTCGGAGGCCCTCGCCGAAACCGTTGGATTCGCGTCGAAATTCTGGTCAGAACGCACCCCGGGAGAGGTCCGCGGAGTACAGTCGCACCGAGGTGTAAGATCGAGGTCGGGTCGAGGAGGGTACCCTCATGTTCTTCCTGTCTGTTGGATGTTCTTGTGCATCTTGGGGGCGTGCACCCTCGAATGATCTCAGGGTTTGGGGTGTTTCGGCCGACGGAGGGTCTCACGTTCTTGAGGGATGTTCTTCTGGCCTAGGTCCGACTGCAGCGATATCGGTACTTTGGTGGATTTCCCCCATGTATTCGGGGTGGATGAAAACCCCAGTGTGGTTCGGGGGTCGGCAGCCGGGCAAAATTGTTCGCGGCCGCGGCGGAGAGACCCCGATGCCGGTGAGCGTGCTGCATCCTCGCACGACAGCATGCCCTCCACGCCGGTCTTTCGCCCCTGGCAGCTGCCGGCGGCGGACGGCCGGGTGTTGCTAGACCCTGCGTGATCAGCATTGGTGCCGTCACTGGCCTTGCTGTCGTGGCTGCCATCATCGTCACGAGCATCGCTACTACCATCATCGTGTCCCGTTGTCGGCGTTGCCATGATACCGCGCCCGCCAAAGCTGCCGACTCGCACTGAAGTGCCCGTTGGGAAGTGCCCAGCTGTCAGCGCCACCGCGGCCGCGTCGGTCGCGCCAAATTAGCTGGCCGATTTGCGCGCGAGCATGCGCGCTAGCGCGACCGCGGCGATGCGCCAGCGCCGAGCAGTCACCGCAATCGCCGCCGCATGGGTGTTGCAAACCAAGTCGCGGGTGGGTGGGTTGGATGATTGCACGAGCAGTGGAGTTGACACGCTCAAGTTCGGCAGGGTGAATTGCACTACGTACTTGGCTCCAACAAAAGCTTCCTGGGAAATTCGCAACAACAAGTAGCTGTATACACGCCCATCGGCGACATGAGTTGTCGCGCGCGCGTGCTCAGCGCTCGCGGGCGCGAGATCGCAAGACACCCCCATGGCCACCAAATGGTTCCGAGAGGGCTTGAGGCCACAGGCGGTCACGTCCAGACGACCGTGGGACGAATCCACCCCAGTTCGATCCCGCCATGGATTCTGGAACGTGTCAGGCTGATTCGAAGATAATTGAGCACATGAACCACGAGTGACGCCGATATGGCCCGTTGGCAACCATATGGGTCCACGCGCGCCCACGGTGGCCCCAGAACGGACACGCGACGGCTGCGCGATTCAAGCATGACCGAGGTATGACTTCAAAACGATCTCAAGACTACCCTGACATGCCAGGAACGCTGCAACTTCGGAGCCCCAGTTACCTCGAACCGATTCCAGCATGGCGAGATCCGTGAACGAACTGGTATATTTGTTCACCCTGTTCTTAAATGGGTGGGTCTTCAGTATCGCTGAACTACAAGTGTAATGCTAAGTAGGAATAAGTTCGGCGGGATCCCGCCCGGCCCACGGCAGAACACAACATTTCTAGGCTTCTACGGGGGGGCAGGCGGGCCTGGATATGGCGTCATTTATTTGCGCTGTCGCCCGCAAGCCTTCCAACGGCCGTCCGCCGTCTTCCGCCTCGTTGTGTTTCCGTCGGCTTCCGCTAGCGCACATTTGTATGTATGTATGTTGTATGTATGTATGGTTGTATGTATGTATGTATGTATGTATGTATGTATGTATGTATGTATGTATATATATATGTATGTATATATACATATACACATACACTCATACATACATACACACACATATATATATATATATATATGTCTGATTGTGTTTAGATGCGGCGAGGCGGTCTCAGGCCAATCATCCGAGGGGGATCATTGGGCGCCTCTATAGTCTCTGTGGTCCAAGCCCGCTGATGCAGCGGGCTGCAGATCAGCTGGGGGGGCTGGCGCCGGCGGAGCTCGGCGCGGCGATAGGGCGGCTCGCGTCGAGTGGCTCAAACAGCTGCGCCTGCCACTTCGACTCGAGCCCTCTGGACGAGGGGCTGCTGGCCATCCTGCGGGTGCAGCTGGATCGTTGCGGGCCTGACCACTTGCATTGCCCGCGCGCGCCTCAGTGCGGGCCGTCGGCCTGTGGCTTGCTGGTCGCCGCAGGGCTGGGGCTGCTGCTGGGCGCGGCCTGCACGCTGGGACTGCAGGCGGCTCTGGCTGGCCGCGCGAGGACGCCCGTGGCCGCCCCGGCTGCGGAGCAGCCCGTGGTGGACAGCGCGGGCGTGACGCCCACGACGCTCCGTCGTTTGCGTGATGGCAACCGCGCTTGATACGGACATCATTCAGGTCCTGGTCGACTACCCGGAGGATCCGAATCCCACATGGCACCGCCGGCTGCTGCTGCACGAGCTCGGCCCTGGGCGCTGGGTGTGCGCCACGCCCGGCTTTTCGGTCCAGGTCCTGGACCTGACCGGCCACCGCGTGCTGCCTCTGGCGCGCTCGGCGCCGTGGCCTGCGCAGGTGCGCGGGGACGTGTGCTGTTTCGACCCGCTCACGCTCGACCGGCGGGATGACCTCTTCCTGCGGGACGGGCAGCTGGCGCGGGTGCTTGGGCACCAGCCTGCTGCTGGAGGCGGTCGGGGCGGCGGCGGACTGGCATGGGCGCGTGTCAGACACGGGGCGGGAGCGGTTCAACGAGGTGATCGCCGACGGGAGCATGATCGGCGACCGTGCTGTGGTGAGGGGCGAGATCGGGCTCTACCACATCGACGAAGCGGCTGGCGAGTGGGTCCCGGTTTAGAGGGTGAAGGACCGCGAGCTGGATGACTGGTTGGAGCGCAAGCGGAGCGGTCCAGGACGAGACCTCCGCACATTGCCGGTGCATCGCGATGCAGGAGGCAAACAGATGATGTTGTTTCGGGAGACGACGAACCTCGCCACCGATCCGAAGTTCGCCGACTGGCCGTTCGAGGGGCCCTCGGCCGCGCGGGAGCTCATCACGGACGTGGCGGCGGCAGGGCTCGAGCTGCACCTCTACCCGACGTGGTGGGAGAGCAGGGGCGGGGTGAAGTCGCAGGGCAGCGTCGCGAGGGAGGTCAGGCTCGGTTTCGACTACTTGCGGATAATGCAGTCCTACGACCAGCTGAACCTGCAGGCCTTAGCGTCGGCGGAGCTGAGATGCCGCCGCGTCATCGTGCGCCAGCGTGCGGCGCGGAGGAACCCGAAGGCGCCGGACTTCACAGGGCTGGAGAAGGTCGCCCAGTCGAACTTCGACGAGTCGGGCGGGCTTCGGGTCACGGAGTTCGACAAGTACATGGCGGAGCAGCAGAAGACGAGCGGGACGGTGCTCAAGAGCCCTAGACAGGACCTCGAGGAGCAGGGGAACGAGAAAAAGAGGAAGGCTGGCCGCATCCTCGGCAGCGGCAAGTCGGGCAAGGATGAAAGGGACTGGGGGGCGCCCCATCGGCATCGCGGGCCCTGAGCACCGCGGCCGCGCCCCCGACCTCGAGGCCCTCGGCCTCGCTGAACCGCGAAGTTTTGACGTCGCACTGCGACTCGTTCCCCTTGCCGCTGCGCGCGTTCGACGGCGTCGGAGGCGGTGGTGATCGGGCGGTTTCCTTCCGCCTCCCGACTCGAGCTGGTGACTTGCCGTCGGCGGCTGCGCTGGCCGCGGACGCGGCCACGGCCCTGAACAGCATGTCTGCCTCTCGCGTCGGTCGGCCGCTGCAGCTGCGGCGGCCGAGGCCCACCAAGCAAGTGGTCGCGTCGGCTCAGCAGTCGATCTTGGACCGCGTCGCGGGGCGGGTAGACGACCAGCGTCCCCCCCCTCCAGAGGAAGACCTTTCGAACGCGCTCCCGGAGCCCTTGAAGTGCACTGACATGCGCCCGACGAGCGACGCTACCAGCCGGGTCCCGATCCAGCTGGAGCGGCTCAAGATATTGAAGAACGACACAGCCCCTAAGGAGGTATTGGGCGTCGCTGGCGCTGACGCCCACCGACTTCGGGCTGATCCTTGGCGGCGCATTGAACGACGCCCCGAGCGAGCGGGGGCGGGCGGGCCCCCGCCGCGGCCCTGCGCCGACCCGCGACTGCGACAGAGCCGGAGGCTGCTGAAGGAGCTGGTCACGACGCTGTACCGCGGCAACCTCGCGGTGTTCAGGCGTTCGGCGAAGGCCTTCATCGGCCTCTTCGCGGTCATCGAAAAGGACGGTTGGTGACAGAGGCTCATCGTGGACGCCCGCGTTCCCAACCACTGGCACAGGCGGCCGCCGCACTCCTACCTGGCGACGCCTGGCGCCGCGTCCGCTCTGCATCTCGGCGACGAGCCTTGGAACCAGGAGCTGCTCCTGCTGGAGTTGCGCGGCGCCGCGGTCGACCTCCAGGACGGCTTCTACCAGCCTTGCTTCAAAGTGACGAGCGATTGATTCGGCGTCGACTGCCGCGTGACCGCGGCGGAGGCGGGCATCTCCGAGGTGTTCGACGTCGTCGACGGGAAGGGCATCTGGGCGCCAGTCGCGGCGGAGGATGCTGCGTGGCCCTGCCTCTGCGGCGCGCCCACGGGGTGAACGTGGGCCCTGTTTATCTGCCACTCCGCGCTCGCTGACGCGATGGTGGAGTCGCTCGTCCGCGTGCTGCGTTGCGACTGGGCGCTGGCGGCGGCTCAGCTGCTCCGTGATGGGCGACCTGCGCCTCGGCTGGCCAAGGGCGAGCCCGTCGCCGCGCCTTAAGTTGACAACGACAACTTGCTCTGCTTCAACCGCGAGGATGCTGGAATCTTCTACGAGCCCATGGTCAACGTGCTGAGCGGGCGTGGCTACACCCTGTGGGACAACGTCGAGGGCGATCCGAACCTGGACATGGTGGGCTTCGAGCTCCAGGGCGCTAAGTTCTCCTGGCGACAGCGGCGGTGTCGATTCTGGCGGCTGTGGCACGCGCTGTGGCAGCTGGAGTTACTGCCCGGCTGCGCAGGCGAGGTGACGCGCATAGTACTGGGTCACCTGGTGAACTTTTTCACGCAGGCGCGGCCGCCCCTCAGTGTCCTGCCCTCTCGAAGATGTATGTGTTCAGCTCTGAGAACCTGGGCCGCTTCCGCCGTTTTGATAGCCATGTGCGTGGAGAGTTGGTCACGCGTCGTCGCCTGCTTGTTCTCGTTCGGAGCCCGCTTCGACTTCGTTTCTACACCGCTGCCTTCTGCTCGGGCGCCTCGACAGGTGGCCATGCGATCCACGCAGGGGTCTTCGGGAAGCACGAGCTGCACGACGTCTGCCAGCGGCGGGAACGCTGGCGCTTCGCCGACGCCAGGGAGGAGGAGGGGCCGGGTCTCGCTGGCGCCCAGTCTGGGCTGGCCGCCGACTTCCGCGAGCTAGGCGCCGACCCAGAGGTGGAGGACAGCGGCTGGCTTGGCGCGAACGCTGGCGATCGCCCTGCCCGGCGCGCGGCCCGGGCGAGCAACCTGGTGCCCGTCGAGGCGATGAAGGCGGTCGAGGCGGGGCCCCCGCGCCCCCGGGTGACTGGCATCGCCCCCGCGCTGCCTGACAGCATGGCGGCGCCGGGGCGCTGGCAGGGGCCGCTGGTGGGCGCCCGGCAGAGGCGCGAGGCGATCCACGTGGAGGAGGCGAGGATCGCGCTGACAGGGCTGTATCATGCTGCGCGGGACTCCGCGAGTCATGGTGGCGTGGTCTTGTCTCTCGGCGACAATCTCTCGGGGGTCTTGGCGACAGAACGGGGCCGGGCACACGGCCCCGCCCTGAGCGTGATCTGTCGGCGGGCCGCCGCGGTCGAGCCGGGGGCCGAGGTGAAGTGGGCGCGGCGCTACGTCGAGACGGCTCGCAACCCCACTGACTCGGACTCGCGGCTGGCGGAGCGAGGGCTGCTGGCGCCGGGCGAGGCCTTGCGCGGCGGTCGTCTTGCCGCGCGCCTGGGTCGGCTCCGCGGCGCCGCTGGCGAGGCGGCCGCGGGCGCCGACTCGGCGGCCGCGTGCCCGGCCCCCAGGCCCCCCGGGGCAGGAGGCGGCCTTGGACGCGGCGGCGTGCTGGAGATCTTCAGCGGGTGCTCAAGGCTCTCTGGCGCGCGCCGGGCGGCTGGACTGCGCATCTTGCGCCGGGTGGGTTCGTCAGCGGGGCTGCAATTCAATGTCCTCGATGTCGGTGCGCAGCAAAGAATTATACAGTGGGTTGTCTGGGGGCATGTTGGTCACGCCCACCTCGCCCCTCCCTGTGCGCGCTGGAGCGTCGCGAACGACGCGGGGTCCAAGGACTCCGAGGGCTCTCGGGCAGGTCTTGGGTGTGTCGACTTCACGGTGAAGGTCCTCAAGGCGCGCCACAAGTCTGGGGCATTCGTATCGCTTGAAAATCTTGCATCCTCGAGGCTCCTGAAGTACCCGCCGTTCGCCAGTATGTTCAACAAGATGAGGTGTGAGTCCATTGAGTACCACTGTTGCCGCTACGAGGCCCCCTACAAGAAGCCCACCGCCTTCGTCCCCAACCTCCCGGAGCTAAAAATCATTAAGAGAAAGTGTACGTGCAAGATCCCCCACTAGCTCCTCGAGGGCAAAGTGAAGGTCCTGGACGGGGCCGGCAGGTACGTCTGGAAATAGAAGACTTCCCTGGCCGCAGCTCACCCGCCAGGTCTGCGCCGCGTCGCCGCGGAGGGGCTCAAGAGGGCCCTGGGTCGGAGCGCGCTTCGGCGGGATGGCGAGCCGTTGCTCGACCCCCGCTGGGAGCGCGAACTGGCCGCGGCCGCGCGGGTCGCGCAGCCGGAGCCGCTCGCGGACCCTTCCTGCCCGCGGCGGTTTGCAATTGGATGGGGGCGCGCTGCCGGCCACCGGCTCTGTGGCGACAGCGCGGAGCGACGGCGCTTCGCCCTCCGCTCGCTGGGCTGGGCGGCTGGCGAGCCAGGCGAGCTTCTCGGGTGGCGGGGGGCCACCGCATGGGCTGCTGGCGCAGGGCGGCGTTGACGGCCGACCGCCCGCCAACGCTCGGCAGCGTCGGAGCCCCCACCGACGGGCGGTCGCCAGGAAGATAGTCGTCGCGCCCGGGCAGGAGAGCTACCTGAAGCAGAGGTCCGTGGGCCCGGCGACGCTGCGTGTCTACCAGCGCGAGTGCGACGACCTGACGGCGCGGTGGAAGGCGCAGCACCTGGCGGTCGAGACCCCCGAGGCGCGCGACAAGGCCCTCGAAGGCTACCTCGACAAGCTCTGCTTCGACGGGGAGCCCTCCTCTCGCGCCAGCAACGCCATCCACGCGCTGATGTTCCACATCGACGAGGTCCGGGCCTAGTCGCCGCACTTCCCCCGGGCCCGACGTGCCCTGCGTGGCTTCCGCAAAGCCTCGCAGACCAGGTCGCGGGATGGCTGCCCCTGGGGGGGGGCGGCCTTGGCCCTCGCCAGCTGGATGGGCGAGCGGCGCGGCCTGTTCATGGTGAGCTCAGCGGCGCTGACGCTCGTGCTGTTCGACGGGTGCCTGCGGGCCTCGGAGGGCCTCGGGCTGGGCCGAGACCAGTTCATCTCGCCACAGGGCGCCGAGGGAGGACGCTGCTGCTGGGCGGCGGCGTTCTGCCCGGAAGAGGAGGGTCGCCCAACCAAGAGCGGCGACTTTACGACGCGGTCATCCTCGGCGAGACCTCGGAGATCAGGCGGCCGCTCCTCTCGGAGGTGCTCTCGGTCTTCCACCGGACGACCGCCAACGGAGAGCTGGTGTTCGCCGGCCTGGCGCTCGCGGGCTTCGAGCGTATCTTCCATCGCAGGGTGGAGGAGCTGAAGTTCGGCAGCCTGCAGCTCGCCCTTCACCGCCTGTGGCACGGGGGTGCCTCCACCGATGGCCTGGGCGACCTCCCGATCGTGCAGATCCTGAAGCGAGGACGATGGAAAAGCCTGGCGAGCTGCAAGCGGCACGGGGAGAAAAGGCAGACTTCTCAAACAGCTCGATCGTCTGAAGTCAATCTCAGAAGTGGATGGCGACGCGAGCTTGCATTGGCTTCTCTCACGTTTCCCACGTATTCTTCAGAATGTTCGCGTGATGGAATCATAGTGCCCGACCCACCCACCCTGAGGACCATCGGACAAGGGGAGTTACAGGAGAGCGCGGTGGTGGCGGCACGACGGCTTGTTTCCTGAGCATGGGTTGCGACTTGTTGTGTCTCGGAGCTTTGTCGAGGTCGGCCAGGAGAAGTGCGTGAGAAGACCGGCATGTTGGCACCGCTCCTCTTTGTCTAGTCCGAGCGCTCCGCGCCTCACCGCCGTTGAGCTGTTGAACAAATTTGTCTTTGACTGTTTTGTTTAGATGCGGCGAGGCGGTCTCAGGCCAATCATCCGAGGGGGATCATTGGGCGCCTCTATAGTCTCTTTGGTCCCCCGCCCTCCCTCCCTGCATTCTATTACCTGGGAGAGCGCGGTGGTGCCGGCGCGACAGTTTGTTTCCTGAGCATGAATTGCTACTCGTTGTGTCTCGGAGCCTTGTCGAGGTCGGCCAGGAGAAGTGAGTGAGAAGATCGGCGTGTTGGCACCGCTCCTCTTTGTCTAGTCCGAGCGCTCCGCGCCTCACCGCCGTTGAGCTGTTGAACATATGTATATATAGTGTAAATGTATATATACACATACGTTTACATATGCAGATCCAGCGCAACATAATATACGATAACACGTTGTTTGGGGTCCACGTTGTTTAACATGTTGGTGCAAAAGAGAACTTTTCAACACGAGCAAGAAACCAGAGGCCGAAACCCATATACCCCCAGGGCAGGGAACTGCCTGTCACACTTGTTTCACGACGCCAGGGGGTCTGGGTACCTTCCCGTTTCGTCCTTTTCCTCTGCCTCCTGTTCCTGTTCCCGTGGCGTTGTTCCGCCCTGCTTGCGTCCTCCCTCCCGAGCTGGCGAGGAAACTTTGGCAGCCCTCTCGGGGAAGTGGCAGGGAAGCCTAGGGTCGACACAGCGCGTCGTGGTTGTCTTGCAATGCTCGCCAAACCGCCCCAGACCAATCCGGCGGCCGCAAGTTGCCCTCCACTATTGGTGGGGGGGCGCCCCGGAACAATAAAACACAGGCATGGGATCAGGACGCCCCCCGATTCTACATGTGGGACTCCGGGTCGGCGGGTGCTTTGGTGGTTATGGCGCGCGTTGCGACGCCTGCGAAGGCGCTCAAGGTTGGACTCCGCACGACAGAGAGACGCGGAAGCACCGAAGGCCATTGTAACGCGAGAGAACCAGACGGGCTTCAAATTGGATCGATCGGGGCCGCGATCGGTTCAAGGTGGAACGATCGACGCGGTGTCAACCGCATTTTAAATTTTGCGCGCGCCGACGCCGCGCGAGCCTACCGTAGCCAAGAGGGGAAGAAAGACACAGACACAATTGAATGCCGAATTTCATTGAAATATGTGAGACAAGGGGAAGTTGGGGGGGAGAAGACGAACATCAAAAAACTTTGAAGAACAGGTGGGGGATCCTCTGATGTTTGCGTGCATTTGCTCGTGTGTTCCTGGGCCCCCCTCAAGTATATTTCGCCGTGACACAAGTTTCGCTTGAAAGGCAGAAAACCGAAATCACCGAATGAGGACCGTAGGGTAGGGACGACCCCGGGATAATTGTTTCCCATGTAAAAAATCGATGGGATCATTCGGCCGGGATTTGGGAGAGGCCGGGATAATTATTTTTTACGTAAAAAACAATGGGATAACTTCGGTCCGGGATCTAAAGTATATTATTATCAAGCTCCAGGACCCCAGGGAGTAATTATCCCGCCCGTGGCAGAGGCCCGAAAACCTCTTCTTGTTAGGATTCTAAGGGGGGCAGGGGGTGGCTGATGCCATTTTGGCACGTCCACGGCTCCTCCAAATTTCAAAAGAACTTTCGTCACGCCGCTGTATTTGCGTAGATTTCTGGGCTTTGCTTGTGCGCATTTGCTCGTGGAGTCCGCCCCCTGGCTCGGGCGGAGCCCCGCGGCGCCGCGCGCCTCCCACGCCTCCGCGCGGCCCCACGCTTGGCGCGCAGACAAAGCACGCCGCGCGCCCGCGGAGGCGGGATTGCAGGCCCGGCGAGGGGCGCGGATGGGCAACTGTTCCGCCACCGCCACCATACGTATCCTCCACCTCCTCCTCCTCCTCCTCCTTCTCCTCCTCCTCCTCCAAACCGGTACGGAAAGAGTGGGCACGATGCCCATCAGAAGCTCCTGCTCGTTTTGAGCAGGACTCGCTGTCCGCGCCGCCGCAGACGCTGATCTGGGAAGATAAAGTATGCAGCCTGCCCAACAGCGGCCACTGACGGTTTGGGAAAACATGTGTTGTCGGGCAATGTGACCATGTTTTCCGTGCCCATGTCGGGCGTCCAACGCGTAGGACGGGGGAGAAGGGGAGATTAGGATGTTCTTCTCCTCCTCGTCCTTCTGCTCCTCCTCTTCCTCCTCCTCCCTCTCCTACATATGGTAGTGGTGGTGGGAGATGAGCCCACCAGGCCCGGCCGGCGCCCCGCGGCCGCAGGACCAGGCCAGACCTCCGAGGTTCCAGGCTGCGGCCTGCGTCGGCCACGCACAGAAGAGGGGCAGTACCCAATGGTCAGAATCCTGGAGGCCTCGCGCGGCGCGCAAGGGTCGCATCATCTGGCTCACACGTCCGCCTCGTCAGACACGGGGCGACGTTCGCGCGGCGATGGTCCGACGTAGATCCAGCGTACATCCGACGCAAATTCGAGAAGCCCAGGAGGAGGAGGAGGAGGAGGAGGAGGAGGAGGAGGAGGAGGAGGAGGAGGAGGAGGAGGAGAGGAGGAGGAGGAGGAGGGAGGAGGGAGGAGGGAGGGATCCCAAGTGCAGTGGGTTTCGCCGCACGAGGCCTCCAGGATTCCCCACAAGAGTCACAACGGTAGGGGGAAAGGGGGCAGGCTTCTTAGAAGCACCCCTGCTTCTCAGAAGGCGCGGTCCTTTACGGACCGCGCCGTCATCATCGTCATCGTCATCGTCATCGTCATCGTCATCATCATCACCAGCATCAGCATCAGCATCAGCATCAGCATCATCATCATCATCATCATCATCAGCAGCAGCAGCAGCAGCATCATCATCAGCATCATCATCATCATCATCATCATCATCATCATCTTCGGGGCCCGGGAACGTAACAACATATTACCGCAGATCCTTAGTATGATGTCTGCCGCTTTGGTGGCCCAATCAGCTTATCTGTAGGTGTAAGGCCAGCGCATTCTAAGAAGCAGGCTTCTGGTAAGGAGCGTTCCCCCCTCCCCCGAACCCCCCCTGTGCGCGCCGCCAAGTCAGTGTTCCCAGAGGAGGCAACCGTACCGATGCAGTCGGCTCGATGAGTTAAGGCCCGCGGTGGCTCCTCAGATGTGCATGCGTTCCGGTGCTCTTTTGGTGACGGGCGCCTTCGGGGTTCCTTCGGATTGCATGGCCGTTCCTTCGGATGTCGGCTTGGGATGCGTGGGTTTTGTTTCTTATGTATCGTTCCTTATTCCAGCAGCCCGACCGTACCGCTGCTCGTCCTGGAGAGCTGCTCCTTATTCCATCGGGGGCGGCCAAGAGGGGGGTGATCACTAGGGGGGGGGGGTTATCATGGCGTGGGCCATGAATTTTCATCAGATTTCATGGCGCCTCTTCTTATTTCATTACGTCCCTGACCCCCCCTGGGCCGCGCACATGCCGCTTTGTTGCAGTGAGGCAGATTTTCACTGATAGGTTCAGCGTCAGGAGTTTCTGTCCGTGACCAATTTTGGCTCAAGGGTAAAACACCTAGTCTGTCTCCGTCTGCCACAGTTGGTAGCGGAGCGTGGCCTGGGCGAGGTGCCATGGGCGGAGGCGACCCTGCCACGAGGTAGGCGGTCTGCCGCTCGCGCGCCCTCGTCCGCGGCCGCGCTCGCACTGACGAAGCAGCGTGGGATCCACGGCCAAGGTGATCATGCCCGCCGACGGCGAAGCGGGGACGGAGGCGACGGAGTTCCACGTGGGCGCTGGCAGCCAGGAGGCCCCAGGCGGCAGCTCGGGCAGCCAGAACGCCACGGTGACCATCCGACGCGAGGAGCTCAGGGACTTGATCAAGAGTGTAGTGTCAGAGACTATCAGATCAGGGGCTCCGGACGGAGGAGGTCATCGAGGAGTTGCTCACGAGGAGAAGTCACATGACGAGTGGCACGACACCGGCAAGGATCCTTGGCGAGAGGGTCGTGATCGAGGAGCTTCCAGTGGGGAGCGTGAGGCTGGAGGCGAGGTTTTCCAGCGAGATCGCCAAGAGGGAGATAAGGACGCCAGAGGAGAAGGCCGGTGGCGTGACACAGGCGGAGGCTGGAACAGCTGCGACGGCGGCCAGAGCAAGTCCGGGTCCGCGGAGGCCTGGAGCTCAGGCGACTGGAACGGCAGCTGGGCGGACCGCCGGAGATCGGCGTGGGACGCCGGAGACGGTGGAGGCTGGGGGGGTCGAGGCGATTTCAGCGACCCACCCACCTGGCCCGGGTGGGCCCACTACCGACAATGGAAGCGAGCGCTTAGGCGCTGGAACACGAACACGGACGTGAAGCTCTGGAGGCGTGCCGAGAAGTTTCTCAAGCTCTTCGAGTACAGCTTCCAGGCCAAGTTCGAGGACATCAGCGAGGACAAGCTGTGCTCGACAGAGTGGATTGACGTCATCCTTCAGCGCATGGACCTCATGGCTGGCGAGCGGGAGGGCGACGACCTCCGGCGTGCTGGCAGGAAGGCCTTCTTCGAAGCATCCAGGGAGACCAAGGAGGGGCTGACGCAGTTCGTCCACAGACGAGAGGCCCAGCTTCAGGAGGCCGAGGGCATGGATCTTTGGATGAGCTCCAAGCTGAAGGGGTTACTGTTGGAGGAAGGAGCTGGCCTCTCAGCACAGGGAGTCCAGAACCTGCGCACCCTGACCCAGGGCAGGACCGACTTCGAGCACGTGGCGTGGGCGCTGAAGCAGATGGATGCCGGAGGAGCCGAGCGGCTCCTCCCCGGTCGCAGCGGCGCGGCGCTGCTGGCCGAGAGTGAGGGCTTCGGCCCGGGTGCTAGTGAGGCCGCGAGCGGTGCTTTTCAGACCTCTCCTCCTCCTCCCCCCGGTCGGTCAGAGGTAGGTGCCGAGGGTGAGGAGGACGACGCCAACTACTACGACTACGACGAGGAGGTCGAGGGCGACTCAGGAGGGGAGTCAGCTTGGGACGCCGAGGCGCTGCTCGCAGAGCTGGAGGACCTCAACTTGTGCGAGGACCAGCTGGAGGAGTTCTGGGTCATGATGGAGGGTCGGCGTCCGGCGGGACGGACGTGGAAGCAGAACAAGGAGCTAAAGAGGGCGGCCCGGAAGGACCGTGAGTACTTCGGCGCGAAGCCGAAGGCGGGTGAACGGCATCCACCTCGCCGCCCACCCCCTCCTCCAGCGGGGGCATCTCGGACGAGAGGCTCCAGCAGTCGAGGCGATCGAGGAGCTTCCGCCAGAGGCCGGGAAGGTCGAGGCGTCCGCGGCAGGCTGACGATCGAGCAGCAGATGAAGGTGACGAGGTGCAAGCGGTGCCAGCAGAAAGGACACTGGGGACGAGAGTGCCCGAAGTTCGGTGACCACGTCGGAGGCGGTCAGGCCGGTGGAGATCAGCGAGCCCGGGCTGGAGGAGAGAGGCAGAAGATGTCGGCCTACATGTTCGAGGGCTTCTCCGGCGAGAGTTTCCCCCTGTGGAGGGACGAGGCTGACCGGATCTCCTCCGGGGCGGTCTACATCGTGGCCGAGGCGGACCAGGCGCTGGTCGATCCTGGGGCCGGGAGCGACCTGGTAGGAGTGCAGGCGCTCAACCGGGAGGCCCAGGCGCTTGCCACTCACGGACTGACGTACGTCGAGATCCCTCGGTCCCACCGCCCGATCAAGGCCGCTCACGGGATCGGTGGCATGGGCAGGGTCATCAGCGTGGTGCTTTTCCCTCTGTGCCTGGGAGGCGTGTTCGGGATCATCGAGACTACTGTGCTGGCGGACAATGTGCCACACATCCTTTCGGTGAATTTGCTTGACTTCCTCAAGTGCCTGATCGATTTGCCAGGCAACGAGATGACCTCCCAGACTCTGGACGAGGTGATTCCTTTGAATCGTCTACCCTCTGGTCATCGCCTGGCGCAGATAGTTTGCAAGCTTGCCACGCCCGCCCGCGTTCCCGACTCGGCGCTCAGGCGCTACCCGTTTTTGAAGAAGGACTCTTTTGAGATCGGGGGCAGAGCGCCCCCCGTGATGTCAGACGATGGGGTTGTGTCGCAGTACCTGCTCTCCCTCTCCCTCCTGATCGTCATCCTCAGCCTCGGGACAACAATGTGGGGACCGTGTATGGGGAAGCTCGGGGACCTTCGGAAGCACTCAGACAAGTTCCAGGGGAAGGTCTTGGGCGGCCTCAGGTGGCCACGAGCTCAGCTAGCGTCAGATCACTGGGCCGGGGCCTCGGGATCAAGTCAAGCTAAGGTGAAGGGCCGACGGCCTCGAGCACGAGCAGGACCCAGGAGGGCGAGTTGGGTCCTCGTCGCGTGGTCTGCCATGTTGATTTCTTCCGTAGCCAGTTTGGGCTCAATTGCAGAAACTTTCAATCATACACGTTTCTCCGACCAGAGGCAGCACTCGGAGAGGTCAAGCGATGTTGCTGGCGCTCTGGCTGGCGCGGACGCTCTCCCAGCAGGTCCT
Organism: Prorocentrum cordatum; assembly: GCA_963575745.1. NCBI lineage: Eukaryota > Dinophyceae > Prorocentrales > Prorocentraceae > Prorocentrum > Prorocentrum cordatum. The sequence continues at coordinate 103,266 of CAUYUJ010016176.1, read as the reverse complement.
GGGAGGCAAGACCGAGCCAAGGGCGAAGAAAGCGACAGAGGAGTTTCTTGCTCGACGTCGGAACGAGTCAGAGTCAGAGATCTCTCTCGAGTCCTCAGTCGATACGGAGATGCCGGGCACCTTCGTCAATCCGACGGCCGAGTTCGCGGCGCAGCAGCTGGAGCCGGGACCTTCCAGCGGACCGGGCAACGGTTCGACGACCTCGGCAGGAGCAGTCGAGGCTCAGGCGCCGCGGGAGCCGGCACCTGGAGCATCACGGTCGACCGACCAGCCGCTGTGGACGGTAGAGGAGGCCCACCCGCCCGCGACGCAGCCGGCAGCGGGCGGGACCCCAGCTCCGGCAGGACTCCCGCCTACTCAGCCTCGGCAGCCGCGCGGGGACGCAGGCTGGCCGAGAGACTGGCCGACGCTGCAGCCTCAAGGGGCGTCAGTACCTCACGGGAATCCCCAGCTGGGACCTCCCGCAGCAGTCAAACCCCCGCCTGGTTTCATGACGGCAGGATGGAGACCATCATCGTCAGGCGCGGGGACGACTCCTGTGGCAGCGGCGAGCTCATCCTCGGGCTCCGGGGGTCCACCCGCAGCCGAGCAGGTGCCGCTCAAGCCGCCACCCAAGCCGCCGCCCGCCTGTCAGCATCCCGCCGACAGGATCAAGTACTATGGGAACCAGCACGGATCGGGATCAAGGTGCTTGCAGTGTGGGCAGCGACTGGTGTGGGCGCCGCGAGGCGCTCAGGGCCCGGCAGGTCCTCCTCAGCAGTCGGCTGCAGAGGCCGCGCGGGCCGCCGCCGCCTCGGCGCAGCAGGCAGTGGACATGCTCCAGAACGACCCCACCTTTCGCGCTGGCGGGGCGGCGCTGACGACGGTCAACTCACTGAGTACCCTGCTGCAGGGACTACAGTGGCAGCTGTCCCAGGTGCCCGAGGGCGTGAGGGCGCTCTCCCGCGTGCAGGAGGCGCTGGACCAGATGGCGACGATCGCGATGGCGGCTCAGAGTACTCCTACCCAGGTGGAGGAGGGCCTCCAGCAGATCTTTCAGCAGCTGCTGGCGATCAAGGGGTCGCTGGGGGCCTTCGAGGAGTTCGGGGAGGTGGTGGACACCATGCAGCAGACGATGGTGGGCATGCAGATGCAGCTGAACACCGTGGAGGCGACCGTGCAGCAGGTGGCGATGATGCTCGTGCAGATAGGCAACGCAGTGACGGGTCTCTACAATCATCAAGTGGCCGCTCAGCAAGTGATCGCCCAGCAGATGGAGGTGGTCAGCGCGGCGCCGACCTCGGGGCAGCACAGCTCTGGGGATCCGTGGCAGGCCCAGGCGGGGGGACAGCCTCCGCCGCCGGACCACCCGCCGCCGGGCTGGAGTCCTCCACAGGGGCAGGGAGGAGCTCTTGCCGCGTCGACGACGACGACGGGTCAGCCCGTCAGCTCAATGCTCAGCGAGCTGGGACCCATCCCGGAGGAGGCCCCGGTGCTGGACGGCCTGGAGTGGGAGGTCCTTCCAGACCATCTCTAGAGCGCCCAGAGGCCAGCGGGAGGCGACAGGCCTCCTGCGAAAAGGGCCCGAGTTTCAGCATCTCTGCCTGTTTCGCTCAGTGCGACTGCGAGACGCACGACCCTCATTGCACTTCTGGCCCTCGAGGGGCATCTCAGATACAGGGCACCCCTCCCCCCCTTTCCTCTCCCCTCAACTCATCATGCGGACCGAAACGATCGAGGCAGACTTGGGACGATCTGGGGCCCGAGTGGCTGGACGGGGACGCCACCAATGACGACCATGAGGTGGCTTGCGGGGCCTCGATCCGGAAAGCTCTCGGCGAGCGCGCGGCTATGTTTGGGTTCCGGGGAGCGGGGGAGAGTCAGCTGCTGGGGCTTGACAAAAGCTACCCCATCTGCCGGAGAGCCAAGGTCTCCTTCTCCGAGGTGTTTTCTCCTCCTAGGATTGCTCCTGAGGTGGCCAAGGCGGGGGCCCCCCTCGGAGCTCGGGCCAGCTGGGACCTTCGCCAGGGATGGGACTCGTCTCGAAGGTCTGACGTCAGAGAGCTCTGGAGGCACCTCGAGGAAGACAAGCCAGAGACCGTCTGGCTGTGTCCTGAATGTAGGGCGTTCTCTGCGATCAATCGCATCAATCGAGATAGGATGGACCCCGCGGAGTGGCAGAGGATCGTGTCAGACGGCGTTCGGGATCTGGTGCTCTGTATGGAGATCGCTGAGCACCAAGTCAACCAAGGCAGATACTTCGCGTTCGAGCATCCTCTCTACGCGTCGTCTTGGGGCTCGTTCGTCGTTCGCTGTGTCTCGTCGCTCCCGGGGGTTAGGCGGATCCGTGTCGATATGTGCAGTTTCGGGTTGCAGGTGGACAGTCGAGGACTGAATAAGAAGCCTACAGGACTACTGTCCAACCACCCGCTTCTCCTCCAGCGTCTGGAGGGACACCTCTGCACCGGGGGACATCAGCATGCGGTCCTTGAAGGGGGTTCGATCACCACCAAGGCGAGTCGCTATCCTCTCCAGTTTTCCCGAACCGTGGCCAGAGCCGTGGCGGAGTACTGGGCGGGGGCCCCCGTTCGGAGTAAGGCGGCTTGGGCCGACCTCGTTGAGCATGACTACCTGGAAGGGGAGGTCGGGCCAGCGGAGGGGGAGAGCGAGGTCGTCTCGAGCGAGAGCGAGGACGAGCCTGAGACTCGACCGACATCGAAAGGAGGCAAGACCACTTTCGAAGAGATCGAACCTAGTGAGGACGAGAAGAGATTAATATACAAGCTCCACGTGAACATGGGGCATCCCGAGGTCAGGAAGTTTGCGAGGGTGCTCAGGGCTGGAGGAGCGAAGCGCCGACTCGTGCGCTGGGCCAGTACCAAGTTTCACTGTTCCGAGTGTGCGGAAAGGGCCCGATCGGGCCTTCATCGAAGGGTGGCGCTCCCGCGCACGTTTAGGTTCAACCACATTGTGGGAGTGGACCTCATACACTTGGAGTTCCAAGGGGTGACGAGGCCCTATCTCAACATTGTGGACCACGGGTCCAACCTTCAAGTGATGGTTCGAGTCCCCTCTGCGACGGCCTCAGAGGTGTGGTCGGAGTTCCTTCGAGCGTGGATTAGACCTCTGGGAGCTCCCCAGTTCCTGATCTCGGACGGGGGCTCGGAATTTGGAGCGCGTTTCGCCCGCGGTCTGGAGCAGTGGGGGGTGTGCCATCACGTCTGCGACGCAGACTCCCCCTGGCAGAACGGAAGGGTTGAACGCCATGGGGGGTGGGTTAAGGAGCGAGTGCGCTCGGAGCTGGAGGCGGGGTCTTTCGTGCCGGAGACGATCGAAGAGCTCGATGACCTCATCACCGAGCTGGTTGCTCACAAGAACCGCTTCTGGCACCGCGGAGGGTTCCCCCCCCTCCAACTCGTTTTCGGAGAGAACCCCCGCCTCCCCCATGACATCCTCTCCGACGACCACCGGGGGCTTCCCGGCTGGCAGGATCTCATTCGCCCTTCGGCTGAGCAGGACGAGGCCGGGGCCGAGTTTGCGAGAGCGCAGCAGATTCGGGCCGAGGCTCGACGGTTGGCGATGGAGACGACATCTCGCGAGAAGATCAGCCGCGCCTCGAGGGCGAAGCCGCCAGTCGTTCAAAGGTACACTCCGGGGCAGTGGGTGTTCGTGTGGCGACACTTTTCCCGCGCGTCCTCCAGAGCCGACGCCCTCGGCCGTCGGAGAGACGGGTGGTGCGGTCCGGGGGTGGTCGTTCTTAGTGAGGGGGGGGCCGTGTGGGTGGCCGTTAGGGCCCGTTTGTGGAAGTGTAGTCAGGAGCAGCTGCGACTGGCCAGTCCCGAGGAGGAGTACGGACTTCAGTTAGCCCAAGACCCCCAGTGGCAGGAGCTTCTCCTTGCCTCGCGCACTAAGCGAGTTTCGGCCGTCGATGTGCAGAGAGAAGGCCCTCCTCCCGATGACTCGCTCGACGAACCCGCGATCGTGGACCCCGACCCGGGACCGAGGATCCCGGGGCCGGCGGCGGTCCCTCGGGAGGAGGTCGGGCCCGAGGAAAGGAGCTCTCGGCCCAATCCTTCTCGGGTCGGGCCCATGGGCCTTCCGAGGCCACCTCACTCGAGGGCGGGATCTCGAGCCGGATCCGTGGTGGCTCAGCCGGGCTCGAGACTGCCCTCAATTCCTGAGACTCGAGAGCCGTCTGAGATGGCCAGGTCGATCACCCCTCCTACCGCCCCTCCTTCTCCCCGCCGGGATGAGAGGGATGAGGATGGTCCGGGAGAGTCCAGGAGTCCGACGGACGCCCACGGACCGCCCGGAGAAGCGACGAGCGGGAACGGGGACCCGGCTATCCCACCTCCTCCCGCCCCTGTCTCCTTGCCTCCCGCTCCCACCCCGGCCGAGGGGAGACAGAGTCGAGCGAGGCTGAGGCAGCCATCCGACGTGCCCCTGTGCATTGCGCGAGCTCGGGCCGAGAGCTGCCCGCCCGAGATGAAGCGGGCCAAGACGGAGGGAGGCTCCGACTCCTCGGCGCCCGCCCCGCCCGAGGTACCGAGCCCGGAGGGGACCTCTCTCCTTCCCCCCTCGCCTGAGGTCGGTGGTGGCGGTGACAGTCCAGGGCCAGGACCCTCCCAGGAGCGTCCCCCTATGATCTCCGGAAGTGAGCCAGCCGCCTCTGTCCGTGACCGTGTGAGAGCGATTGAGGGACGTGGTCGGTCTAGATCCCCTAGCGGCGCCGGGTTTGAGGGGACCACTGAGGATTTCGGGCTGGCGGCCGAGCAGGGGGGCGTTAGGGTTTTCCCCATGCAGTCGAGCTGGACCGGGGTCTGCGAGGACGGTGGCACCTTCGCCACGGGTCGAGGGGCCGAGGTTTCTCTGAAAAAGCTTTCTCCGGCCGAGCGGGCTAAGTTTAGTGCCTCGGACCAGAAGGAATGGGCGGCTATGATGGGGACCGGGGCCGTTCGAGTCGCCCCTCCGGCTAGGGCGAAAGTCATCCGACGTGAGCTTCCGGACAGGATCATCTCCAGCCGGATGGTTCGCAGGTGGAAGCCGGTGGAAGGAACGTTTGCCGAGCCGGAGGCAAAATCGAGGTGGTGCGTGCACGGCCATCGTGACCCAGACTCGGGCTCACTGGCAGTGTACGCGCCAACTCCCCAGACCTCGTCGATCATGATGTTTCTGCAGGTCTCAGCCAACCTGCATCAGCTTCTGGACATAGCCGACGTTAAGAACGCCTTCTGTCAGTCCAATCCCATGCAGCGTGCTGCAGGCCAGATCTTCGTTGAGCCCTGCGAGGGGATAGACTTGGAGCCGGGGGCCCTCATCGAGCTTCTGGTGAATGTGCATGGGCTGGACGACGCCCCTGTGGCGTGGAGGCGCACGGTCGTTAGCTATCTAGAGCAGAACGGCTTCGTCCGAAGCCTGTTGGAACCGTGCTGGTGGATGCGCTATGGGTCCCAGGGCCAGATCCTCAACATGATGTTGCTAGAAGTAGATGACTTCATGATCGGCAGCTGCGACTCGACCTCGAGAGCCTGGGTCCGGCAGTTGCTGGAGGCCAGGTTCAAGTTCGGCAAGTACAGGGGCTGCCACGCGGGTCCCGTGGACTTCGCCGGACGGCGGATCACGCTTGGGGAGCAGAAGATAACCGTTGATCAAGAAAAATACATCCTCGAGGAGATTCGGCCCCTGAGTTTAGCCAGGGGGAGGATGTCACGTAGTGACTCCCCACTCGAGCCTGACGAATTTCGAGCACTCAGGTCCCTGGTATATAAGTTTAACTGGGTCGGCAGGGAATCCAGGCCGGAGGCCGCAGGCATCGCGTCGATCCTGGCCAGTCGTTTGAAGAGCGCGACGATTTACGATGTTTCCTGTGCCAACAAGTTGGTCAAACATCTTCGGACGACGGCCTCTCGAGGCCTGACGATCTGGAGCCTGGACCCGGACCGCATGGCGTTTGTGTCGTTTTCAGACGCCGGGGGAGTAGGAGCGGATATCAAGATGAATGATGACCGGGGGCTCCCGGCCGACCCAACCCAGGGGGCTTGGTTGGTGCTGGCCACTGACAAGTCCGTGCTGTTGAACAGCTCGGTCAAGGCGTCATTCCTGGGCTGGAGGAGTAGTAAGCTACGACGTAAGGTCCCGTCCACCCTGGCCGGGGAGACCCAGGCGTTGTCCGCCGCCGTGGCGGAGGTGGAGTACCTTCAAGTGCTCTACAGGGACGTGATGTTCCAGGACGTGGACGTCCCTGAGTGCAGGAGGGCCTCAGGGCCCTTCACCACTGTGCTTCGTAGGGATTGCAAGTTGGGGTCCCGGGAGAACCAGGTGCACGTCGTAGATGCAAAGTCCATCTACGACACGATGTTGAAGGAGGGGAACGCCAGCGCCAAGGACAGGCGCACTGCACTGGACCTCGCAATCATTTGCGAAGCACTAGAACGAGCGCGCGGAAGCGTGCGATGGATCCCACACGGCAGGATGCCGGTAGATCCACTGACAAAGGATGACATCACCAAGAGCAATGCCGCCCTGGCCGACCTCATGACTCGAGGCCGGCTCATCCTGGTGGACGAGAGCTCCGAGCTGGATCGCCGCCGAGCGGCACCAGAGCTCAAGGATCGCTCCCAGCTGGCGTCTAGAAGACAGTTGGCCCAGAGTCAGAGCATGCTGTCGTGGCAGGAGTTCCTGGACCAGGGGCTCTACCAGGTAGGTGGTGGTGGTGGTGGTGGTCCTACCTCCCCCCTTTCCTCTCCCCCTCGGCCGGACGGTCCTCCCGGCCTACCTTCACCATCATTTCAATAGTCTTCCATCGTTGCTCTCATTCTCACCTTGTTTTCTTGAATACGGCCGTCCTGGGGGACGGAGGCTTCCATGGAGAGCCGCCGCCGTGTACTGCGCTTTTCCGCGAATGGGTGGTCACAGTTCTCCTGACATGGGGAGAGCTGAACCTAGAAGAAAGTTTGACCAGTGTTGCAGTGAGGCAGATTTTCACTGATAGGTTCAGCGTCAGGAGTTTCTGTCCGTGACCAATTTTGGCTCAAGGGTAAAACACCTAGTCTGTCTCCGTCTGCCACAGCTTGCCATGATTTGCGCCCCCCCCTCTTGGACGCCCCCCTCTTGGCCGACCCCGATTTCAGCAACCCGACTATACCGCTGCTCGTCTTGGAGAGCTCCCGCCGCTTTGGCCGGATTCTCCTCGACATGCTGGCCCGAACGCAGCACGGGAGATGTTTGGGACGGAGGGGATGCCGGTGCTGGTGTGCCCTCTGCTCTCGGGTGTTGCCAGAGGCGTCGCTGACCCCGTCGCGTCGTGACACTATCAAGGCGGATTGTTTTATGTTGTCTTCGGTCTCTGTGGGCCCTCGCTGGGCCATGGGACCGTCAACAAGCGATTCAGGATGAAGAATCAGTCCCTGGGATTGGGTCGGGACCAAGTTTCTTGGCATGGCAGTTCCACCCGCCCACACCCATACCGACTTTTCAAACAGCGCTGGGCCACGAAGGCGTGCCCCGACTTGCGTGAAGGCAGGATTCTCCTTGATCCCTTGCCATGCCCCCCTCCCTCTCCCCCTGCATTGAAGTCAACTCGCCAGAGTCATACCATTCTGGGCGAACAATCGGTCCTGGGGGAGGGGTCGCGACAAGCAGCAGCAGGGGAGGGCGAGCGACGGAGGGAAGGTGGAGGGAGGGGAGGGGAGGGGCTGGAGGAGGGCGTGGGGGTTCGTCGTGCCTTCTTCCAGGGTTCATGCAAGGGGCCCTCTGGGGTCCCAGAGCTGATGCAGTGGCCCTGGTGGGGGTGGGATATATTTTCCCGACCTGCAGGAGGGATCGCGAGCCCTGAGGTTCGGGCTTCATCGAGAAAGTCAGAGCACCGGAGGTCTGGGCACGACCAATGACTGCGCCCGCGCCGACCTCCCTGCTGCAGTCGTGGAGTGGTGGTGGTGCAGCAGCGCCGTGGGGCGAACCGAGGCGGGCCGCCCTGAACTGGGGCAGCTGTGTGATCCCTCCCCCATGGGGGAGCCCACTGGTTTCGATCCCTCTGTCGAGAGAATGTCATTAACCGGACCCCCTCGCGTTGTGAACAGATCGTGGCGGACGCTCTTTTGCTGTCTTCTGCCTCTGGGGTCACCCGCCGGGCCCCCGAGCTTGTCGGAAGACTGCTCGGGATGCAACGACGGTCCTGGGGAACTGGTTGAGACCGCACAAAAGGTTGGCGCCAGGTGGGTGGCCTTCTAAGAAGGCGGCCCGCATCTTAGAAGGCAGGGGCCTTTTCAGAAGGGCCTTGGGGCTCCAAAGACGGCGTCTGAGAAGCCAGGAGGGCGTCTCAGAAGGCCCCTGCCTTAGAAGGTCGCCCCCCTCGCACCACCCCCCCCGCGCGCGCCGCCAACTCTTGGGGACGACGCTGAGAACAGAAATCGCAGTGTCGGGGGTCTGGGTGCGGCAGGTTCCCCTCCTGGGGCGAGAGGAACTCGGAACATGCCCTTCGCCCCCTCCCCCCCCCCCCTCAGCTGTGGCGCCCGCAGGCCTGAGGGGGCCGCCGGCGCCCCAGCCGCAGCGACTCCTCTGCAGTCGCCCGCAGGGATGATGCCGACGGCCCAGGCGCTGCTCAGCTCTCGGGGCCCGGGCAAGGAGCAGGGAGAGTGTCGGATGCATTGGGTCGGCGGCGAGCCCGCAGGGGAGGCGAGAAGGGGCGGACCTTCTCGGAAGGTGCGGAAGTGCACCGACCTTTGAGCAGTTTCCCCGGCCTTCCCCGGAGACACCAAAGACATCTGAGTAGCCCCGCCGCCCTCTGAGGAGGCCTTGCCCTTCTCGTTTCCCCCCTCGCTCGCCGCCGATTGGGGTGGGCAGGCGTCTACGAATCGACCCTCGTCAATAGGACGCGTTTGGGGTTGGTTTTGTGGCCTCTGGAAGGCCAACGCCAGCATTCCCGCCGGCTACGCTCCGAACCCGGCATTTACGCGTTTGATGGGTTGGGGATACCGTGCCTTTCATTTTTGTGGAGGCTTGCAATTTCAGGTGAGTTGCCTTGAAGGCAATGTCGGCTACTCGCAAAAGTCGGGGATTCGTAGAGGGGGGGGGGGCCCAGGGTGTGGTTAGGGAATAAACCCAGCTGGATGTTCACATTTGTCTCTTTCAGGGACCGTTTGGAGCGTTTTGTTCTCTAGCCCCACTCTGCACCAACCCCACCTTTACGTCCCGCCGAAAGAGTTGTTTTTCGCTGGAGAGACTTTTGGTGCGGGCACACTGGGGTCCCCAGATGGCTGAATTCGATGCGATAGCAGCTGCTGTTCTACTCGGGTTCGGCTCTCCCGCGCTCCCCAGATGTCGCGCACCACAGGTCACTCTTGACTAGGGTAACCCTTTGCTTGCAGCTGACAGTGTTAGGAGCACTGTTAGGGACGGGAGCTGTTGGATAGCGTCTCCGCCGGTTCTTGCCCACCTCGCCTCGACGCGACACGTTATCCACTCCCAAGACCTTAGGCGTTCACTTCCCGAGCCTTTTCGAGCCTCCCGCCCCGCGGGGCGGAGCGATACGCTACCCGCTCGCACGGCATGGCGTGTCGTCAGGGCCGCCGCGGCGACACGCTAAGCAACAGGTCGCGACCGTGGGAGCTTGCGACGCTCGAGTTTCTCGGTCGTCTTCATCTGTTGTCGGCTCGTTTCCAACCTCGAAATTGTCTCCAGCGGGTGCACCTCGCCGAGGGCGCTCTCGGGATTCCCAGTTTCGTCTCGAGCGGCCGCCAGAGATCCGAGTTATGACCCGAGAACCAGGGGGCAGACAGGGAAGCAATGGGTTCTGGACTCAAGGCGGGATGCATCGACCCCCGATCGCCCATTGATCGCCGACTATCGATCAACGGCTTGTGCCTGCAGCTGGCTTTCGCGCACGCTCCCGGACCCGGATAAAGAAACGAGGTGTTGGTGGCGTCTTACGTTGCCGATCTATCTGCGATGCATCGCCGATTCTAGGCCGCTGTCTCCCCCCGAGTCCCCAGACATCCTCCGTAACGGTTCTCCATCCGTGGCACCATATGGTCGTTCCGACCACCTCCCCAGGGGTTGCTCGTCGTTCAGGAGCCCGTTCTGATTGCCCCTTCTGCCCGATGGCGGGCCCCAGACGCTGCCACCGTGGGCAAAGCTGATGGGCCCGTTGTCAACCACCACCGCCATAAGTTGGAGGGGGAGGGGGTCCTCCTCCTCCTCCTCCTCCTCCTCCTCTTCCTCCTCCTCCTCCTCCTCCTCCTCCTCCTCCTCCTCTTCGTTCTCCTCCTCCTCCTCCTCCTCTTCGTCGTCCTCCTCCTCCTCTTCGTCCTCATCCTCCTCGTCCTACACCTCCTTCCCCCCTCCAACTTATGGTGGTGGTGGTGGTGGTGGACAACAGGCCCACCAAAAGCGCCCGCCTGGCAGAAGTCGGAGGCCCTGCCCGATCGTCGACCGCCAGAGGACAGCGCGGTCGGCACGGGGCCGCAGCCGGTCAAGCTCCCCGTCGGCGGCGGCTACCCGGAAGCGCCCGCGGCCTCGACCGCGGCGCCCGCGTGGCTGGAGCCGCGCGGCGCCTCGGGCCGGCAGGGCGGCGTGCAGGCAGCGCGGTCCTGGAACAGCGAGCCCGCTCGTGCGCCCGCGTCGAAGGTCAGCAGCGTTCCAACGATCCCCATGCCCACCGTGCCAGGGTATCTCGGCCCCGCCTTCCCACCCCCCAGACGGGAGTAGATCGAAGAAGAACAACATCCATAAACACAATTTTTTGGCGCTCCGCGTGGATTTCTTGTATCCGCGCTGGGCCCCGCCGGCGGCGCCTCGGCGCCGTCTTTGGCGCGCTCCGCGCGCCAGGGAGGGGGGTCCAGCGCAGATCCAAGAAATCTGCGCGGACCGCCAAAAGTTTATGTGTATGCTGTTTTTTGTTGCTCTAGTAGAGGCCCTCGAAGCCCGGAGGAAGCAGCCTACATCCCCATCTGGGGGGGTGAATCGGCCAGTGTGGCCCATAGGCCACGCCAGTGGGGACAGGGATCGGTGGGACGATGCTCAGAAGGTCAAGTCGGCCCTGCAGCCACCGCAGGTGACCGGACAACAGGAACCAGCACGAGCAAACGGTGCTGGAAGTCCTCGCGGACTTCTTGCATCGGCATTGGCCCCCCCCCCCCCCCTGGCAGCGCCGAGGACGCCGCCCCTGGTGCTTATGCAGGTTTCTGTCTTCTTGAGCGGCTGGGCCCAGACCTCCAAGGTATCGACAAAATCGAGGCGGAGCTTTTTCATAGTTCTTGGCCTCTGCGTTCTCCATTGTATAGTTTTCGGCCTCGGCTTCTTCTACAAAAACTGATGTCGTTCCTAGTTCTCGGTCTCCGGAGGCCCTCGCCGGACACTGAGGCCGTCAAAATAACGATCCAGGGCGGACAGCAGGTTCCCAGGAAGCGGTCCACCCGACGGCTCATCAGTGTTACTTCTGAACCATGGACGCTGTGCGACATGCTCGTGCACCCTCAAATCTGAAACATGTTATGCATTCACCAGTAACGTTCGTTAGTGGGTGATCTTGTCCACAGGTAGCTTCAGAAATTCCACCGAAAAACGACCACCAACTAACCCCCATCCACCAGACATTCAGCAGCTTCCAGAGGAAAGCCATGACAGGTTTTAAGATCCCGTTCGTTGCCCTGTTGATCATGATTGTTATGGGGCGGTCATGTGCCATTATGCTTCATGCAATGATTTACCGTCCTTCTCCAACTTATCCCTATCGCCCTCTTCAGCATCCGATATGTTTCCTCAGCGTCACTGCCTCCTCCTCGCCTATTCACGCGTCTTCCTCATTCCTGCTCTTCCTCCATTCCCCGTGCTTGCCCCCACCATCATCTTGATTACCTTTGCCCTCCTTTCGTTCTTCTTGAGCGATCGATAAGCTGAAGCGAGGGAAACGGGGGCGACGGTGAGATCCGATTTACGTGGCGACGGCGAGGACGATGACGAGGAATGAGGCGCAGGGGAGAAAGGAGTGGCGTGACGAAAGAGTACGAGCCAAGTTTCCGGCTTGGGCCGCGCGAAGGACTGTTCCCCACAGCGTTTTTGTCACAGCGAGTGTTTTTGGCGTCGATGCCAGCATCCACGGGTAATTAGGACATCCACCGGAAACCTTCGCACATTCACTGGAATTCATGTTTAACAGTGGCTGCGTTTTTGGCTGTTTAAGCTCGCACCGGTAAACGGGCTATCACGAACGCAACGCTAGGGGACCCACGCACCGGTAAACGGGCTTCGATGTGGCTCCGGGGACCCATATCGAAGGAGGTCAAGAGATCGGAGGTTTGGGCAGGTCTGGGCGGGGCTAGGACGTGGATAAATCTGTTCCAGAGTGTTCTTAGAACGTTCTGGCACGCTCTGAGAAGGCCGCGGCGCCCGAGAAGGCCGCCGGATCTCCGTGATTATCGATTAATCCTCACCCGATTTTATCCTCGTTCTGGCTTCGTCTTACTGGGCAGGTGAGTCCGCTGTTTCCTCGGCAGCCAGCCGCGATGCGTGGGCCCGGGCTGGCAGGTGCGGCGGCGGTAGGCGCTGTGGCCGAGTGCGCGAGGGAGGAGCAGGAGCAGATGTGGCTGGGCCCGACCAAACACCGCCACGGCCGCGCCGAGCATGGCCTCCCAAGTCGCGGCTGGCTGGAGAGGTCGGCCACGCGCAGAGGGAAGTAGGGGGAGGGGGGAAGTGTTTAGAAACACCCCTGCTTCTTTGTAAGCACGGGCCTTACCCATAAATGGGAGGCCGGCGCCTTCTAAGAAGCAGCCGCCTTCTAAGAAGCATTCCCCCCCCATACCCCCTCTGCGCGCCGCCAAAGAGGGTCATCTCGAGGAGCAAGACAGGACAGAAACATACAACTTTCGGAGGTCTGCGCGGACTTTTTCGGATCGGCGCTGCAGAGCCCCCTGCCGGCGCCGCCCCGGGGTCCAGCGCCCATCCGAGAAATCCGCGCGGACCTCCGACGTTTTTGCTTTGTTCGGGGAAACGTAAGACTTGAGTAAGCCGGAACTCGGGTTTGCCGATGTTTTTTGACGAGCGCGTCCTGGATTTTGACGGTCCAGTTTTCGTTGGATGTTTGCAGCGGGAGCTTGCTTCAAATTTCAGATTGCGTCTCGACATTTTTATGATGGCCCCGTCAGGACAACCCGAGTCCCCCTCACCCGAGCCTTGCGTCTCCTCGATTTGTAACTGTCTGCTCCCCGATCATCGGCGGTCCAGCGGGAGTGAGCCTGCAGTCGCCCGCCGCGGTGCTATCGAAGGCCCGGGCATCATTGCTCGGCACGGCCAGGCCTGTCGACGCGGAGCCGCAGACGTCCGCCAGCGGGAGCTGCCAGTTCCCGTCCCCGGGTTCGGCCTCGACGCCGGCATGGGAGAGCAACGCGGAGGACTGTCGCGAGGACGTGGCCGAAGGCAGAAGCCCTGGCAGCAGCCGCCCCGCGCTTGCGGAGGAGGATCGGGGCGGAACGAAAGCCCAGACATCTCTTCGGATAGGATTTGTTCCGTTCGCGGCCCCAGAGGCCCCGACTTCCCCAGGGGCCTAGCTGGAGACCGAGTCAAAAACGCCAGGATGGAACAAGTCAGGTCGTCGGGCCCAGGCCTTCGATGCCTTAGACGCGAGCGCAACCATCCTTGCGATAGGTTAGCCGCGGAATAGGGTTCGGACCCACCATGACGTCGCGCGTTTTTTTTTTTGATTATATATATATATATAAACAGTGATTCGATACAAAGCACCACTCATGAGCTATACAAATCGGAGGTCTTGATGGTGATGAGAAGATCTCAAACACTTGTGCTCAACACGGGCCTGCCGGAGCTCTGGATCCCACTTCCCAGGGGCCGGTTGTCCGTCCCGGCTATAGACTTGGGACGGCATCGCGAGGCCCGGCGAGGGGGTTCCGAGACAGCAAGCGTCAAAATCCGCTCGTCTTCTTTTGTTCACGACGCGCGGGGGTCTAAGTTTAAATCGGGCGTGTCTCTCTCTACAGGAGGAATATTCAAAACTAGTCAACAAACAGTATGGGGACGTTTTTGAGGGCATTTGTTTGCCATTTTGGTTTTTAATGTCGTCCAAAATCCCCCTGTCGGGGGGACAGGCCCGACCTAAATCTAAGTCTAGGTTGAACTACCATTCGTCGTGTTTTTGTTCACTTCGCCTGGGGGTCTAGGTTGGAGTTCCATGTGGGGCCCGCTCTAGAACAAGAGCATGCCGTAGACGGATCTGCCCTTTCCTCGGGCTTTGCACCGCGCCGAACGCAGCGGCCACGTTGTCCATAGACGACGCACCCGCGCCGAAAACGTCTGTGGACGTGACGGCACCCGCTGTGTCCATGGACGCGTTTGGCCAGGACGGCAAAGCGGCATTCGTCGTTCTCCTCCTCCTCCTCCTCCTCCTCCTCCTCCTCCTGACGGTCCCAGAGGATTTGGCAGGTCTCCGAAGGCAGAGTGGGAGGCCTGAGGTGCAGCTGCTGCTGGAGAGATGCCTGTGGCCGACACCACGGGGCATCCGCCGCCCGCCAGTGTGCAGCGACGTGTGCTGGAAGGGCGACCACGAAGGAGGCACCCTTCCTGAAGGCGAGCTGTTTCTCGACGGCTCGGCTTTCGAGGCGGACTACGAGGAGGTGGCGGCAGTTGGCTGGAGTGTGGTGGCGCTGCAGGCGCACAGCGACGGCTACAGGGCCTCCATCGCTGGCCAGATGGAGGGCCACTGCGTGGACATCAACGGCGGGGAGCTCACGGCGGTGATCATGGCGCTCAGGTTTGGCCAAGGTGTCACGGTGCTGGTGGTCGACTCCAAGTACGTGTACGACGGCTTCTACAAGGTCGGCAGGGTAGGCACCACGGGCTACGCGTACACGTGGGCGCACCTGTGGCGGCGAGCCTGGGACCTGCTGGATGAGCGAGGAGGTCTCGGGCATGAGGTTAGCCTCAGGTGGATGCCCAGCCACAGTACGCGGCGGCAGGTGGCGGCAGGCGAGGTGCTGTACAGAGATTGGTACGGCAACCGACTGGCTGACAGGGCGGCAAAGGCTGCGGCGGCCAGCGGGCGCCTCCCCGCGCGGGACAGAGAGCGCCTGGAGAGGAGCCGAGATGTGGTCGAACGAGCAGCCATGTGGTGCGCGGCTGTCGGCAGCTGGGTCGACGGCAGCGACACCACGCACGGCAAGACGAAGGTGCAGCGAGCCCTGCCAGTGCGCAGGGAGCCAGCGGCGAGGATGGCCTGCGTCTGGCGGAGGCTGCCTGGCCAGCGTCCCTGGTGCGAGGTTTGCAGATGGTCAGGCAGATCAGGTGAGTGCCCTGGCAGCATCGTCGCCGAGGCGATCAGGGCCAACAACAGGCTGAAGGCGCAGCAGAGGGCGTCGCATGACCTGGTGCTCCTTGCGCCTGTGGATTGGAGGTTGCTGGTGCGCAGGATGCCGCTGGTCGCTTGCAGGGCGTGCGGCTTCACAGGTGCGGCCAGAGCGAGCTCCTTCCACCTAGAGTGCAGGAGTGTCCCGTCGGCTGCAGGTGCCGCCGCAGTCGCGAGGCTGAGGAAGGGTCTGGCTCCGAAGATGGTCAGCGAGGTGGCAGTCAACATCGCGGTGCTGGCGGACGACGTGCAGGAGGGGAGAGGCCAGTCGCCGCGGGACATCGCGGAGGAGGAGGACGGCCACTCCTCGAGGCCGCCAGGAGGAGCTCCAGGTGGTGGGGCAGGGGAGGATGCGGGCTCACTGCGTCCCCCGACCCCTGAGGGCTCCAGAGCGGCGGCTGGCCTGGGAGGACGAGCTGGCGGCAGGTGTGCAGCCGCGGCGCACCAGGCCGAGGCAGGAGACGAAGCAGGGCCTGCGGGCGGCGGCGGAGGGCCACGCCCGCGGCGCCGCGCGCGTGTGCGCAGCAGATCGCTGAGGCAAGCCGCGCTGACGCCGCCCTCGAGGTCGCCGATGCGGGCGGCCAAGGTGGCCAAGCTGCAGCAGGAGGAGAGCCAGCGGACTGAGGCGGGCCCTGCAGAGGGAGGAGACGAGGTGGCCACAGGTGGCAGCGGCGGCGGACCGCCCCCGCCGATGATGGCGGACGACGCGCAGGAGGTGAGAGGCCAGTCGCCGCAGGACGTCGCGGGGGAGGAGGACGGCCACGCCTTGCGCAAGCCAGAAGGAGCTCCAGGTGGCAGGGAAGACGCGAGCCTCCTGCGGCCCCTGACCCCCGGGGGCTACCGCGGTGCGGCTGGCACGAGAGGGCGAGCTGGTGGAGGGCGTGCAGCCGCGGCGCGCCAGGATGCCGCAAGAGGCGAGGCAGGGCCTGCGGGCGGCGGCGGCGGGCCAGGCCCGCGGCGCCGCGCGGGTGTGTGCAGCAGCTCGCCGAGGCAGGCCGCTCCGACGCCGCCCTCGCTGGCGCCGAAGACGGCGGCCGAGGTGGCCAGGCAGCAGGAGGGCAGCCAGCGGCCTGAGACGGGCCCTGCCGAGAGAGGAGACGAGGCGGCTGCAGGTGGCAGCGGCGGCGGACCGCCCCAGCCACGCGAGGCCAGCGGAGTCCAGGTGCTGGCGGACGACGTGGAGGACCACAGCGCAGCGGCTGGCCCGAGCGGGCGAGCTGGCGGCAGGCGTGCAGCCGCGGTGCGCCATGCCGCGGCACGAGGAGAGGCAGGGGCTGCGAGCGGCGGCGGAGGGCCAGGACTGCGGCGCCGTGCGCAAGTGCGCAGCAGCTCACCGAGGCTGGCCGAGCTGACGCCGCCCTCGCAGTCGCCGAGGCGTGTGGCCAAGGTGGCCAAGCAGCAGGACGAGTGCCAGCGGCCTGTGGCGGGCCCTGCACAGAGAGGAGACGAGGTGGCTGCAGGTGGCAGTGACGGCGGACCGTCCCCGCCGCGCGAGGCCACAGAGGTCAGGCCGCAGGAGGAGGCCCAGCCGCCCGCAGGGGAACCTGCTGCTCGATGCGAAGCAGGGGCTGCAGGCGGCGACTACGTGGCCATGGAGGGCGGGTTGCAGGAGGAGAGGCTGCCGCCCGCAGGTGACTCTGCTGCTCGATGCGAAGCAGGGGCTGCGGGCGGCGGATGCGGCTGGCCGAGGCCACGGCGCGGCGCGCGGGAGCGCAGCAGCTCGCCAAGCTTCGCAGCCAAGGTGGCGAGGCTGCTGCGGGCCGCGCGGGGTGAGGCCTGGCCGACAGCCTCGGGCGCGTAGCTGCGCCGAGGCGCGGGCGCGCGTGGGGCGCGCGCCTCGCAGGGGTGGCCGTGGCTCGACGCGGTCCGCCTCACCCCGCGGGCATCATCCTCCTCCTCCTCCTCCTCCTCCTCCTCCTCCTCCTCCTCCTCCTCCTCCCTCCTCAGGTAGGCTCGGCCTTCCAAGGTCTGGGGCCCGGGGGAGATTTGCCGCTGTCAGACGGTCAGCCAGTCGTCTCGGCCTCGCCGCTGGGCGCATGCCTCGGGGCGCGGCCGCTCCCCACAGGCCGCACACATTCGAGCCGGCTCGTGCTCCCCGCCCGCCGCGGGCCCTCTCCGAGGCGGGGATCGGCTCACATGATCGCCGCAGGGCGGGCCGATCTTCGGGTCCTCCGCGGGCGGCTAACAGGAACCCAGATGTCCGGCGGTCTGATCTGTCCAATCCTGGCACTCAATTTGGGCGTCTGGGGCTCGTTCCAGGAACTCGGGAGAATGAACCATTGACCGAGGAAAAAAACAAATGTTGGGAGCAGGGGTCGAAACCTTTGGGGCCGCGGGGTGAAAGCAGACTATCGAAGGATGTGGAGATATACAGTCGGGCCCCAGGCCCCTCCCCCGCCCCCGGATGGGATGGGCCCCAGATCCCACAGGCCCCCCCCCCCTCCAGGTGTGATGGGGGGGGCGCCGCCGACGACGACGACGACGTCAACGTCGACGCCGTCGCCGACGCCGATTCCGACGCCGACGCCGACGCCGACGCCGACGCCGACAACGACGCTGCCGCCGCAGACGCCGACGCCGACGCGGATGCCGACGCCGCCGCCGACGGATGACGACGACGACGACGACGACGACGACACCGACGACGACACCGACGACGACGACAACGACGACGACGAACCACCCCACATCCACAGGGGGAGGGAGGGTCGGTCGTGGGTGGGTCGCGGGTTGGGTAGCGGGTAGGTCGCGGGTTGGGTCGCGGGTGGGTCGCGGGGTGGGTCGCGGGTTGGGGCGCGGGGTGGGTCGCGGGGTGGGTCGCGGTGTGGGTCGCGGGTGGGTCGCGGGGTGGGACGACGACAACAAACAACAACAGCAAAGCAACAAGCATAATCTTCACCACGGTTTCTCACTTCAACCAGTCGCCCAGGGACATTGAATGACCGTTCGGCCCCCTCACTCATGATGTATGTACCGTAGCACCCCGCATATGCGGATACTATTGAGGGGGCGGCGGGGACGTCGGCAGTTTGCGAGTCTCTGGAGAATCCCGCCGCAGGAGCCAAAGTTTCACAAATTATACAACGAGCCCGCCGCAGGCGCAGATTTGCTCGCTAAACCAATGTGTGTAGGTCGCGGGTGGGTCGCTGGTGGGTCGAGGGTGGGTCGCCACTGGGTCGCGGGTGGGTCGTTGTTGGGTCGCGGGTGGGTCGCGGGGTGGGTCGCGGGTGGGTCGCGGGTGGGTCGCGGGTGGGTCGCGGGGTGGGTCGCGGGTGGGTCGCGGGGTCGCGGGTGGATCGCGGGTGGGTCGCGGTGGGTCGCGGGGGGTCGGGTGGGGTGGGTCGCGGGGTGGGTTGCGGGTTGGGTCGCGGGTCGGGTCGCGGGTTGGTCGCGGGTGGGACGCGGGTGGGTCGCGGGTGGGTCGCGGTGTGGGTCGTTCGTGGGTCGCTTGTGGGTCGCGGGGTGGGTCGCGGGTTGGGTCGCGGGTGGGTCGCGGGGTGGGTCGCGGGGTGGGTCGCGGGGTTGGGTCGCGGGGTGGGTTTCGGGGTTGGGTCGCGGGGTGGGTCGCGGGTGGGGTCGCGGGATGTGTCGCGGGTGGGGCGACGACAACAAACAACAACAACAACAACAACAACAACAATCATTTTACCCGAACGCTCAGTGTTCTCACCAGTGCCAGGGTTTTCATGCGACGCGAGACAATACCCCCACTTCGTGGGGGGGCAGTTCAAGCTCTACCAAATATCCAAACGACTCTTCGCGACCACCCAAACCCAGCTTCCCGCCCTATGACGTTGGGACACTTCACTTCGTGGCGTGCGGACGACCGTGGCTACTACACTGGCGTGGGGTACACACCCACAGAACTTGGTCACTTATTCGGGGCGCGCGTGTGCCCAGCATCCTGCAATTGTGACATACAATACATGACACAGACAGACAGAGAGAGAGACAGAGAGCAGACAGAGAGAGAGACAGAGAGAGCGGAGTTCTGGCCCCTGGCAGGCGCGCGAACCCCGTTGCAAGAGCGTGCGAAAGTAGCTCGCGCGAGCTCATGTAACATAAATGTTGGAAAACCATTGGTTTTTTTAGGATTCGGACAGCGCGCGCGGGTGGAAATTTTGAAAAGTCGTGCAGGTGTTTTTCGAGGACCTACGGTGCGATTCGTGTGATTTTATGATGCGCGGTGCTAAAATTCTTAAAAACCCAATGATTTTTGGAGATTTCGGCGTGCGCGCGCGAAGAAAAAACGAATATGTCCCGCATGGTATTATTTGACAGGGATGATGGCCCTGGCAGGTGCGCAAACGTTGTCGCAGAAGTTCGAAAAAGTTGCTCGCAAAAGCCCGTTTGACAGAATTGTTTAAAAAGTGTTGGTTTTCCTACGAATCCGCAAGAGCGCGCGGAAGAACATTTTGACAATTTTTTCTTAAAAAACCATTGGGTTTTTGATGTTTTTATGTTAAAATCGCTACGAAACCTAAGGTTTTGGAAGGATTTCGTCTTGCGCGCACGAATGTCCACTTTACCTTATTTTTTGCAAGGGATTCTTGCAATTTGATCAAGTAAGAACAAGAATTTTCATTTTATAGTGTTTTTTGCAAGGGAAAACGGAGTACAACAAAACAACCGGATCCGGTAATAATTCACTTTTCTGAAGCTTTCGCTAAAAAATGATGAAAATGTAGCTGCGGCCTAGGTTTTGGAGGGGGGTCGCGCACCAGGGGTCCCAACAATAATTATTCTTTAGAAGTAATAATGTTCAACAACAACAACAACAACAACAACAGCAGCAACAACTTTAACATTAACACCATTAGCAACAACAACACCAACAACAACTACAACAACACTAACAACAACAGCACCACCAACAACAAAACCAACACCAGCACCAACAACAACAACAACAGCAACACCAACGACACCGCAACAAACATAATGTTCACAATGGATCCGCACTTCAGCCACGCATCCAGGGACAATGAATGACCGTTCGGCCTCCTCATTCTGACGTCTGTATGTATGTATGTATGTATGTATGTTTGTATGTATGTACGTACGTATGTATGCATGTACCGTAGCTACCCGCAAATGCGGATAAGAGTGAGGGGCGGTGGGGACGTCGGCAGTTTGCGACTCTCTGGAGAAGCTCGCCGCAGGAGCCAACGTGTCACACAGTATACCGTAACACCCCGCAGATGCGAATTAGAGTGAATGGGGGCGGTGGGGACGCCGGCACTTTGCGAGTCTCTGGAGAATCCCGCCGCGGGGGCCAAAGTTTCACAACTTATACAACGAGCCTTCCGCAGGCGCCGACTTTGTTCGTGAAACCAATGTGGGCCGGTCGCGGGTGGGTCGCTGGTGGGTCGCGGGTGGGTCGTTGTTGTGTCGCGGGTGGGTCGTTGTTGGGTCGCGGGGTGGATCGCGGGTGGGTC